>JARHVA010000604.1:57500-457500 GCA_037957365.1 Torreya grandis
ATAAGATTGATGTGATCGAATATCCATGGTAGGAGCTAGGATTTTTGGCTTTTATTTTGATAAAATTAACTTGTAAGATCTACACTAATGATTTTAATGACTAGCGACCTCATGAAGCTCGCAATATGGATCTTTATCTAAGGTGGGTGGGTGTGGAACCATATCCAACCTATGTGGAGGAACATAATGAGGTCTATCTAGAATCTCATCAAATAAGTCATCATCATTGACTATATTAGAAGGAAGAGGTCCTAAACTAAATTGAGCCTTGATAATATTGAAATTAGTATGAACTGGTCTTATGAGTAGCTAAAATCTCTATAGGAAGTGAAATTGAAGGATTAGAATATCTAGTGAAATGATAAGGTCCGGTCATAAATATTTCATCAAACATGATTTGTAAAGGCTAAAAAATAAATGGAGCTTACACATGAAGTAAAATTTAGAATTTGATCTATCTCAAATGTATGAAAATAAACCAAATAAGGAATTATGTTAGGCAAATCAAAGAGGAGTATTAGGTTGAATGATGTTAAGTAAATTAATGTTAGAATAAAATCTAGATTTATCATAAGTGTTAATGGGAGGAACAATAATAGAGTATTTTTTAATCCTTAGCTTATGCATATCCAAACAAGTATGGGTCATATAAGGTGTAGATGTCATCATAGGGAAGAGTGGTGAGATATATGTTAAGGTATTTGATAACTATGTCACTATAATATCAATGAAAAGGAGGATTTCTAAGAATAACTACAAAAATGAGAAACTTGTCAGTTGGGTTCTTATGAGAATGTGGTCACAAAGTAGGTAAAAATTGAGCTATAATATTCGAATGAAGGTTCAATGTTTTGATTTTCAATATGATCTCATTAGGCACATAATTTTAAGAATCAAGTAGGTTTGATGGAATGTTACCCACAGACTTGTGGTGACCATTTTAACCTCGGTTTGAGTTGATGGGATAATTAAAACATTACTACTCATGGAATGGTATGCTAGGTAAAGGTTCAAGGGTTAGGATTTAATAAACAAAAAATTTGGAATTGTTAAAAATTCTAAGGATTGGTATCACTATGTACCTTATAAATGACACCCATTTAAGGCAACTTCACACAATAGCTTGTGGAAGAGGCTAAGACCCTTATAGTATGAGTCCAAGGGTGTATGAGAAAAATGTTATACAATAGATGAAAATTGAATATCATTACCTTAGCTCTAACATAATAGGTGGTACCATGATATGAATAAAAAGACATCATAATGGAGGTATTTTTCTTCGATCATATCCTTGGCACATCATTTGAGTATATTTAAGGTTGAAATTAGAATATCCTAGGGTTTTAATAATTCTAAGAAAGCAACACAAGTGTCAGAGCCTTCATATATCAAGGATCAATTGACTTGGATGCTAAAAAAGAAAGGAGGTTCATCCACGTGAAGTAATATTTCTTCAAGATCATAAATGTCATAGGAAAATTTAAGGAGAGAGATGCATCCGTAGTGAAATTGACATGGATGTACATCTCTTCACATTAGTGCAAGATGTTTTCCTTGGACTCAAGAAAGGTAGATTCTTTCCACATTAGTGGTGGTCAAAGAATGTTCATATCAAAAAAATATACATAAGGAAATTTTTATGTCATCTATAAGTTATCATAAGCTCAATAAATGAAATTTGAGATGTGAGTCTAGAAAGTTATTATATGGAATTCCAATCATAAAATCTAGTGTACTTAGACAAGACTACAAAAGAGGCAGTTAATTTTTAAGTGGATCAAATTTAGATGAATTTGAACCTAACTGAATATAATTTTATGTCAAATTGTATAGTCTTGACACTTATATTATAGTTGGGGTAGGCTAAGAAAATCATATCAACTTGGTTGATGTAGTTGGTGACATAGAAACATCAAGAAAAAATAGTATAAGGGTGGCCGACATAGTAGAATCAGAGGTGGGTAAATAAATAGACTATACTAAATTGGTTGATATAATATAGGGAAAATTAGAAAAATATGACTATACCAAGCTGGCCAATATAATTGAAATAGAACTAGTTAAAAAATAAACTCTATCGAGATAACTAATATAGTTGGATCCAAAATGGAAATAGAATACTATATTAAGTTGGTTGATATAGTAGGAATTGAAATGGTTTAAAATATAAAAAATATGAAGCTACCTAATATAGATGTGAAAATAGGGAAATGTATTGGGTTGGATAATATACTATGATCTAAAAAATATATATTGAGGTAACCAATATAGTCAATCTATTAGAAAGTATACAAGTGATGATTTCTTTGGATCCAATAACTAAAAAATGATGTGGATAATGGTCTTGAAATATTATATAAGTTGGATAATTAATATGAGACTAAATAGGATAAGGATAAATGTATAAAACCACATGCATCATGTTGTTTATGTTCATCATATTTTCCTCATTATTGGAAGAGTGAGGGTTAACCATGGTTTCAACAACATTAGTGGCAGGTTGGGAAGAGGTTTGAATTTGATTGTTAGTTTTTTGAATTTGAGTATGATTTGGAAGAGGATTGAAATAGATGGTAAGGTGAGAATTGGATTGGTGAATTTATTCAAAATTGACCTTGGATTTATGGGCCTTAGCTACCTTATCATAGGCTTGGTGGTGCTTTATAATAATGGCTTCATAATAAAATTTTGGACCAAGAAAGAACTCAAAGGCTAGGTGTCTCAGTTGCTTAAAAGTTTCATGATAATGACCCCAATTTGAATGAAATGAATTTTTTTTTAGCATCATACCAATGAGTACTAGGACTGAAATTATCATTATCTCTAGGTGAGGGTATGGAGGCATCTCCTAGTCTCATCTAGAGAAAGATGTTGATGGATTTACATAACTAATGAATTTTGAGGGAGGAGGAGGATGTTGGAATGGGCTTCCATTGATAGGTGGGGAGTGTTTCACTTTTTTGGATATTTATAGAATAATTTCATGGATGGTTCTATTATAATTATAAGTATCAAAGACATCATCATCAATCACATTATTTTTTCAAGTTTCATAAGTATTCGACTACCAAGCTTAGGTTGGAAAGGCTCATATTATCCTATGAGGTAGTCTTGTCATTTGGATTGATATAAGGATTCCTCCAATGATTTTGGAGGAGTGATAAAAAATATTTTAATTTGGAATTTAATGTGTTAGAGAAGATGTGGAATAGGTTATCTTCCATCATATTATGCTTATCTTTGTTGGCTAAGTCTTTCCAACTTTTGATAAAAGTTTGGGGACTCTCATTTTCCACTTATTTAAAATTGATAAAGTGAGATAAGTATTTTTGGGAAAATCAATAGATTGAATATCTTGGATAAATACATTAACTAAGTACTCTAAGATAGAAATCAAGTTAGACCTTAGCTGATTATATCATTCTAAAGTGTATCCATAAAAGGGTTTGACAAGTAGTTTGGTAGATGCAAAGTTGTTAAGTTTAATCTAGTCTTTATAAATATTACCAAGGTCTTAAAATGCAAAGTATGATCAATTAATCCAATTTAGGAGATTTTAGGAGTGATACCACCTATGTCAATGTATAAAATTTGATGTATTGAGTGTTGATTTTAAAGTTGTTTGATAACTTTGTTGTGAAGCAAGGATTACAAAATGAGGTTTCCAAAAGCATTTTAGGGGGTTGAGAGGGGAGAAGTGGGGGGTATTTTAATATAAAACTCCCCACTAAATTTTTTGAGGTCTTACTTGCATTTTCATAAATTGGTTTTACATTTGCATCACTTGAGCACTATTAGTAGATTGAATGTTATCCATTTGGCTCATTAATTGCAAGATGATATGGTTGGGATAAATAATATTTTGGTTCAAAGTAGAGGCTTGAAGGGAATGTTGGGATGAATTATATGTGGCATTAAAATTGGTATTAATGTGATCACTTTGGGTAGCCTCACTAAAATAAAGAATCACCATGTTAGTAGTTATACTAGGCATGATGGATGAGGAAGGATATTAGGAAGTCACAAATTGATTCACCCTAAGTCTTGTAGAAATATTATGAGTGGGGGAAGGTGAATATTTCACATGGTTTACCATAAATATGTGATAGACAACTATAGGTTCCTTTATCCTATGCTGATGATGCTTTTGAAGTAGGATCTTCATTCATATATTATATGTCACATTCCTTTTCAACTTTAGTCTTGGAGTATGTGACCTTGTCTAGTAATTTTAGGATTGTTATGTGGCTCATAACATTTGGATATATTATAATCCTTATTAAAATCATTAGTATAATGGTATTTAGACATGCATAAATGATAATACATTGATGTTTTTTGGAAAATATATCAGGATCAGTTAGTTTCATAACATTAGGATTGTTGTAAAATACTTGAAAATCCTAACACATTTTATCTTCATATTAGTCCAAGATATGTTCCATTATGGAATATAAATGATCAAATATACTGAGTTGGATGATGTAGTTGATTTCACATGAATTCAAAAATTAATTGTATTAGTAGGCTAATACTGTAGGAATAGGAACATAAAAAAATGTATTGAGATGGTTAATATAATATGATTAAAAAACATACTATATCAGGTTAGCCAATGCAATTTTAAGGAAAATCCAATCTATATCAGGTTGGATGATGTAGTTTCATAAGCCATAAAAATGTATCAGGCTAACTCATATAATATAATAATCAATAAAATTGTATCAAGATAATTGATATAGTTTGATCAAATCTGATAAACTATCTAAGTCTAATTTTAGAATATAGAAGCTATAACTATGTTGGATGTGTTTGATTTATAGGTTCTTAGATGTACTAATATTAGATGTAAATATTGAACAAGGCCAAAAGGGGCACTAAATATATAAGATTCCACCTTCTTATAGCTACACTATCTTGTCTTTGAGGTACATTGAGAATCATAGACACCTAAAACTAGCCACTGATAACCTCCAATCATACTTTTGGCTAGTTTCCATCTAAAATGCACAATTTGGCTTAAAAACACTAAAACATGAAAATGATGTTAAAATGACATATTCAAGTGATGATTTTAGCCAGTGTATCCCTAAATGGGTCAATGAAATTTATGGGCTAGCTAACTGTGATTAGTCCATTTTGAGTTAAAATGCCAAATTTACACTTGCATGCTCTAGACTGCTCTTTCCTATAAAATATTTTGCACAAGACTTATGCCTTTGTTATTTATTGTTGGAAACATCCCAAATGGGAATACACATCAAATGCATCTAATTTGGACTTCTAATTCCAATCTAGTCAAAATTAGGACCAATAATAAGACATTCTGATCAATTTGAGTAATTTGTGCATAAAGTGCTTAATCATGCTTAAGATCTAGTTAACCCAAATCAAGGCCTAATCAATAATTCCATAGAAACTTGTTGAATAATTACTTTTGGAAATGAATATTGAATATCTACATCATCAAGTGACCTCATTTCTTGGGATGACATCCCTAGGCCATAAATGCCACAAATATCAAGATTCATGCCCTCCATGCCTCATCAATGCCCTCTATGAAGCTGTACATTCCTCTTAATTTCCCCTTATTCCAATGCCATGATGAGGATAATTACCAATTTTAATTACAAAATTTAATTAATCCTCAACCACACATCTCAATCTTGAGATGGATGGTTGCAGTTGATTCTGATCAAATCCAAAAATCTATAAATAGGAGGCCTCATAACATCATTTCTAAGCTTAATTACTGCAAAGTTATAATGTAAGATTGGTTCCAAAAGATTCAATAATCTAATGTTATCATGCAAAATTGATTCCAAGCCAAGACAAAGGCACAAGGTGCCAAGAGGAGATAAAGGTAGCTACACTCCATTGAAGAAGACCTCTTGAAGCACAAGCCAAGCAAGCCACCATTACAAAGGCATTTGGAGCATCCAAGGAAGGTGAAAGGAATTCTTGTGTTTTCATTCCTTGATTTTTAGTTGTGCATGTCATTTGCTCTTGTTAACTAAGCTCTCCCTAGTGTCTAGGCCTAGAGATGTTATGTTATGCATGTGTTTATTGCACTTTGTTTTCATTTTGGAACTAACACAATACTAACCATCCTCTCTTGAGTCAAATTCTTAGATCACAAGAGTAACATCTTAGTATTATTTAATTACCTATCACATCCTAATTTCTCTCTAAGCTAAATAACTTATTTAATCCATGGATTATTGTAGTTGACTAGTTGATTAACTAATATTTGATTAAACTTCATGATATATGTTGATTATGGGAAAGTTTGTGTTGCTTAGTTTACATGTTTAGATGTTATGAGTTAGTGGTATATTTATATTTTGTACTTTGTAATTATGTTTGATTACTATACATCATTATTTTATGGATATAATGATGTTTTAGGCTAACTACCTTTATTGACATGAGGTGGATGTATGACAGATTCTTCTCTCAGATTATGATGGAGGGAGAGTATCATCAGAGATGGTGGTTAGATGGAGATGTTGGGGGTCGACATAGAATGAATCTAGAAACCCTTGCACATACCACTTAGTATATCATATTTCATAATTATTTGATATGGATATCATAGTATGTTTTTTTGTACTTTTTATTTAGATGATTATTAGTACGCTTTCTATAATCTTGATTGATGTTCATGATCGTGTTGATTATTTGAGTGATTTCATTATGTTTTTATGATCTTATGTATCTCATACTATTTGGTTAAATGAAAGAATTTATTGTGTTTACTAATACTATTACCTTATTATGTTGGGTAGATAGTAAAACATTATGATATGGTGATGGATTCCATAATAATTACTTGAGATATAAGATATAGATAATAATAGTTAAATATTATTATTATAATAATTATACAATAAAGCTGAAATATAATAACATTATTTTGAATGAGATTATATTGGATTAACTATTTATTTTAAGTAGTTATATTCATATATATAAATGGATATATTAATTTAATTAGTAAATTATTTTAGAAATCATTGTAATTAATATATATGTTAGTGGATAGCATTTAACGTAAACTCTAAGTCTTACCATGCATAGTTGCATTGCCAAAGATATATGATTTCATTGTGTTAGTCATTGCATGGAAAATACATTAGATAACGACTAGTTTAAATTCATGCATGGAATATAACATAAGGTTTTAAATTAAGTAGATAAGGTGGTCGACAATGGATTGATCATTACCATGTAGATTTGATAAAGGAATAATTTATGATTTATTAGGGATTATTAGAAGCATCGAGAATTATTAGGTAAACTAATCATTCATTAACTTGAGTTAAGCATTGTTTTAGAAGGAAATCATGGGGTTTTGATGTGTATGCATGGAGGTGGACTATGAGTAGTTAAGCTATTTGGGGATGCAAAATTTGAAATAGTTTAATCATTCAAAGAGTATGGAGTAGTATAATGAAAATAGAAGATGGAAAATAAATAAAAAGGATGGTGGGGCTGTGAAGGAACAGGTCTCATGACATTTTGAGAGGAGAAAGGCAGGAAGTAGAGAAGAGGAAAAATAAGGAAATGGCTTGGCTATTGTCATGGCATTATTCATCAAGCATACATTTTATTAGGTCATTTTTGTAATTTAAATACTTGTGTGTGCGATATGTTTTATGAATGGGTTTTCAAATTGCTGAGTTACTGGTTATTATATTGATATAGTTTGGGAAATTTCCATTGGGATGTATATGGGTCCCTATGAAGGGCTTAACCTCCACAACACCCTATATCCAACCTAGAGTAACCTAGGAGGGTTAGGGATAAACAATAGGTCTTGGCTATGATATTAAGAGGCTTTATAAACTGTCTTATCCTTCATTAGAAATTTAAATTCACTATTCAAAATAGAGTTTTACTATATATATATATATATATATATTGAGATATTTTGTTATATATTCCATGGGTTATTTGAAAAATAGACTCAAATGTATATGTCCATATGTTTATTTAACTATTAAATAATTCATTCTTTTAGGGTTAAAAATATGGGATTTTCAGTGACATTGTATATAGGCTTAGAAAGAGAGTCATCTAAAGCACTCCCCAAAAACTCGTCAAAGTTTGGGTGATCTTGAAAATGACCCTAAAGTCTTTCTATTTTCATGCTTTATTTATTTATGCATATTGGATTGCGAGGGGGACTTCATCACCTCCCGTAAGTTCTTTAGGGAAGCTTTGACCATGGGTTTCATCTCCTAGCATTGACTTCATTTGACTCTTTTAGAGTTACATACGAGACATAGTGGCATTTTGGACATCGCACTACACTAAGCAAACATCAGGATGTAGTGGTTACAAAAAGAACTAGACCTTTTTACAAGTAGAGTGATATGGACCCAAAATCCATGCTTTTTTTTGGCATTATTTGGCATGAAAGTCATTGTGAAGTTGATTCCCCTAGATCATTCAGAAACTTGTTAGAATTTAGACAAATCCCCACTTGTCACAAAAGTATTATTGGTTCAAGGTGTGCCTCAAGGTCTATGTCACAATACTATCATTTGAGAGAAGGGGGGTGTAAAAAGCCTAATATATAATGTGTATTTACTTTTGGATGAGCACTTAAAATCTTATCAAATGACATATATTGATGGATTCCAATAGTACCAAGCAACCTTGTCATTTTAGGATCTAAGGGTGATTAATTAGTTGATCTTGTCTTAGGTTAAAGTCTTGTTTAGAGTCAAAAATTGGTGTAAACAAATAAACCAAACCCAACACATAGTCCAAATTTTCCTTTGAACAAAGAAGTGTTATGCTGCCCATGTGAGATCATCCATTTGTCTTGTTCAAAGTTCATCAAAAGCTTGAGAGTCATATCATCCACTTTAGCACAGTTATGCTACCCAATTGAGTCTAGACCTTTACCAACATTTTTTGAGTCCTTCACTTATGATTTAAATTCAAAATTACACCTTTACAAGTTCATAGGGTTGATGTGTTAAGTGGGTTCACCATTTGCGCTAAACTTGAGGGAATTTAGGTTTAATTTCCAATTTATGTTGAAGGTCATTTTAGACTCATAATCATTATCATCACTTGATAGACTTAATCCATTTTGTGCTAAACACTTGCACTTTAAGTCTATGTACCACAACATTTTGAGTCAAGAAAAGTAGTGTTATGCTGTCAAAATTGTGGAAAAATGTCTTTTCCCTAGAGAGTCTTTGAAACAAACTTTTTTATCACACCTTTTGGGTATTATATCATTACACTACCCAAATTATTTAAAACATTGTTTCATAGACCTTCTTACATAGAATTCCAAATTTGTTCCTACATATTCAGACCGATCCAAGTGTACTTTTAATCCTTTATCTAAAGCATAGTTATACCATTCTCCTTTATCTAGATTGTTTATCAAAAAGAACCAAGTTTTATACCATTATTTATGAGAAAATAAACTATTGCCAAAGTGCCTTTTATTTCATACCTTATACCTAGTTGACCAAGTTCATGTCCAAGAATTGAATGCCTAGTGTTTGTTAGAAGTGTTTCAAATCTATTAGATTAAGACTTTCATTTATTTTCAAAATATAGATTTTGACGTCGTTTGGCCAAGAGTCCTAGCACATGCCTTGTTTGAGCCTAGCTTTTGACGTTGCATTTGGCCAAAAGACCTAGAAACTTTTAATTTCCTAGATTAGACTAATTTGAAACACTTTGACCTTAGAGTTTGGCATTTTGATTTTTTGATCTATTTAATTGCTTACCCTTGTGTGAATAGTGAAATTTTATATACTTCACTCTATCTTGTTTCCTCACAAATATCTACATAAAACTTTTGATCCTTTTGACAAATCTAGACCAAGTTGAAGGCATCATTTGTTTTAGATTCTATTCTTTTTTAGAGTTTGTATAACTCTTTGACCTTTTATCGCCAAGCATTGACTATGGATCCCAACATGTATTCCTACATTTGTAGTGGACTCATGTAAAATCTAGGGATTAGTAATGTAGTTGTGGAGGAAGAAATGGAGCAAGAACCCTATGTGGATAACATTGCTTACGAGATGGATTCTTACCCTTCTTATAATACTCAATTAGGGGCAAAAAGCCAAGATCCATTGGCTAACTATTTGGTTAATACACCACCTTACACAGAACAAGACTAAGAACAAACTGCATAATACTTAGCTACAATACCCATGATGGATGAGCCAGTACTTCAATAGCCATATTCTACTAATTTGGCTTCCACGTATGATCTATTTTTGTTTGAGTGACATTTTTTAGAGAATAAAGATGAGATTTTGGTTAGGCTATAGAGGTAGGGGCTAAGTTTGTAGTAGACTTCCCCCATGAAAATATACTAAGTCTAGTAAGATTTCCCCACAATATCATTTATGGTCAACAAGCTTCTTTTAGCAATCGTATGGCTCTAGTCCAAACAATGTAACAAGACCCCAATATATCCAATCAAGGCAAAAACATCATGGAAGATCACATTAACCAAATTAAAATAACATACCAAACTTACCTGAATTTAGCACATGATTTCAATCAGATGAACATGGTATGCAATCCTCTCATTGACCTGATACCTTCAATAGGAATGTCGATGGAATTAACTGGACAAGAAAATATGAGTTTTGACCCATTTGTATAAACTACAATAAATAACTTGATACATATGCCAGTTATTGATGAAGTATTTTTGGTTTCTACACTAAATAGTGAGCCAAACATAGTAGACAATGTGTAAACAACATCTAATCTTGATCAAAGAGGTACTAACACACAAACAACTAGCTAACAATGTGTGCCTATAGATAATCCCATGAGCAGATCATCATACCAAGGAATAAGAGTTTTTTTACCCCAGCCTCAACCAACCATTTCCTCAAATGTAACACCTATAGAATTATATAATTAAACAAAAACTAATGTTACATCTCAATGATAGAATGTGATGAATCCTACTCCTCAATAACTAGTGAGTGGTATTCCACAATAGTAAACATAGTCTAGTGTATCAATGAAATAGAGGATGAGTACATTACCACCTCAACTAGGGGAAACTAATATTACACCTTGTCAGGCAATAAAAAACATACCTCTTCAACCATAGAATAAGATTCTAGTCCAAAACTAAGCAATGACTAGCCAACAACATGTAAATATTGGTCAGTGACAAATGTTGAATTTACAACATGATTTCACTTCTTCATAGGTATTTATGCAATAAGGAAGTCCCCATGTTTCTCAAGTACCTACTAAATAATCATTGGTTCAAAATGTACGAAAAATCTAGAGACAAGGTCTTGGTTCATAAGTTCCCACTCAACAACAAGGTTCGATTAGTCAACAGCATGTCCTTTTTCAACCATAATAGGCACAGTATAGTTATATCCCTTCATCCCAACTAAAAAATCCTCCAAGTCAAACCTATATCATCAACTAAAACTAGAATATCACGTAGCCAAATGTGTAATTTCAAGTACATCCCAATCCATGTATGCGTATTCTTGGTCCATTCCCCAACCAAGTCAATATACCCCAATAGGTGTATCCATCATACCCTAGTCAAAGTGTCCCACTTGTGACCTCCCAACCATCTATCCAAACCAATATTTTCCCTCAAACCAATATCCCTTCCATTTTCTTATCCCAATAATTGCAACAGATGAAGGATGCAATTACTACCATTCAGGTGGGGAAATAGACTAAAAAGTTTAAATTAGATTATGTGTGTTCCTATCCATTCAACATGGAGTATTTGTAGATACCATTTCCTCTAGGATACAAACCACCCAAATTTGATAAGTACAAAGGGAAAGGTGACCCTACGGCCCATTTAAATGAATTCTTTGTCGCATGTCAACCAGTGGCATATAGTGACATATACCTCTTACTATTGTTTCCAAGGAGCTTAGCTGGACAAGCCTTAGAGTCGTTTTAAAATTTTCCCAAGAATTTAGTAATAGACTTTGATGATCTTTCTGATAAATTTGTGCAACACTTTTCTTATAATCTTGAGCATGAGATTTCATTAGTAGACCTGACATAAGTAAAGCAGAAAGTTGGGGAGAGTTTTACAAGTTATTTATAGTGATGGAGATCCCTTGAAAGTTGTTTCATTCATAGTTTACCAAATAAACAATCAATTTTTGAGTTTATTAAAAAATTTCATAGTGAGATAGCCTATCATCTGGAACTACAATGTGCACATATGTTCAAAGAGATCATTGATAAAGTTTTGTTAATCAAGCGAGAGTTCATCCATAAAGGGGTTATCAAGCTTAATTCAACTAATCAAAATCAAGGTATCAGTCACAAAAATGACCAACATCCCATCCAAGTGCAAGCGTCATAACCAACACAGGGCAAAAATCATGAAAGACTGAAGTAATTCAATCAAAATAAAAATGTTATGGGAAATGGAGTGATCGAATCTCATCATGTACAAACTATGCAAACATCATTTTCACCACCTTTTTAGCTTACTCCTACCCAATAACCTCTCCAACTAATGCCACAAATGCAACAAACAGGACCTGTACAACAAATATAGTAGTATTTACCATTACAAACCCCTCCTCTTAGGAGAATCATGCTTGCACATCGTGTCTTTAGTGACCTAGGAGAACCTATTGAATATATATTTTGCAAGTTTTCCATTGCTAATTTGATTAGTTGGCCTATACCAAATCATTATTTGCAAGGCATTCCTTACCCTGATTGGTACCATGAAAATGAATTTATCAGGTCAACGGGAATAATCTATGAAGATGTGTCTAAATCAAGCATATAATTAAAAATATTTTGGATAATGGAGAGATAAAACTAGATAATGGTGCTTCCACTTCCAATCAAACTCTAGGGATATATAAAAACCCCTTTCCCCAACATAACAATCAATAGTAGTAGAACAATCAGCAACAAGAACAATGACTAGTGCAATTGCAAAATTAATAGTATTAAAATCAAAGGCCAAACTAGAAAACCTAACAAAATCAGTAGCAGAATCCACAAAAATAAAATAATGGACAAAACCAAGGTCATAATGGTAACATCCAAAAAACCTACCATGTAGTTTCACATGACTACAACAAGGTTGTAGGTCATGTTATAGGCAGTAGCATTAATACCATCTCCATTAATCCTAGACCAAGTAATAATCAGCCTCAACCATTAGTAAATAAAAATATTCAATCAAATCATAGGGATAATCCTTATTTGACTTGGAAGTGCATATAAGGAACTAGAAAACTAGGACTTCCACTTTTGGATCTTATAGTGACAACTCATTCTTGCCATGTGACCACATGCAAGTGCACCAGTAACCAAGACTTATCCTATCTAGTACCACACTATTTCCAACATTGGTTATCAATAATGGTTTGGTATTTAATCCTATTTATGCAATCACAAATTAGAGGTCAAATACTATTATCCTAGGCCCACAACCATTTGCCACTTTGCCTATCATCCAACCAACCGTTCAGCCTCAAAATAAACCATTCACTCCTGACCAAGATAAGAAGTTTGATATTGTGGAAAAATTACAGAAGACACTAGCACAAATTTATATTTTAGATTTGTTACAGATGTCAATAATCCACAAGAACATCTTGAATGAGTTTTTGACTTAATCCACTATTGCTAGTAACATATCCCCTGATAAATTTCAAGCTTTGGTTGGACACCTAGCTCTAGCCCAACAAGTCACATTCAACCAAAGTGATATGTCTTCCCTTCGCCCACTGTATAATAACCCATTGTACATAAAATTTTGTATAAGATGGCATAAAGTGAAATGTGTCCTTATCAACAATGGATTTGGCCTCAACATAGTATCCCTCAAGCTCATCAAGCTTCTTGGGTACACAATGACAGATCTCTAGCTAGAAATAATAAGTATCAAAGCTTATGATAATCAGGAAAGAGAATCATAGGGCACTATTAGTTTACCAGTTATCATTGGGCCTTTTACCCATGATACACTTTGTCATATGTTGGACCTTGATTTATCATACAATAGACTTCTAGGTAGGCCTTGGTTCATGAGATTCATGCAGTCCCATCAACACTATACCAATGTATCAAGTTTTCCCACTCAGGGATGGAAGTGAATAATTCAAGAGATCTACACCCATATGAACACTATAAGCATCTTGAGGTCAAATTTAAAATCTATAATTATTAGTATGATATGAATCCCAATTCCAAGTAGGATAAAGGAAAAGTTATACTTATTGATCCTTCATCAGATAATTACATAGATCCTAATACCTTGGATTCCCTTTCCCACATACCACCTTCTAAAGCTTCCAATCATTTCACCATTTTAGATAATGGATCAGGAGAATATGTGACCCATGACACATTTCACATCACCAATCTTCCTCAAAATTTGAAAACCTTTGGGTGACCTAAAATCATTCCACATATGCATTAGCAACAAAAGAATAAAGATAAGGGACTTGTCACCTTTGTACCAACATCTAGCCTAGGACCTGACCCTCTTGAAGGGAACAAATCAGGGTTATACAATGACAACCACATTGATTGTTATAAAAATGTAAAGTATACTATTCCCAATAGGATTATGGAGCATCACAATTATGAAAAAAGAGGCCTTCAATCAAATAAACAAGGAACCATCAAGCCAATTTCCATGACTAAGTATGAAAAGCCTTATGGACTTGGATTTAAACTACTTGGGGGTGACCTCACATATTTTATTCAAACTCCATCACCAGCGACTAGTGATGATGATGTTGATAGTAAAGCAAAGTCCGATCATAGCCTTACCTTTGATAACCTAGCTGAAACCAACCTGTTTGATAACAATGCCATTTGTACCCTTACCCTAGCCATTCATCATAATCCATTGCTATTATATTATCCCCAATTAATAGATTAGGACCAACAAGAATCTAGTCTATCTATTGATGAGTTCTAGAATGATGAGGCATTCTATGATTTCTTAGGCCTTAGAGACAATATTCCATTGGGAGATCATAAATCAGGATTCTCAATCACATTAGATCCTGCAACCTATTTTGGAGAGTGAGTGAACACCTTTAGCCAAAAAAAAGAGTAAAACATTGACGTCCCAAAGTGAAAACCTCTTTGAGGCACTTTTTGACCAGGTAAAAAGTAACTATAAAGGCCAGTCTAGTGGTGAAAACCTATTTTAGGCACCATTAAAAGGGGGCATTCATTCTTCTTCAAATTTAGACTAGGAGACCACCAACAACAAACTCTCCTGTGGATCTAAGTTCAATTTTGAGAAACAACAAATATTTGATCAAATTATCCAAGAATTTTTGATCATTTTTATTATACGGCCAAATATCCCATTATGAGACTCAGATTCATCATGCCTAAGAGAAGTTAAGAACAAGTCCTAACATAGGATGCTGACATAGTCTAATAGTTCAAGTCATTGCCTACTAACCTAGAAGATAGTTCAACCCTCTTAGTTGAAGCTACAATAGAGGTAAACATCAAGACTCTATCGGACCCAAAATGGATAAAATTAGGTGCATCCCTCACTGAGGAGGAATGTGACATTTTTATAGCTTTATTGAGAGAGTTTATGGATATATTTTCATGGGCCTATTCTGACATGCCAAGATTAGACTCCACCTTGGTTTTGCACCACCTTGTGGTTAATCTTGATGCTAAATTGGTAAAACAAAATCTACGTAAGATACACACTCATATTATCGTATTGGTAAAGAAAGAGTTGGGAAACATCTTGGAAGTAGGATGTATTCGATCTATTTACTACTCATAATGGATCTTTAATGTAGTACCTATTAGCAAAAAGCTTGAAAGAATCAAAATTTGTACTAATTTTCAAGACATCAACAAATCTTGTCCTAAAGATGATTTTCCCTTACCTAATATCAACAGGATTATTGACTCCATGGTAGGTTATGAAATGCTTTCACTCATGGATGGCTTTTTAGGATACAATCAGATCAGAATAACACCAAAATATCAACATAAAACAATGTTCACCACTCTATGGGGAACATTTTGTTATTAGGTGATACCATTTGGCCTTAAGAATGTAGGAGCTACATATCAAAGATCCATGACTATCATATTCCATGATATGATGCATGATATTGTTGAAGACTGTCCATGACATATTAGGAAAATCTAAGACCAGAGTTGACCATCCAACAGTGCTATGTAAGATATTTTAAAGACTATGAGAGTACAAATTCAGACTAAATCCAAAGAAATGTGTGTTTGGTGTAACTTCAAGCAAATTACTAGGTTTCATCATGTCTCATAGAGGTATTGAAGTTGATCCAGCTAAAGTCCATGATATAACTAAGATGCTGCCACCAACCAATTTGAAGCTACTTCATATTTTGTAGGTTAAGATCTAGTCCATTCAATGCTTCATCTCTCAATTAGTAGATAAGTGCCATCCATTTACACATATTTTGAAGAAAGGAGTTGCATTTCACTGGGATAATCACTACCAAATAGCTTTTCAACAACTCAAGGACTATCTTATTAATCCACCTATTTTATTACCTCCTATGCCAAGAAATCCATTCTTGTTATACCTATCAGCTACCGATTATGCTTTGGGGGAACTCTTCGCTCAACATGATGACAATGGAAAGGAGCATGTTGTTTACTACCTAAGTTGTACCTTGGTTACATATGAACATAACTATGCACCTGTTGAAAAAGCTTGTCTAGCCATGGTATTTGTAGCTCAAAAAATACATCATTACATGTTGAATAATAAAACCATGGTCATTTAAAAATTAGATGTGCTCAAGTATCTACTATCTAAAATAGCTTTGCAAGGTATAATGGCTAAATGGATCATGCTTCTTAGTGATTTTGACATAAAGTATGTCAATCAAAAAGTAATCAAAGGACAAGTTCTTGTAGATAAACTTGCTGAAGCACCTCTCATGGACACACATACACTCAAGTTTCCATTTCTTAATGAATCCATCATGACCGTTATTGATACACCCCTTAAAGAGCAGCCCTGGAAGCTATATTTTGATGGTTCATTCACTATGCATGGATCGAGGGTAGGCCTATTATTTATTACACCACAGGAGGATCTAATCCCTAAATCATTTAGAATTATATTTCCTTGTATAAACAACATGGCTGAGCATGAATCACTTGTTACAGGACTTCAACAAGTAGTGCATTATAATATATCTCATCTTTAAGTTTATGGTGATTCTTAGTTAATCATCAATTAGGTCACATACCATTTCCAGACCAAAGATGACAAGTTGGTTCTATATAAAGCCATGGTTGACACTCTTAAAAAGAAAATTGCCAACATTTAATTTGAACATATACCAAGGACTAATAATAGAACTACAAATGCCATGGATACTATTGGTTCTCTAATTCGACAAATAGATAAAGCTAGAGAGTATCAATTCCTCATCAATAATTTTTCAGCACCAGCTCATGAACCTTAAACCATTACCATGATTTGTGATATTGTTGGTCTTAATTATATCTGATACTTAGACCTTTACAACTACCATCATGGCCAATTTATACCATCTAACCTATCTTGAAAACAAACCAAAGATTTCATTCATCATTCTACTCATTATACTTTACTTGGATCCATTCTTTACCATCGTAGTTTTGATGGAACTCTATTTCATTGTTTAACTTTGATAGAATCTACATTAGAATTAAGAGAAATTCATAAAGGAGTATGTTGATCCCATTATAGTAGGGTAATCCTATCCAAAAATCTCTTGTGTATTGGTTATTATTGGCCCAAAATGGACGCAGATGCCACTGCATATGCAAATAAATGTGACAAATGTCAATGGCATGCTAATTTGATTTATGCCCCAACAAAAACTCTAAAACTGATGTTGACACCATAGCCATTTTATACATGGGGAATTGACCTCATTGGGAATATTATTCCCACTTCATCTGAAGGCCATAAACATATCCTTACCACCACTGAATATTTCACTAAGTGGGTTGAAGCTATACCCCTCATGTGACTGGAAAGCAAATTTTCAAATTCATCTTCAACCACCTCATCTGCCACCACGGTATCCCCTCTGACATTATATCCGATAATGGAGGATCATTCAAGAACAAAGATGTAGATTAGTTATGTAATAAATACAACATCACCCAACATTTTTCTACAACATATTACCCTCATGGTAATGGCCATGCTGAGGCATCAAACAAAACCATTGTCAACATTCTCAAAAAGATTGTCAATGATGTCAGTTATGATTGGCACCTCTAGATATTCCCTACCCTTTGGGCATACCATGCCAATCATCATACCCCTATAAGAGCCACCCCATATTCACTTGTTTATGGTACTGAATCCATCCTTCCCGTTAAATTTGAATTGCCTTCACTATACATCTCTTTCAAGCATGTCCTAGATGATCATGACTGTCGAGTAGCTTGCCTAAAAGAGCTTGACCTACTAGATGAGAAATGCACATCCATCCTCAAAAATATTCAAGCATATAAAAATTGACTCAAAAGCCACTACAATCAGTGTGTGAAGTATCGAACATTTGAACTTGGTGATCTTGTTATAAAAGAAAACCAAAAGAATACCATGGCTAAGAAGAAACATAAAGGGAAATTCAAACCAAACTAGATATGGCCTTTCATCATCACTATAGATTATGGATTAGGAGTGTACAAGCTTGCCACATCATATGGTGACAAACTTCTAGAGCTAATGAATATTATTCATCTCAAGTGGTGTCAGGTAATCTAGAACAACAAACATGCTCTAATACCAACTATTAGGAATCCCAGAAGCATAATTGATTACCAAGCAACTAAATATGCAGAATTAAACCAGAAGTAATAAGTAACTAGAATTAGAAACAACACAGAATATGAGAGACAATACCCAATTGTATTAATGCTCTTCCAGAAGGAAATACAACAAAGAAGATGCCACAGTCTTCTTCCTTACACACTTTTAGGGCATAAAAAGTAAATCTCTTCAAGAGCTCACTCTCTCTCTTACGGTCTCAACACACAACTCAAACACAGAGTTGGTGTTCACCTCCACCAACCAGTAACAACACTGCCAATCAACCAGTCAATAATAATACTGCTAGTACAAACAAGTACTCCACATACTTCACGATCGAGTACACACCATACTCCAAGTAGATCTCCCCTGATTTTGCTACCTATTGTGTTGCTGACCTCCCTAATCTTGCACACCTGCAAATCAATCTGGTTCTGCACAACTATAAACCTTAAACCATGCACACACAAACACTTGCAAATCAATGATCTTACTTTTGGAAGGATCTACCTTGCCTTCTCTATTTGCTCTTTGATGTGTTGTTGTCACCTTTGATCATACTACCACCTGCATATCTCCTTTGACCTCACACACACATACACCATGTAGATCTCCAAACATGGCCTTGCACACCTGCCGACCAAGATCCTACACACCTGAAGAACCCTTCTGATTCTCCAAACCAACACCCACACTTGGCACTACTGTGGAACTAGGAGGAACTACCCTTATTCTCTTCACACACTGAAGGAGCTAATCAAACTCAACTCTAAACTAGCACAAATTATAATACAGTCCATGAGTCTATTATATAGATCTCATGCAAACAATAATTAGACATCCAATTACAATAATTAGATCCATAGCTCAAGACTAAAATTAGCCTCTTAACATGCAAACAATTGGTTCATTAACTAACTATCCATGAACTGGCAGTTTTGGAATAGCACAGGTGACCGACGTCGGTCCCTATCTGCTTGGAGGTGACCAACGCTGGCTGATACCTGATCGACGTTAGTTTCTCTTCTCACTGTATATGACCGACGTCGGTTGATCAAACCGATGTCAGTTTCTCTGCAACTCAACAACCTCTTAGCAACCTCTTCCATGTCTGCATCAGTGAAGATTTTAGCTCCATAACTTAATAATCTCCCACTTGGAGATAAATAGTTACACTGTACCTGTACCTGTACACTGTCTAATCTATTTCTTGGCTTGTATCCCTCTTCAAGCTCAATCCTGAAGACCAACCACCACACATCCTATGATGCAACACCTATCATCCAAGTAACCTGCCACATCTGAAGTACTTGACTCTACATAGCATAAATCCCTGCTGCTGGTCCCTCTCAGATACCTGAGAACCCACTGAACCTCTTTCTAGTGCTTCCTTCTCGGATTGACTACAAACTTTCTGACAGCACCCACTACTTGGGTAAACTCAGGGAATACACATGTACTCAACCTCATCATGTGATTGGGGACCCTGTTCTGTGAGTTGTCCATCCATAGGTGTGCTGCCTTATTCTGCATCTTGCACTACCTTCACATAATCATCCTATGACAACATCAACTTATGATCTCCCTGTCTCTAGGATTACTCATGCCAAAGAATTTTGTTGCTCCCAAATTCTTCATGGCAAACCACTGAACTAACCTTACCTTTAGCTCAGCAAAACCCTATGTGTCTGAACTTTCAGCTAGCATACCATCCACATACAGTAACAAGATAATGTCGTGACCATCATCCAACCTGGTAAGACAAACACAATGGTTACACTGACCTTGACTAAAGCCCTGCTTTATCATCCACCTATCAAAACCTATACCACTGTCCTGTAGCTTCCTCAAGACCATGTACCCTGGCCTTCTGTCTCATGTGTCCATTCTCTCTATTCTTTAACTAAGGTATCCATTCATCTTTTAGTGCTTTCATATCGGCTGGTAACCCTACCAAATCTCCTGTTTGGTTCTGCATCTTAGGAATCAAATTCCTCATTCATGCCATGCTCCAATTGTTTCTTGGATCCTTCTTGCTCTGCAGTAAGTAACAAGTATGAAGAAGAGGAACAATGAATTTGAGGCTTACTTACCCTTTCAGTCCTCCCCATGGGTGTTTGAGACTCCTTAACAGCTTGATGTCTGTCTAAAATCCGTTCTAGTGACTGACCTCAGTCACCACACAGTTTATATCTAATCGACGTCAATTCCATGTGACTGTCCAAGTCACCAACACCATTTATCTTATCGACATCAATCTCCACCTGCTCGACACTACTGACTCCCTGGTCTGCACATGATTGACATCAGTGCCTATTTGTTTGACGTCAGTTACCTTTGACTGACGTTAGTACCTGTGTTCACCTGTGAGTGATGACTTTTTACCCATGAGCTTTCTTTGAATCAAACCCATGTCCAAACTGCCCTACTCAAAAGTATCCAACCCCATCCACTAGTCTCTATTTGTCATCTCCTCCAAGAACACCAAGGCTTTCCAGTTCTTAAGTTTATCAAATACATTAGACTTCCTTTTCCTGTAATAAACACAATCCTTTCTTGTAGCATCCCACTGCTCACAAAAATCTTGGTCTATGCTCTCCGAAGCTAAACTCTTACCATTTGACTCAAGAACATCCATTCCCTTCTCACTTATGTGACCAAGCCTACAAAGCCACACTTGTGTAACAGAAGTGGAATCAGTAATACAAGCAAGTAGATAAAGAGTACCTGCTTTCTTACCACATGCTAATTCAAGTGCATCCTTATTCTAAGAATCCACTGTAAGAGTTATTGTGCATCTCTCATTACCCAAATTTCTTGTAGAAATTAGCTACATCTCCAGGACTGGGACCTGCATGACCTCCTTCAACACCCATGTGTTGGCCGTCTGCAATTTCAGCCGCACTTCCCCTTTGCCAATACTTTGACAAGGCTCACCAACCCCTCTATTTTGGGTTGCATGGAAAGAGGCAACATAATCTATAAACCAAGATTCTACTTTATCCAAGGAACATCCCAAAACATCCTATGCAACAACACCTACAACATCTGCTTCTTCAGTTCCTTCATGCTGATCTGCTACCAACCAACAATTTTTCTTTTCCTGCTCTTTCTTTCCATAACACCGTAATTGACTATTCGTGCCTTTGAATTCCTCCATTCTTAGTGTAATTTCTTCTACCATTTCTATACTCCCACTCAATCAGAAACTCCTGAGAGTGACATGTAATCAAACACAAACCTGCTACCTACAAACTTAGCTCTGATACCACTTGTCAGGTAATCTAGAACAATAAACATGCTCTGATACCAACTGTAAGGAATCCTAGAATCACAATTGATTACCAAGTAAATAAATATGCGAAATTAAACTAGAAGCAATAAGCAACTGGAATAAAAAACAACACAGAATATGAGAGACAATACCCAATTGTATTAATACTCTTCCAGAAGGAAATACAACAAAGAAGATGCCACAGTATTCTTCCTTACACACCTCTAGGACTCACACACCTCTAGGGCATAAATAGTAAATCTCTTTAAGAGCTCACTCTCTCTCTTACAGTCCCAACACACAACTCAAACATAGAGTTGGTGTTCACCTCCACCAGCCAGTAACAACACTGCCAGTCAACCAGTCAGTAACAATACTGCCAGTACAAATAAGTACTCCACGTACTTCACGATTGAGTACACACCGTACTCCAAGTAGATCTCCCCTAATCTTACTACCTGTTGTGTTGTTAACCTCCCTAATCTTGCACACCTACAAATCAGTCTAGTTCTGCACAACTACAAACCTTAAACTATGCACACACAAACACCTGCAAATCAATAATCTTACTTTTGGAAGGATCTACCTTGCCTTCCTCTATTTCTCTTTGATGTGTTGCTATCACTTTTGATCCTGCTACCACCTGTAGATCTCCTTTGACCTCACACACACATACACCATGTAGATCTCCAAATGTGGCCTTGCACACCTATTGACCAAGATCCTACACACCTGAAGAACCCTTTTGATTATCCAAACTAGCACCCACACTTGGCACTGCTATGGAACTAAGAGGAGCTACCCTTGCTCTCTTCACACACTAAAGGAGCTAATCAAACTCAACTCTAAACTAGCATAAATTACAATACAGCCCATGATTCTATTATATAGATCTCATGCAAACAATAATTAGACATCTAATTACAATGATTAGATCCACAACTCAAGACTAAAATTAGCCTCTTAACATGCAAACAATCAGTTCGTTAACTAACTATCTGTGAACTGGCAGTTCTGGAACCACACAGGCGACCGACATCGATCCTTGTCTGCTTGGAGGTGACCGATGCTGACCGATACCTGACCGATGTCAGTTTATCTTCTCACTGTATATGACCGATGTCAATTGATCAGACTGGCATTAGTTTTTCTACAACTCAACAACCTCCTCCATGTCTACATTAGTGAAGCTTTTAGCTCCACAACCTAACAAGTGGTATTTTGCTTGAATGCTAAGGTGTATTATCTATAAGGACCATTTTAGTTATGCCATTTTGTCACTATTCC
The DNA here is from genome assembly GCA_037957365.1 of Torreya grandis. Taxonomy (NCBI): domain Eukaryota; kingdom Viridiplantae; phylum Streptophyta; class Pinopsida; order Cupressales; family Taxaceae; genus Torreya; species Torreya grandis. Next base: position 80,888 of record JARHVA010000604.1, read on the forward strand.
TCTTTGTACACATACCATTCTTATTTATCCTCTTTGTCATATCCACTTTCCATTTTTTCCCTATCAACCCAATGTGTTCTAAAGCCTAGCCTGTTTAACCTTGGTTGGTATCATTTATTACATAGTTTTAACATCAAGGTATTTGATTAGTTCATCATTTGGTTCAAGAACTTTAGACAAAGATCATATTTTGGGATAGTGTGATAGAAGGTTTAGTAGTTGCATCCTTCATTTGTTATTCCTTTCTTACCACCACTCTTTCTACTAATTATAACCACCTTTGGGAAAATTAGTACCATTTATCTATGTCACCATGTCTTAGTTATAAATGTCTATGGGTAAACTAGGGGTAATACTAAGCCTTGACATACCAACTTGCCACTTCTTGTGCCATACTATCTTTTTACCAAATGTGCCTATTTTATTTGAATTGGATACTACATTAGTCAAATTCCTCCACTATAAGGGTGGAACTACAGTGACTTAAGGTCCTGCTCTGGGACTATGTAGGTAGTGCTCAATAATTGTTGAGGTTAGCTCAGTCACCCTTTTCTCAATGTTCTTGCTATTTTGTGAGCAATCTAAGTTTGAACGTTCTTATCATTTTTTGAGCAATATAATTTTGAATTCTCTCATTGTTTTTCAAGCAATCTAAGTTTGAACACTCTCACCATTTTATGAGCAACCTAAGCCACACTCATCATTTTGTAAGCAACCTAAATATGAACACTCTCACCATTTTATGAGCTTGAACCATTTAGTGTCTCATCATTCTTGATTGATTTGCAACACTATAAAACACTTAAAAAAATATTTCAAAAAATCATTAGAAAAGAACAAAAAAATTGACCATTTATTTGCCTTAAGGATTTTGGGAACCCTTACTAATTTATAAGCAAATCACTTATCATTTAGTTTCCCCATCATTTTTGGCCTTTTCTCTCACACACTTGCCATTTTTCAAGACCATTCCTATTCTTTTATCACATCCATTCTATTTTTTTTTTTCAGTTATCATATTCTTCCCCTTCCTTGGGAGAACTACATTTGGCCTAAAGTTTTTTATTGGATATTACATCTATAGAATTATGTAGGCAGCGTCCACTTCCGTAGTACATGTGGAGATAGATTGTCCACCCCCTTATTTTATTCTATTCCCCCATTTAGTTCATTTGTTAAGTTATCACCTATTTTCTAGGGGCAATGTTCATAGGATTTTTATTACATTGCATTATTTGTTTTTTTTTGCTTTTTTTTTTGTTTATCTACCTATTTGTTTGCTTTAACCACTATTATCTTGATTCAATTTATGTGTGTTCATTAGGTTATTCGTTTCCCACACTTACACTTGAATCTATCCATATTCATAAGTTTACATTGTCATCATGGTTTCTATCATTGTTGTATTATTTTCTATTGTGTAGTGGATTACGGGAGTCAGTGATCATGCATATTTTGGCCAAGTCTTTATGGTGTTTTATCATAAAGCCTATCATCACATGCTACAACAAACCTCAGCTTCAAGAATTCTATTCAACAATGGTGGCATCTCTTCGACACTGATATCTTGATTCACTGCCAATCATATCCCAAACAGAGTAATTAACCATGAAAGAATTTCAACTTTTATTAGTTCGGATGAGCATCTACCTACTAGTAGGTTGTTTTGATTCATCGTTATGATCTATGTCATTTTATCATCATCCTTGGCCAATTTTATCATATTTTCCATAATCAGGGTCCAATGATTATAACCGCATATGGGTAAATCATTGTACACCACCCCACCTACATTTCTCAATGATTATAACCACCTTTGGGCAAATCATTGTGTTGTCACCACTTTACTTTTTTTGCCCATACAAGGGCATGTTATTATCTTGTTTGTCTATCATAACTAGGGTAGCTCCATCTTCTCAATGATTAAAACCACCTTTGGTCAAGTCATTGTGTTATCATATCACGTTACCACTATCAGGGTAAAATGCTTATAACCTCCTTTGGGTAAACCATTGTACACCGTCCCACTTACATTTTCAATGATTTTGACTACTTTTTCAATATCATTGTGTTTTCACCCCATCATCTTTCTTTTCTTTGGTTCCCTTATTTTGCTTTTTATTTTGAGGGACCATTTGCTGACCTCCTTGTGTCAATCGTTCCCTCGAGGGGGAATCATATAGTTAGTATATCATCATTATAGTTGTAGGCATACAGGACCTTTTAATTCTTTGAGAAGATGTTATTGTGCTTAGAGTTTACAATGCCTTCCCAAATAGGGACAAACTATAGACATAAAATTGGCCACTAATAACCTATAAATAGGCTTTTGGCTAGTTTCCATCTAAAATACACAATTTAGCCTAAAAACACTAAAACATGCAAAATGATGTAAAAACGACATATTCAAGTGCCAATTTTGGCCAGGGTATCCCTAAATGGGGTAATGCAATTTATGAGCCAGTGAACTTTGATCAGTCCATCTTGAATCAAAATGCCAAATTTGTGCCTGTGTGCTTTAGACTGCTCTTTCCTATCAAATATTTTGCACAAGACTTGTGCCTTTTCTATTTATTGTTAGAAACATCCCAAATGGGAATACACATCCAATGCATCTAACATGGACTTCCAATTTTAATCCAGTAAAATTTAGGACCAATAACAAGACATTCTAATCAATTTGAGTAATTTGTGTATAAAGTACTTAATCATGCTTAAGAGCTAGTTAACCCAAATCAAGGCCTAACCAATAATTACATGAAAACTTGTTAAAATATTATTTTTGAAAATGAATATTAAATATCTACATCATAAAATGACCTCATTTTTTGGGAAGACATCCCTAGGCCATAAATGCCACAAATATCAGGATTCATGCCCTTCATGCCTCATCAATACCCTCCATGATGCCCTCCATGCCTCTTAATTACCCCTTATTTCAATGCCATGATGAGGATAATTACCAATTTTAATTATAAAATTGAATTAATCCTCAACCACATATCTCAATCTTGAGATGGATGGTTGAGGTTGATTTTGATCAAATAAAAAAATCTATAAATAAGAGGCCTCACAACATCATTTCTAAGCTTAATTAGTGCAAATTTATAATGTAGGATTGGTTACAAAAGCTTCAATCAACTAGTGTTACCATGCCAAATTGATTCCAAGCCAAGCTAAGCCAAAGCCACAAGGTGCCAAGAGGAGATGAAGGTAGATATACTCCATTGAAGAAGACCACTTGAAGCACAAGCTGAGCAAGCCACCATTACAAAGGCATTTAGAGCATCCAAGGAAGGTGAAAGGAATTCTTGTATTTTTATTCCTTGATTTTTAGTTATGCTTGTCATTTTCTCTTGTTAATTAAGCTCTCCCTAGTGTTTAAGCCTAGATATGTTATGCTATTAGTGTGTTTATTTCACTTTATTTTCATGTTGGGACTAGCACAATACTAACCATCCTCTCTTGAGTCAAATTCCTAGACCACAAGAGTAACATCTTAGTATAATTTACTTACATGTCACATCCTGATTTCTCTCTGAGCTAAATAACTTGTTTAATCCATAGATTATTGTAGTTGATTAGTTGATTAACTAATATTTGATTAAACTTCATGACATATGTTGATTATGGGAAAGTTTGTGTTGCTTAGTTTACATGTTTAGATGCTATGAGTTAGTGGTATATTTATATTCTATACTTTGTAATCATGTTTGATTATTATACATCATTATTTTATGGATATAGTGATGTTTTAGGCTAACTAAATTTATTGACATGAGGTGGATGTAGGACAGATTCTTCTCTCAGATCATGATGGAGGGAGAGTATCATCAGAGATGGTGGTTAAATGGAGATGTTGGAGGTTGACATAGAATGAATTTGGAAACCCTTGCACACACCACTTAGTATATCATATTTCATAATTATTTTATATGAATATCATATCATGTTTTGTGCACTTTTTATTTAGATGATTGTTTGTATGCTTTCTATAATCTTGATTGATGTTCATGATCGTGTTGATTATTTGAGTGATTTCATTATGTTTTTATGATCTTATGTAGCTCATCTTGTTTGGTTAAATGAAATAATTTGTTGTGTTTACTTATATTATTACCTTATTATGTTGGGTAGATAGTAAAACATTATGATATGGTGATGGATTCCATAATAATTACTTGAGATATAAGATATAGATAATAATAATTAAAGATTATTATTATTATAATTATACAATAAAGTTGAGATATAATAACATTATTTTGAATGAGATTATATTGGATTAACTATTTTTTTAAGTAATTATATTCTTATATATAAATGGATATATTAATTTTAATTAGTAAATTATTTTATAAATCATTGTAATTAATATATATGTTAGTGGATAGCATTTAACATAAACTCTAAGTCTTACCATGCATAGTTTCATTGCCAAAGATATATGATTTCATTGTGTTAGTCTTTGTATGGGAAATCTATTAGATAACAACTAGTTTAAATTCATGCATGTAATATAACATAAGGTTTTGACTTAAGTAAATAAGGTGGTCGACAATGGATTAATCATTACTATGTAGATTTGATAAAGGAATAATTTATGATTTATTAGGGATTATTAGAAGCATCGAGAATGATTAGGTAAACTAATCATTCATTAACTTGAGTTAAGCATTGTTTTAGAAGGAAATCATGGGGTTTTGATGTGTATGCATGGAGGTGGACTATGAGTAGTTAAGATATTTGGTGATGTGGAATTTGAAAGAGTTTAATCATTCGAAGAGTATGGAGTAGTAGAATGAAAATAGAAGATGGAAAATAAATAAAAAAGATGGTGGGACTGTGAAGGAATAGGTCTCATGACATTTTGAGAGGAGAAAGGCAGGAAGTGGAGAAGAGGAAAAAGAAGGAAATGATTTGGCTAGTGGCTTGGCATTCTTCATTAAGCATACATTTTATTAGGTCATTTTTGTAATTTAAATACTTGTGTGTGTGATATGTTTTGTGAATGGGTTTTTAAATTACTGAGTTACTAGTTATTATATTGATATGGTTTGAGAAATTTCCATTGGGATGTATATAGGGCCCTATGAAGCGCTTGACCTCCATAGAACCCTATATCCAACCTAGAGTAACCTAGGAGGGTTAGGGATAAACAATAGGTCTTGGCCATGATATTAAGAAGCTTTATAAACTGTCTTATCCTTCATTAACAATTCAAATTCACTATTTAAAATAGAGTTTTACTCTCTCTCTCTCTCTCTCTATATATATATATATATATAATTTGACTGAGATATTTTTTTATATATTCCATGGGGTATTTGAAAAATAGACTCAAATGTATATGTCCACATGTTTATTTAACTATTAAATAATTCATTCTTTTAGGGTTAAGAATATGGGGTTTTCAGTTACATTAAATACACACACACACACACACACACACATACGTACATACATACATGAATATTTATCTGAGTATCTATTTGGTTAATTATGATTTTATATAAAATAATATACTCTCATATATATATATTTGTATATATAAATATAAACATATATATTTATACCAATTACACATGCACGATGAATTGACAAACTTAATTATATATATATATATATATATATATATATATATATATATATGAGTATATATACATACCCCATAATGGACTGTCAAACTTAAATGTGATAGTATATATGTGTGTGTGGGTATACACACACACACACACACACATATATGGATATATATGTACATATATATTTATATGTATATATGTGTACACACACACACACAATTGTAATTTATTAAGTCAAATTTTAACAAAATTGTGTGTATTATAATTAGAAGATTATATTGTTATTTGACTAGGCTTAAATTTTAGTTGGAATTTAAAAATAAGTTATGGAATCCCAATTATCCAAAATAGATGTTTAAACAGAATTAGGATTTTTCTGTAATCATTTGGTGTTACCCAAGGGTAGATGAATAGTTCAATTGTAGGATTACTATTTAGTTTTATAAAAATATGAATATTAGTGGAATAATAAGGTTTTATGACTAAGTTTAGTTATTTTTTATCATACATGAATGGGATTATGTATATGTGCTATTAAGTTGAACTATGTATCCTTATTAGTAAGATGAACTATGCATATATACTTTGCATAGTTATAAAGGGACTAGGTATACGAGTTCCTATGGGTTCATTTGAATAATAATTTGATTACTTGGATATCTGTTGAGTTTTCCTTAATCGACCAAATCTATGAAATTAACATCGATACCTGAGAAGGTATTTGATTGGGTGTTAATAGATGTTTGGGATATAACACAAATAGGGTATAAGTGGTGGTGTTTAGTTATATTTGTAATTATACAATAGGCAAAACATGAATGATTGTTTAGATTTAAGATGATTTGAATATGTTGAAATATAAATGAGATCTAAGTTTGAAATATATAAAATTATGTGTATCTATTTATCATGGGAAATGAAGTTTCTACAATTAGATAAAAGGTTATGGGGCCTTGTTTATAAATTAACTATATACTTCACGTATAAATTACACATTAAAGCGAAAGACAATGGATGTTACCTCAGTAGTGTATTGTATAAATGAACAATGTGTAATGTAATTATATGAATGCATTATATTAGAATGCTTAAATATAAAACATTCATTATAGTTATGAGATTAAATACATAACATAATTATATGTAAGGATTGACTGTTGTTACATGTGCAATTTGAATAATTTATTAGCCAGGGTTATAATATTATTTCATGGAGAAATAATATTATAAGTTTCTTAATAGATAAATCAACTAGCGATCTAGATATTCATTACCCAGAGGATGTGTTATATTGATGACTATTTTTATATTATGTTTATTGTTTATAATAAACTAGATGCTTGGATTCCATTCACTTCATGTAATGGATTAAATGAATGTTTGTGATATTTATGTATTAAAAGTATTTTTTATTAACTAAAATGAAATATTGAGAATAAATATTTTAGTTTTTATATTATTACTTATTTTACCAAATCTTACATTCATGACCCTGATTAAGTAGTGGACAGATTCCACTAGCTTAATTAGCACCATCAATTCATGATAAAAGGTAATCCAATCAAGTGGTGTGTATGAATTTGACTAATACTAGAGATCATTTATTATTGAAAATTTTGGCCAAAGTAGTGTTTGATAAATAGTCATTTCATATACTAATATAGTTTTCATATTGTGAAATATCATATTAAAATGGATTTCTTTATGGTACACATTATGTATTAGATATTTTTGACACATGGGTTTTAGCTTTTTATACTGGATTCCTTTACCATCATTATCTACTCATCCATGAAGGAAAGATCATCCTCTTATTTGGAAGATAGTGTGGGGGATCTATGGTTCATGGTTGGTGTAGGAAAGCACTTATATGATGCTCTCCCTCTCAGCTAAATTACTATACTTGAGACTAAATTTATATCATGTTTTATCATTTGAGATATTTTATGTATTGCTAAAACTATAATATTTATGTATTTTACTTCCTATAGTAGAGGCTATTGTTAAGCATGAAATATACTGAGGGGAGGGGTGAATTAGTATATTATTTATATTTTTACTTAATCTAATTTATTTTCTTTAACCACTTGATGACACATTCAAGATATGCAATAAAATTGAAATAATAACATGCATCACATGAGAGAGAGAGAGAGAGAGAGAGAGAGAGAGAGAGAGAGAGAGAGAGAGAGAGAGAGAGAGAGAGAGAATTTTTATGTGGAAACCCTAGAAAAAAAGTGGGTAAAACCATGAAGAACAATATCAAGTATATGAATGAGCACCAACTCAAATTACAAAGTTCACAAGCACCAACCCCTTTGCTAAACACCAATACAACTACTATTTATGAGCACCAATCCACAGGAGCGCCAACCCCTTGCAAAGATTTGTGAGCACCAACCTAAAGGAGCACCAACCCCTCTTGTATATAAAACACAACTATCTCTCAATATTTGTTACTCAACAAATAATAGAACTCTACAATATCTCCTACTTTTCTCTTCTCTTTTCTTATATAAAACAATTAGAAAACCATGCACTCTCTTTCATATTATAAATGGCTTCTCAAGACTTTATTTATAGCTTTCAAAATGACCTTTGGCATTCACACTTTGTGACCCTTCAATCCTCATAGAAAATGGCACGAAACTTGCATGACCCTTCATATCCTTGCATTTTAAAAGTCACATGGTGACCCTTCATAAGTAAATGCATCATTTCTTCTTTTGTCTTTATCTTGGTGACCTTTAAAATTCCTTAAGGTGACTCTTCATCGAAAATTGTGCCATACCCTCTTTTGTCTTCACTTGGTGACTCTTGAAATTCCTCAAGATGACTCTTCATGAGAAAATGCATCCCATTCCTCTTTTGTCTTTACCCCATGACTCTTTGACTTCTTCATGGGCCCTCTTTTGAATTTTATGCAATCAAAAATATATTCATTAATATTAAATAAATATCAACACACATTGGCCAAGATATGAATATTAAAAAAATCATTAAATGCTATGGGGCCTTTATCACCAATGCTAGACCTTTGACGTCAATGATAATATTTCTAATAATCTCCCCCTTTATCATTGATGGCAACCTCAAACTGAAACTACCACATCTTGAAACCTACAATGCACATACCAACTTGTACATACTACCATCTAAAATACATACAATAACTCTCTCTTAATATAACAACCTGCACCTATTTCCTATACTTATTTCTACACTTGTACCTATTGTTTTACCTATTTTTATTCTTCTCCCCCTTTGACATTAATGGAAAAGGGCCTATCCTAGAGCTAACACTTAGCTCCCTCTCAAATGATGCTTATTCTCAGTGGTAGGAAGTAAAATAAATTACTCCCAACTTCTCCCATAGATACTCAAATTATCTTTTGGTAGTGCCTTTATGAAAATATCTACAATCTGTTCTGTAGTACTGATATAGTCCATCTTAACCTATTGATCTAAAATGTTCTCTCTCAATAAGTGATATCTGATAGGAATATGTTTTGTTATTGAATGCATCACTTGATTTTTAGAAATATTAATAGCACTTGTGTTTTCACAAAAAATAAAAATAGGTTCATCATATTTTACCTTGATATATTTCAAAGTTTTCTTCATCCAAAGCACTTGAGTACAACACAATAGTGTTGCAATATATTCTACTTCAGTTGTAGAAAGTGATACCAAATTCTACTTTTTGCTTAGCCATGATACTAATCTATCATCGAGGAAGAAATATCCTCCACTTGTACTCTTTCTATCATTCAAGTAACCTACCCAATCTAAATCTGTATAAGTAACTAAAGTAAAATCTCTACTTGTGGGATACCAAAATCTATAATCTAATGTCCCCTTGATATATCTAAATATTCTCTTTACCAACTAAACATGACTCTCTTTTGGAGCTGCCTGATATCTTGCAACCATGCTACTACATGTATAATGTCTGGCCTCGATGCTGTCAAATATAAAAGACTACCAATCATAGATCTATATAAATATTGATATGTAACAGATGAATCTTCATCCTTACTTACCTTGTTCCTTGTACCCATCGGTGTACCAATTGGTGCACAATCCTCAAAACTATTTTTTTAAACATTTTTTTGGCATATTTACTTTGAGATATGAAAATTTCTTTATTTGACTACAAAATTTACAACCCTAAGAAAAATGATAATTCTCTAAGCATAGACATCTCAAATTCTTTTTGCATATTAAGAAAAAATCTTTTATCATCTTTTCAATGTTACCTCTAAATATTATGTCATCAACATATACCACAACAATTAACTAATGCTCACCTTTTATTTTGATGTAGAGATTATTGTCATCAAATCCTCTCTTGAAACCTTGATCCTACAGGTATTTATCAAGTCTTGCATATCAAGCTCTAGGATCTTATTTTAATCCATACAATGCTTTATTCAATTTTCATACATGGCTACTATCATTTGAGAGAAGAAATCCCTTTGGTTGTTCAATGTAGACCTCCTCTTCTAGAATTCTATTCAGGAAAGTAGACTTGACATCCATCTAAAACAAAAAAAAAAATTTAAACACTGCATATGTAAGAAACATTTTAATAGCCTCTAGCTTTGCCACTAGTATAAAAGTTTATTCAAAATCTATTCCCTCAATTTGAGAATATCCTTTACATACTAATCTTGATTTATTCCTAGTCACTTCTCCATTTTCATTTAACTTATTTCTGTAAACCCATTTTTTTCCTATCATATTGTGATCTTTTGCTCTAGTCACTAATTCCCAATTATCATTATTTTATATCTAATTTAATTATTCATCCATTGCCTTAACCCAATGCTTATTATGTCTATCTTTTGAAAAAGTTCTAGGTTGAATTTTGGATAACAAAGAGAAATTAACTTGCTCAGATTCACTTACCATCCTTCTTCAGGTGTGAATTCCTTCATTTATGTCCATGATGATGTCACTTTCATTATGATTTCTCTAGACATATTTGGATGGGATTTTGGTGTCTTTTTTATCCTTCTTCTTATCTTCATATGATTCTTCAAAATATTCCTCTTCAATGATTCCAGGAGTGTCTATTAGATCATTGATTCTTTGTGTTCCATCTTCTTCTATTCTGACACTTGCACTTTCAACTATCTTCTTGGTTATTTTATTATAACATTTATAATCTTTAATTTTTCAAGAATAACCAAGAAATATACCTTTATCTACTTTGTATTTAAACTTACCAAGTTTTTCATCAGTTCCCTTTATAAAACATCTGCTACTAAAAACTCTGAAATAATCAACTATAGCTGGTTTGTCTTTTCATAGCTCATAATGAGTATTGTCACTATTGACTCTCAATAATGATCTATTTTGGATATGCGCTATTGTATTACATTCCTCTCTCCAATATTTATCTAGTATCTTGGATTCATTTAGCATTGTCCTCGCCATATATTAAACTATTTTGTTTCTCTATTCAACTACTCCATTTTGCTATGGAGTTTTGGCTGCTAAATAATGTCTCTTTATTCCATGGTCTTTACAATAGTCAATAAAATGATCTGACATGAACTCTTCTCCTTGATATGATCTTAGGCACTTAATCTTCAAACTAGTTTCATTCTCATCTAATGCTTTGAATGTTTTGAAATATCTGAAGGCTTCTGATTTTTTTAAAAAAATATTAGTCAAGTCATACGTAAAAAATCATCAATAAGCAACATGAAATATTTCTCACCTTGAATACTTTGAGTTTTCATATATCCATATAAATCAGTGTGAACAAGCTCCAACATCTGAGTGGTCGAGTATTCTTTTGTTTTGAACTACCTTCTGGCTTGCTTTCTATGCTGACAAAGTTCACAAAGCATGTTGGATGGCTTTGTAATATTTACAAGGTTTTTAACTACTTGCTTCTTATTGATGTTGACAAGATTGTCAAAATTTATGTGTCCCATTATCCTATGCCATAGTGAACTTTCTTCAATTTGACTCAAACAACATCTTTGACCTATGATGTCTGATGTCATATACAAATTATTGCCTATTTTTGAGCATCTGCAACTAACACATCTGAATCTTTTCTTCTAATTTCACAACCTTCTACATACAAATTTAATGTGTGTCCCTGATCACACATTTGACTTACACTTAAAATATTATGCTTGAGACCTTCTACATATAAAACATTTTTAGTTTTAGTTCTATCATTATCCAAATTTAGTGTACCTTTTTCAATAATTTTGGTAGTAGTATTATCTCCAAATTTCATTGTGCCACCATTAATATTATTCAAGGTTATGAACTTGATTTTGTATCCTGTCATGTGCCTCGAACATCCACTATCAATGAACCATGGCTTTTCTTCATTTCTTGCATGCAAAACTGTCTATACTAATATAGATTTTTTACTTTATTTCTTCTACCATGAACCTATCTAAACTTTCTTCTTGGTGAATGGAGCCTTAAAAAATTGGTCCTTATTGACTAACTCAAACATGCTTCTATAGTACTGAGCTATGTGTCTGAAGTTGTTGCACTTGTAACATATTATGGCCTCTTCATTAAAGCCTGATAGAGGACCAAAAGAGTTGTGGCTTCTGTTTGACTCTGCATGAGTTTCCTTCTCCTTATTTCTAAAATTGTTAGCTCTTTTTTGACATTCTATTTTCTTATTACCATATCCATTACAATAAAAAAGTAACCATAAAAATAGGACCTATTTGTGTATCTTTGACTTGATTGCCTTTTATAGCTTTGTCCCTTCCAACCTTCTTTGTTTGAGATGTCATCTATATTCTTAATTTCTTCCCTTTTTATTTCTTCTTTTATAAGAGATTCAACATAGCTCTTTCATTTTTATGTGTTAACCTTATCTGTGAAAGCACCCTTTTCTCTTTTTTAAATTTGATACTTGTTTTATCTAACATTGATCTTTGACTTTCTAATATCTTATTCAACATATTAGTGTTATTTTCAAATTTTGAATCATTGGCTGCTTTATCATTGATTGTTTTATTTGTTTTCTTAAGATCTACTTTTAAAGAAGCAATTTCAATAACATACCTTTCACATTCTTTACTTACTTTTTGTAACTGTGCTGTTAGATCTTTTTCATTCTTCTTAGCTTCTTCAAAGTGTGTTTTGTAGATCTTCAATTGTTTCCTTTGACTCCTTTTTATTTTTCTTGATCTAGAGCTTCAATATTTCCATAATTAAAACATTTAAAAGGTAATTTTCCTTGATATTTACTTGTTCCATTTTTTTTCTTGTGAATGAATAAATCTCTATTGTCATCCTCATTATCGCTAGAATTGTTAGTTGATTTTTGAATCTTAGCCTTCTCTTTCTTTGATGTCTTAAAAGTAGCTTGTCTCTTTGAGGGTTTCTCTTGTTTGGTCTGCATCTATTATGCTGTAAAAATACCATGTAGCTCATCCATCTTTAGCTTGGCTAAATTCTTCATCTCTTCAATTGTCAAAACTTTTGCATCATATATCAATGGTGGAGATCTCAAAACTTTTAGTACCATGATTTATTCTTCTAACTTTTCTCTAAGACCTTGAATCTAATTAACTATTTGATCAACCCACAAAAAGTAACTTGCTATATTTTCTTCCTCTTCCATCTTTAAACTCTTAAACTATCTTCTAAAATATTGAAGCATAACTTATTGAACCTTTCTATAACATGCACCACACACGAGAGAGAGAGAGAGAGAGAGAGAGAGAGAGAGAGAGAGAGAGAGAGAGAGAGAGACCAGATTTTTACATGGAAACCCAAAGTGGGAAAAACTATGAAGAACAATCTCAAGTATATGAATGAGCACCAACTCAAATTACAAAGTTTGCAAGAACCAACTTACAAAATCACTAATCCATTGCAAATATTTTTGATCACCAACCCACATGAACACCAACCCTTCTTGTTTATAAAACACAACTATCTCTCAATGTTGATTACTCAACAAATGATAGAACTCTACAACATCTCCTACTTTTCTCTCCTCTTTTATTATATAAAATAATTAAAAAAAAATGCATTCTCTTACATATTAAACATGGCTTCTCAATCCTATATTTATAGATTTCCAAATGACCTTTGGCATTCACCCATTGTGACCCTTCAATCCTCATAGAAAATGGTGCCAAAATTGCATGACCCTTTGTATCCTTGCATTTAAAAAGTCACATGGTGACCCTTCATAAGCAAATGCATATTTTCTTATTTTGTCTTTATCTTGGTGACCTTTCAAATTCCTTAAGGTGACTCTTCATGAAGAAATGCACCATACCCTCTTTTGTCTTCACTTGTTGAATCTTAGAATTCCTTAAGATGACTCTTCATGGGAAAATGCATCCCATTCCTTTTTTATCTTTACCCCATGACTCTTTGGCTTCTCCATGGGCCCTCTTTTGAATTTTATGCAATCAAAAATATATTAGTTAATATTAAATATTTATCAACACACATTAGCCAAGATATGAATATTAAAAACATCATTAAATGCTATGGGGTCTTTATCACTAATGCTAGACCTTTGACATCAATGACAATATTTTCAACAACTATAATATTATATTAGCTCTGGCTAAACTTGTGCTATATCATTGATGCTAAAATGAAATTATTATGGTTATTTAATATTGTTCATGATTTTTATATTTGTTTATGGTGATGCTTAGATAAGTGTATTAGCTATAACCTTGATCGTTAACTAAATTAATGCAGTTAATTAAAGATCACTATTTAAGATTTCTCATGGTAAAATCTATATGTTGAAAATGTGTATTTAATTTTTAAAAAAATTATTGATTTTGATAAAACCCAGTGGGGTTGTTGCATTGTGGTATCATATCTAAGGTTCAAATACTAGGAAGTAATGTGTCTGCTAATGCAAAATTTATTCTCCTAATATAGAAAGAACAATGGTATGAACTAGAATAGGAAGTGAGGGTATTTCAACTATTGACCCCCTATAGATCCACATCAATTTGTAGTTGATCAAGATGTAAAGTTGGACTAAATCCTCACAACCATGAAAGAAACTAGAAGCTAAATCACATCTACAGAATAGGAAATGCATGGCCATGAAAAGGAAAATGCTCAAGAAGAACATGAAGAGTATCTTAATGACTGGGACATCTTTAAGAGCATAAGCATGAGGAGGTGTCATAGGGTGTGAAAGCTCAAGTAGCTATAGAGTTAATACGTGACATGAAAAAGGTGAATGCACCTAAATTTGATGGAATTGTATTGGGGGATGGAACTGAAGTGTGGCTAATATAAATGGATAAGTATTATGTGATTCAAAATTATTTTAAAGTCACGAAAGTAGTTTGGGGATCTTGTCAACTTGTTGGTGAAGAAGTGACTTGGTGGGAAAACAAGAAGCTTGAGATGAACCTCGACTCAACCACCACCACTTGTAAATATTTTGTGACACTATTTAGGTCACGATGGATTTCATAGTTATACTTTGACCAAAAGCTTATGGATTTATAGAATATTAAGAAAATGGATTTGTTAGTGAATGAATAATATGAAAAATTCACCAATCTTATTATGTACCTTAGTAATAGGCAGATGAGAAGTTCATAATCAAGACATGCATCATGAAATTGAAACCCCAAATAGGTGGTGAAGTAGATATGCATGGTCTATCTACCATGGATTAGGTGTTTAAGAATATAGTCAAGTATGAACAAAAACTGAATTCTCTTGTCCAAGTTAGAGATAAGTTCAAAAATAAATTTAGAAGTTTTAGACCAAATTTTAAGAAGAAGAACCAAAAGCAAAGTGGAAATTCCAAGGGTTAGTTTAGGAATTAGAATGTCAAGTTCAATAGTGGTTCAAGGAACATGAAGCTTGGTAATGGTTTCAAGGCAAACCAATATACTGAGAAGAAAGGACTGATTGGAGGTTGCTTCATTTATGGAGTGGTTAGCACCCAATAATGTGCATGAGATAAGAAGTTTCATGGGATTAGTGGGCTATTACAAGAAATTTGTTTCAAAATTTTCTAAGACAGCTAATACGATTACCTATTTTTAGTGAAACAATAATATTTTTATCTAGTTAGATAAGTGTGAGGTAGCCTTTCACGAATTGAAAAGGAGGCTTACTTTAGCACTAGTGCTAAGAGTTCTCAATTTTAATGATTAATTCTTAGTGATCATATATGCATTTAGGGATGGAATTAGAGGAGTTCTTATGTAAGATGGTTTAGTCGTAGCCTATGAATTTAAGAAACTGAATTCATATGAGGTGAATTATGCCCCTCATGACTTAGAACTTATGACAATTATGTATGCTTTACAAGTTTGGAGGCATTATCTATTGGAAAAACTATTTGAGCTCAAGATTAATAACTTGATACTCAAGTAAATTTTCACCTAACAAAATCTAAATACTCATCAAAGGTGATGATTAGAGTTTTTTTATATGATTTTGATATTAGCTATATCAAAGTCAAGGAGAATAGATTAACTGATACTCTAAGCCATAGAAGGTACATAACAGTCATGGCTAGTATCAGGCGTACTTCTAAAGAACAAGTAATTAAATTATTGATAGGAGATGAATTCTATGATCAAGTCAGGAAAGTGTTGTTTGAGAATGCTCATAATCCTAGTTATAAGGGATTAAGAATAAAGAGTGATGCTCTTTTATGGTACAATGGTAAGATGTATGTATTAGAGAGAGAATCTGAGGAGTATAATGCTAAAATAATTGTACAATGCCCCATATTTAGGACATTTATGAGTAACCAATCTCATGATTGAGCTTAGACCACTAGCTTTCTAGAAAGGAATCAAGAGAGATGCAGTAGATTTTGTGTCTCTATGTCTAGAATGTCAATGTGTGAAAGCTAAACATGTGCATCCAGTAGGATTGTTGTATCCACATGATATACTAGAATGAAAATGGTAGGTGATTAGTATGGATTTTATCCAAGGGTTACTATTATCATAGAATAGGCATGACATGATCTTGGTAATAGGTGACAAACTAACCAAGGTAGCTCACTTTATACTAGGCAATTTGACTAATGATGCACCTACTCTTGCAAAGAGATTCATAAAAAAAATGTATCAATTGCATGGTTTTATAGAGAATATCATTTTGGATCATGATTTAAAGATAACTTCTATATTTTGGTTGACTCTGAATTTAAATATGGGTACTCTCTTGAATTTTAGCATTGAATATCACCCACAAACTGATGGATAGATAGAATGAGTTAATCAGATTTTAAAAGATTTACTTCGTATATATTGTATGGATTAGTAATACAAGTGGGAAGAGTATATTCCATTGACTGAGTTTGATTAAAATAAAACATATAAATCAACATTGAAGATGGAACCATTTGAGGTGTTTTATGAAAGGTGTAGAACATCAATCAGTTGGGATAGGTTGGAAGACATGGTAGTCTTTAAACTTGAGATGCTTTCATAAATGGAAGAGAAAGTCAAGAAAATCATGCCATGAATGGAATTTATGTCCCATTTTAGATACTTGATTTATATCTATTTTAATATTTTTTGATATCACTTAGACTAATGACTATTGATGTTGGTTATGTTTTAGATGGTTTAGATATGAGATATCTTAAATAACTATTATGATTCATTTTATCGTAATATATAAACTACTTGCATTGGATTCATTTTATCCTATTATATATGTTGATTTAGTTTAGTTACATTATCATATGTTATTACTTTATCATGTTTCACTGACATGGATTGATATTGATTACTTTTATAACTATTGGTTCTATTCATAGGGTATGCTTGGGGTCACAGTCATCAATATTGAATCTGGTCCCTTTTACATCTATAGATGATTATGCTTAATTTATTAATTTATGTTTAATGATTCATTCTAAATTTATTATCATTATATCAACATCATTTTGGTACTACTGATGTCTTATTTGGTGGGTGTAGGAACCAGACCATGAGTTAGGCTCAACGATAGGTTTAGACATCTCGAGTATAATCGAGGAGCGATTGAGTGGTTATAAGTCACTTAGATAGGTATAATGTGTATGATGTGATATTGAGCCAACATAATTTATATTTATATTTTATTATTGCTTTTTTATCTTTTTATGATCTTGCCTCACTTATACATGTATATCTTGTTATGGTTCCTTGTTTGGGATTAGTTTCTTTTGAATTGTTCTTGCCCTTTCCTTGATGTGATCTCCTTAGTGACCCTCATGTTATTAATCACTCATGGATATATTATGTTATGGTTATCCTCCTTGGTGTTGGACTTGATCCTAAAAACTATAATGAGGGGGCATGCATTATTAACTAGTTATGTTATTGGTTTAGCTAGACCGTGTATGGGTCTCTTGAACTTGAAAAACATCATTAACAACCCCCTTAGTGGATAATTCACTTACCATGAGCTTTGATAGACTTAAATTATTTTGGGGATCTATTTTAATCATTTGTTTTTGGATTTATTATTATTATTATTATTATTATTATTATTTTTGTCAATCAACATTATTGATCTCAGGTAGTCTCAAGGATTTTGATTATTATTATAATTTTAAAAGATTTTATTGTTACTATTATTATCATTAATTGATTTAAAGGATTTTGGCTGAAATTATGATTTTTTATTAATTATTATTATCTTAATGATTTTTTATAATCATTATTATTTTAATAATTTTTGTTAATTATCATTTTTGATCATTTGAAGGACCTTGGTTGTTGATAATCTTATTGATTTTGTTAATTATTATTTATTTCATGATTTTATTAATTATGGGTTGACTCAAGATTTTTGGTATTATTTATTATTTTTTTAATCTCTTTGCTTGGGGGGAAAGTTTTTTGTTGTTTGCTCACGCCCCTCAGGGATTCACTTTACCTTTTTTCCTTAGAGTTGACCCACACTCCTACATTTTTGTTTTATTTATCCTTCCTTTTTCAATGGGCATGGCTTTGGCTAGGTTAAAAAAAAACCTTAGGCTAGGCGTAGGGCTTGGAGGAGGAGAATGGAGAGTTTGTGTCTTGTAGGGCCAATGCTTGGGTGTTTTGTGAGGTAAGTTCAATTAGGTAAGGAGCAACTTGATAAAATAAGGAAGCTGTGATATTACTATGGTGACTTGTAATTTCTTCCAAGTAAGTAATGCATTGTGATTTCAATGATGGGCATTATGGGTTCCTTATTTGGGAATTATTGTTGTAAGAAGATTAGAGAATCATTTTAGATTTAGTGAGAATTTGTGAGACTTTCCTATGAATCTATAATGACCCAAATCCATTGAAAATCATTTTCCTTCTTTTTTGGGTGATTTGAGTATCTTGGCTCTTGATTTTTTGAGTTCATTTTATCAAAATAAGAGAGATTAAATTGTGAAAGTTAAGTATTAAATAGTTTGGGAATTTTAATTAATTAGTGGATTTGAGAATTTTTTTACCAAGTGAATGGAAATAACTTATAGCCTTATAAAACCTTGTTGTAATTGTTAGAAACTCGATAAAAATTTCCCAAAAAGGTCTATAAAATATTAGTTTTTTTTCTAATAACCATTTAGGTGATTCCTTCTTAAATGGATATGATATATATCATATGTAAATAAGGATAAAATTATCTGAATCTTTGATACCTTCCTTTTATGCGATTCCATTCACACTTGTTATGTTAGATATTTTACCAATTTTTGATTTATAATAATTTTGATTTATTTTTGTTGAGTATACCCTTCTATTTTTACTCATGTTATTTAGAGTGGGTTTTCCCCAAAATGGTTGTGTTGTAATTATCAGTCATGGATTGCATTTATTTTATCTCGCTTATTATAATGAGGTTGTATTGTCTTTGGCTTCAAATTTTGTTTAAGTGTTGAATGGATTGAGCAATTGGATGTACTTGAGAATTTATAAGTGTAACAAATGTTTTTTTATTAATAAGTGATTGTACATCCCTGTTCTTTGACTTGATTGAGTAAATTTTGTTGTTGTGGATATAATCCACTGTGTGTAATCATTATACACTTGTGTAAGCCTCTTGGACTGAGAAATAAACTTGTCTAGACCTTCTAATATTATTAAATGGATATGATAGATCCTAATTTACTAAGTAAATCATATCTTATATAGATTCATGGTATGCCTTGGGTATTTCTCAGGGTGATTGGCTTGTCAGGTGATATGGTCCTTATGTTGTCTATATTTGTTCACTCATCTTATTAACCATTTATAAGTTATTGTGGTGGCTCAATATATTTTGTATACCTCTTACCTCGCCCAAGTACTTGGTTGTCAAAACCCTCTACCTAGTTGATGGTTAGGATGGTAAGGGCCACCGATGGTTGGGCTCATAGGGTTGGTTTTGCAGGGTGTTCTCCTTACTATGTTCATCCCCTTCTGTTGATGCACCTAGATTTTGTGTGGCAACTCATCTCTTATCCTTGCCTATTGGTGTATGATATTCGGTTAGCATGTTGGATTGTAGATGGCTACCTATTTTATGTTATAGTTCCATCTTCTTACCTTATGCATCCTTATAACATTTATTAATTTGGAAAAGAATAATATTATATCTGATGTTGTTATTAGTGGGTGGAAATAAAAATGGTAACATGGTTCTTATATATCTAACCAATTGAAATTATTTCTTTGATATGTATATATGTTGGGTTCCATTTCTTATATTGAAACCATAGCTATAACTCCAATTTTAGTATGTTATGATTTGATAATTTTATGCTATTGTATACTCATTACGATCACATAGTGATATATTTATGGTTAGGAATTATGCATGAAGTGGTATAATGTTCTATTAGAATGAGCAACTATAACTAAAACTTTATTTTAATTTTCTACTATTTTGTATACACTTGTTGAGGTGAGAAAAATGTATATTTAACCTTATAGTTGGTTGTACCAATTCTTGGTTTATGTTTCTACTGCTTTCAATAACTATTTCATAGTGCTGAATTTGATTGTCATGATTACTAGTTCAAGCTTGTTCGTTAGATATGAATAAATACATAATATCTTGGCTTAGGATGTATCTAAAAATAATTGTGAAAATGATTCACTTTATTATTGTCTATTGGAATGGAAAACATGGTGGCACAAATTCATAGATTGTGTGGACATTATGCTTTATATGTGGCTAGTGTGTAGTGTTTAGTTGTGTTGATCTGAGCTAGTACTTGGTGTTGTTACACTTGTTATAGATCATTACATATATGAATCAATACTTTTGGTTTATACTTGAAAAGCCTACATATAGGCTTTAACACTCTTATTCTAACTTGAATTGAGAAACATGCCAGAGGTTATATATATTAACCAGTGACATCCTTGTGTGAAGGAATGTCAATAGATAATAAATGCTTACTTATTTCATTAAGCATCAGCTTTGTTATTAGCTCCATTGTTCATATGGTACCACTGATTTGAGGCATTGTTAATTGAATTTATCACTTGTAGTATGTTTATAACTTGGGTTGGATCAAATTATTACAATTAGGTTATGTAAAAAGTTCCTTGATGATAAAAAAATAATATGTTTTTCATTATATTAGTGGTTGCCTTATTGGTTGTGGTATCATTTAAGTGAGTTTATTTCTATTACTTCAACAATGAAATAGAGCACCTTTTAATTATATTATTTAATTGGGTATGTATTATCAATTATGATTCATACCAATAGTATAATGTAGTGTTATAGATTATTGGTAAGATCCAAAAAGTTATTGTTTTAGCTATTAATAATTCAGTCCTTAATTAACAAAATGCCAGTTATATTGTTATTTTTTACATTCATTATGTTGCTTATAGCTAAGTTGAGTTTCTAAAATTAAAGTTAGTTAATTAATATGGGGAATGTGATGCAAGGACCTAAAGTTGATGATTTTTTTTATAGAATCCCAACTAGTAGCATCACTTTAATTATTTATATGAGTTGGTAAAGCATTCTTGAGTCAGATGGTTGTGGGATTTCAAGTGGATGTATGTGCTTAAATTTTATACGCTTGTCTTTAGCATTTAATTTTTTAATATGCCTTATATTATGATTGTTAAAATATTGAATAATCCTCGGGGATGGAAAATTATCTCAAAATTGGGATGAGGCATAACTATGCTATGTGAACTTATAATTCTTACATTGTGATCTATGATGTAATAGTTCACCTTGGTTATGAGTTATTAAATCATAAATTTTCTTAATGGACA
Source organism: Torreya grandis (assembly GCA_037957365.1). Lineage (NCBI taxonomy): Eukaryota > Viridiplantae > Streptophyta > Pinopsida > Cupressales > Taxaceae > Torreya > Torreya grandis. The sequence goes on from JARHVA010000604.1 coordinate 102,687, forward strand.
CTCATTTTAATGGTTGAATTTTAATTAAGGAATCTTGTGTGAATATACACATATTAATTGAATGTTGTGAACACCTATGTCTTATACAATATCATGATATTATGACCATAGGAAAAGTAAGAAACATATATATGCAAAACCCCTATGTTTGGCTTATGGGATGATATATCTATATTATGAGAAGTAATTTGGTTTTCTAATACCATCCATATGTTTTTTCAATAGGAGTATCACTTATGTGATGTTATCCACCTTAAACTAAATGTATTGTCTCATCTAATTTAATGAGAATATTTTTTTCATTATAGAATTATATCTTGTGTGTGACCTTCATCAAGTAAGGGAATGATGGTGAAATGATCCCCAAGAACTTTGGATCATGGTATAGTGATCAATAGAGGTAGCACAAAGACTGGTCCTTGCTTGGGTGAATCCCTAAAAGGTTATCAACTCAATAGATTTTGTCATGTTGGCTTTAGAAGTGGTTTAGATATCTCCACTTATTGATCATATGATGTGGTAAGACTTTCCTAATATAGTGAGATAAATTTTTGTGTTGGTCATTGTGGGCCTCTATGCTTAAGTGTTACACTTCTCTTATATCTTATTTGATTATATAACAAATGGATAACAAGACATTCTTTGATATGATTGATTCCATTCTTAATGTTCTTAACATTACCTAATGGAATAATAGGGATGATAGCCATAATTTTATTGGCATCCTATGCATGTATGATTTATGCAGTGTTTTAGATTATCAAACCATGACTGCATAGGTTGATTAGACAATTAGGTAGGGATAAAGGTTCCTAGGTGGTCCGATAGAGAAGATGAGTTCTCTTGCCAAGTTAGGAGGTTATTAGTATGGATCCACATACTAATACCCCATTGAATAACATATCATTCCATGGAAAGCATACTTATTTATGGTATTTTCTAGTAGCATTTATCCCTAGGTAAGCATCTAAGGTGAACCAATCTAGTTATTGATCATTAGTACTTTATGTAGCTAATTATGGAGATGCATTATGCTGCATTCAAATTATACAGTGGTCCCTAAACATCATTCCATTATGTACTCTGAAAGGTAATTCTAATTTTTTTTGGGTTATTTCATTTGATATTAGATCCTATGCTTTAAAGGTTTTCACTTTTTTGAAAAGGTTGGTTGAGATTTTGTGTGATTGTGCATACTTTTGTAAAGGCTTATGTTTGCATAGTATACTTCTAGATGGTTGAAAATACACATAATATAGATGTACATATTCTTGTAGAGTCTTATTTTATATTAACATGTGTGTGTATGCCTTTGAATGGTTGAATAACACTTGTTTGAATATGTCCTATGTGGCCAATTATATGCCTTATATGCTTTGAAAAGGGGTTATGTTATGAACTTTATGAAGACACTTAGACACTTGGGTTAATTGAATGGTGCTTTGCTATGCAATATTAAGGTGTTAGGAATTTATGCATTTATAGATTTATATATGTGTGGAAAATGATAAATTTTTGCAATAACCTTATGATGCTTACCCATATCCTTGGTTGGGTCAACACCTTCCCTAATCAAGTTGCATCAGGGCAAGCATCACCTGTTAACTATTTACTTGTATGAGCAAGTCAATGGGAGACTGGTGATAACTGCTTCACCCTAGAATTAAGGAAATGATGTTCAGTATCTATTGATTGACTTGTATAGGTAAGTCATCAGTAGATGCTTAGATCATTATGACCTCGAGAAGAATGAGGGCTAGGTTTAAACCTAGAGGGATGAATAGGGTGAGAGTATTTGATTTACTTAGGTGAATCAGTAAGATTTGAGATCTCCACTTATGAAGGAGTATCTTGAGTTGAATTAGAGTTTGATCTTATTTATGTATTTGACCTCTTTTGAGCTAATTCGAGAAGCATGTGGCTTCGTAATTCCAAAAGGCTGAAAATTATTAATTGTGTGGAATATTTATTTTGGTCATAGGTATGTTTTGCATATATGATGTTTATTTTTATCATGGATATGTTTGATTCCATGATGATGGTTATGATAACCATGTGTATGATTTATATCCATGAGGATGTTTAAGTTGATCGTGGATGAGTTATGCATTTATGAAGATGCCTCTTTGGAACTTGGCTATGTTTTGACATCTATGAATATGTTTATTGTGATATTGGATATGAATTACATTCATGAGGATGTCTATTGTGGATTTCAATTGAATTTTTTGATTATGGTAAATTGTAATTTCTATAGTAGTGATATAGCATTTGCCTTGTGGCTCAACTAAGTGAGTTCACCCTTTCCTAAAGTGATGTTGCATCAGAGCAAGCATCACCATTCAAAATTTAACTTGTTAGATTAAGTCAATTGGAAGAATAGTGATATAATTTTATTGTTGAAATCATGAGACCATACCTTGGCGTCCATTGATATATTGCATGAGTGATCCATCCAATGATGCTAAGGTATAATATCTTGGGAGGTCCAAGGGTGTAGCTCAAGCCTAGAAGGCCTGGTGGGGTGAGTGTGATGGACTTTCTTGGGTAAGTTAAAAAGTTTTGGGGATCTCTTATTGTTATCAAGTAGCATGAGCCATTTATTTATGATGCATGAATATTATTGATAAATTTATGAAACTCATGGAGATAGATTTTATGGGCTTTATTGGAGCAAAACCTTCCTTAAAATAAGGTGATCATAATCTAAGATCCTTGGGACTGATCATGTTGTACTATATGATGGGTATTTGATGTTATTTGGATGACATATAGACATCAGATGACTCCATGGGAATCATGGACCCTTGTGATTCACCTTCATGTGTGCTTAATTGTTGTGATGTGAAAGTACCTTGGCATGGACTAAAAAACCATGAGTCAAGTATGTGTGACCTATTTCATGTGATTCCTTATTTTCTTGTAAAAATGTTATGTCATGTAAACCATTACATTTCATTGATTATGTTAGATCATATAAATTTATACCTTCACTATAGTGTGAATATAGTTAACTTATGGACTTTCACATTTATTCTTGATATCAACATTATTGTATGAACACTTATATACATGATAGTACGTTATTAACTATGGAATGTATGAATGTCGATAAGTCTCTTATGTAAGGGGATCTCCAACTTTTGACATCACCCATGTGAATTTTACTTGATCTATCTTTTAAATTATTTTATGAGTATTTGTGTACATATCATGGAATAAGAGTGATTGGTGTTGTTAACATATTAGTATGTGGTAATGTGATGTTAAGATACTCATGTGATGTAAGTTACTCATTGAAATATGTCAAAATATAATGTTATATTGTGTAGTATAATCCAGTATCACTACTCTAGTAATGAGCATTGGTATAAGTATGAGTTTGAGGGTAGAGAAGCACTACATCCATAATGATTTAGACTAGGTATGGGATAGGAAGTGGAGTCTCTCATAGGCTGAAAATCCATTTTTTTTCCTTTGCACAAAAGTAGACGCTTGTTTCATTTAGAGTATTCACCATGAGTGCCATAAGTTCGATATAGAATTTTAGTGCATAATGATCACTTTATGTATTTATCATTCCTTTAATCACCTCTTATAAGTTATGGTAAAATCAAACCTTGTGAAATTTTATTTTTTAAACCTTGTGAAACACTAATTGGTCTTGAAATTTGGATATTTATGCAAAATCAGCAAGGTGGTACTTGATGAAATGCATGCATTTATTGGCCTCTAAGTGAAAACATGCTATGGTTTAGGTATTATTTTTTGTTATACCTATTAGAGATATTCTACGATGATTATTTATGTTTTGTTTTAAAAGTATAACTAGAATGTATGTTAATTTTATGCTCTGAAAGAGTAACATAAAGCCCTGATTAGATAGTGTTAAAAATTATAGGTACCCACTTGAATCTTAGATAGATTGATAAAATTTGGGTAATGTCCTCAGATGGCTGATTTTTATATGGTAGGATTTGTATCTTTGGACCATCGTGTGAGCTCACATGTGTTGGAGAACATATTGTTAGCCTTTGGGTTGCATGTGATGCATATAATAACTTCTCTAATGTTTAGTTTAGTTGGTGTAAGATGTTGTACTAACTCATGAATGGTTGATGATGAAGTGGAGTAACCATAACCATATGGATTACTATCTTTTTGAAATAACATTTGATAATGAATGTTCTTAAAATTATGCATGTGACATAATGTTTCTAGTGAAAAATTCTACTCTTAATTTAGGATACTGGTTACAATCTTGTTGGATTGAAAGATTACAACCATTGACGTCATGTTATAGGTATGTGTGTGTTGACACAAGTGATTATGACCCTTGTAAAGTTTTTATATTCAAACTGCTAATCTGATATAGAAAATCAATTTATAACTTGTTGAGTTAGCATTGTATTTTCATGCTTTAAAGTACCGCTAGCACCATTATTAGAAAGCATATTAAGGTAAGTATAAGTTGTTGTGTTTGGAATATTATATCCTTGTTATGTGTAAATAACTACCTTCACTAATGGCTGGAATAGTTAAAAATAATAATGTGATATTGAAATTAACTTTTGTTGCCATTAAAATTTGTTGATTAAGAAAGGCATTTTTGGTTTGATGAACATAAATGTAGCTAGTTTTGATGAATTCTAATGTAATTGATGGCCTTTTAAGGCATGAGATTGAAAAAATTCTAACCAAGTTAGGATATTTGGTAGAATATTCTACTATAAGACTGTTACATAAGTTTTTTGCTTCTTTTTTGGTGTCATAAAGGACATATGAAGGAAAGAAGGATGCCATTACTTGGCCTAATTTAATAAATAATATGGTTATCTTAATGGCATAAATAGAAATGACAAAAGGGTAAGACTGAGGTATTTCCACCTCTTGATGGGTGAAGATGTTGAGAAGTAGTGATAATCAGTTTAGTTGGATGTCTTTAGAGAATATTGTTCTTGATTGTTGAGAGTATGACTCCTCTTTAAGGAGGGGAGGATATCATGATCCAACTTTGTGGCCCATTATAGATACTTGATTTATATTTTTTTAACATGTTTTGATATCACTTAGACTAACGGATTTTGATGCTAATTCTATTTCAGATGGTTGAGATTCAAGATATCTCATGTAGCTATTGTGATTATGTTATATCTTGGTTGATGCTTACACTAAATTTATTTTATCCTGATATATATACTACTTGTATTAGATTCATTTTATTCTGTTATATATGTTGCTTTAGTTTAGTTACATTATTGTATGTTATTGATTTATCATGCTTTGCTAACATGGATTGACATTAATTACTCTTGTAGCTTTTGGTTATGTTCATAGGGCATGCTCGGGGTCATGGTCATCAGTATTGACTCTAGTCCCTTTTACATCTATAGATGACTATATTTAATTTATTAATTTATGTTTAATGATTTATTTTGAATTTATTATCATAGATCAATATCACTTTAGTACTACTGATATTTTATTTGGTGGATTTAAGAACCAGGCCATGAGCTAGGTTCGATGGTGGGTTTAGACATCTCTTTGGTGACCCTAATGTTATTAATCGCTCATGGATATATTAGGTTATCCTCCTTGGTGTTGGACTTGATCCTAAAAGCCATAACAAGGGGGCATACATTATTAACTAGTTATGCTATTTGTTTGGCTAGACTGTGTATGGGTATCTTGACCTTAAAAAATGTCATTAGTAACCCCCTTCGTGGATAGTTAACTTACCATAAGCTTTGATCAACTTAAAGGATTTCAGGGATCTTTATTATTTTAATCATTTTATTATTATTATTATTATTATTATTATTATTATTGTTTTTGTTGTTGTTGTTGTTGTTGTTGTCAACCAAAATTATTGATCTCAGGTAGTCTCGAGGATTTTGATTATTATTATAATTTTAAAAGATTTTATTATTACTATTATTATCATTAATTGATTTAAAGGATTTTGGCTGACATCATGATTTTTGATAATCATTATTATTTTAGTGATTTTTGCTAATTATCATTTTTGATTGTTTGAAGGACCTTAGTTGTTGATGACCCTATTGATTTGTTAATTATTATTTATTTCATGATTTTTTTAATTATGGGTCGACTCAAGATTTTTGGTATTATTTATTATTTTTTAAATCTCTTTGCTTGGGAGAAAATACTCTTGTTGTTAGATCGTGCCCCCTAGGGATTCACTTTGCCCTTTTTCTTTGGAGTTGACCCACACTCCTATTTTTTTTTTAATCCTTCCTTTTTCTCTGGGCACAGCTTTGGTTGGGTAAAAAAAAATCCCTAGGCTAGGTGTAGGGCTTGGAGGAGGAGAATAGAGAGTATGTGGCCTTTAGGGCTAGCTCTTGGGTGTTTTATGAGGTGAGATAGGCAGGGTAAGGAGCATTCTATTAAAATAAGGAAGCCATGATATTACTATGGTGACCTGTAATTTCTTTTAAGTAATTAATGTGTTGGGTTTTCAATGATGGCCATTATGGGTTCCTTAATTGGGCATTGTTGTTGTAATAAGATTAAAGGCATCATTTTAGATTCATGGGGAAGTCGTGAGACTTCCTTATAAATCTATAATGACCCAAATCCATGTAAAATCATTTTCCTTCCTTGTTAGGCAATTTGAGTATCTTGGCTCTTGATTTTGAGATTTCATTTTATCAAAATAAGAGAGATTAAATCATGGGATTTAAGTATTAAATGGTTTGGGGATTTTCATTAATTATTGAATTATTTTACCAAGTGAATGGAAGTGACCTATAACCTTATAAAACCCTACTATAATTGTTGGGAACTTGACAAAACTACCCTAGAAAGGTCTCTAAAATATTGGTTTTTTTGCTAATATCCATTTGGGCTACTCCTTGCTAAATGGATATGATATAATCATATGTAAATAAGGACAACATTATCTTAAGCTTTGATGCCTTCTTTTTATGTGATTTATTTCATGCTTGTTATGTTAGATATCATATGTAAATAACAATATATTTTTATGAAGCTTTGACATTATCTTGATATGTGATTCCATTCATACTTCTGCAATCTTTGGCTATCACTTTGACACCACACTCTTTGCTATACATATCTCTTTACCAGTTTCTAGTTTATAATAAAATCAATATATATTTTTTGAGTGTACCCTCCTATTTTTACTCCTATTGTTTGGAGTGGGTTTTTCCCCAAAATAGTTGGGTTATAATTATCAATCATGGATTGCATTTGTTTTATCCTGTTTGTTATAATGAGACTGCATTATCTTTGGCTTTAGATTTTGTTTAATTGTTTAAGGGATTGACTGGTTGGTTTTGCTTGGGCATTTATAAGCATAACCAATCTTATTTTATTAATGAGTGATTGTACATCCCTCTTCTTTGACTCGAATGAGTTGATTTAGCTATTGTGGATAAAATTCACTATGTGTAATCATTGTACACTCATGTAAGCCTCTTGGACTAAGAAACAAAATTGAATAGACCTTTTGATCTTGATAAATAGATATGATAGATCTTGATTTACTAAGTAAATCATATCTTATATAGATTCATGGTAGGCCTTGGGTATTACTTAGGGTGACTAGCTTGTCAAGTGATATGGTTCTTATGTTGTCTATATTTGTTCACTCATCTTATTGATTGTTTATAATTATTGTGGTAGCTCAGTATCTTTTGTATACCTCTTACCTCATTTGATTATCTAATTTCTAAGACCCTTTACCTAGTTGATGGTTGGGGTGATAAGGGCCACTGATGATTGGTCTTGTAGGGCTAGTTTTGAGGGTTGTTCTCCTTATTGTGTTCCTTCCCTTCTATTGGTGCAACTGAATTTCTTGTGGTAGCTTGTCTCTTGTCTGTGCATGTTAGTAAATGATATTTGGTTAGCATGCTAGATTGTAGATGGATGCCCATTTTATGTTATGGTTCCTTATTCTTACTTTATGCATCCTTGTAACATTTATTATGTTGGAAAAAAATAATATTGTATTTGATGTTGTTATTGGTGGGTAGAAATGAATATGGTAACATGGTTCCTATATATCTAAGTAGCTGGAATTATTATATTTATATGCATATATGTTGGGTTCCATTTCCTATATTGAAATCATAGCTGTAACTCTGATTATAAGATGTTATGATTTGATCATTTATGCTATTGTATACTCATTGGGATCACATAGTGATATATTTATGGTTAGGAATTATGCATAAACTAGTATTATGTTTTATTAGAACTAACATCTATAACTAAAGCTTTCAGTTAATTTTTTGCACTTTTATATAAACCTATTAAGGTGATAAAAATATATATTCAGCCTTGTAGTTGGTTGTACCAATTCTTGGTTTATGTTCCTATTAAATTTAGTAACTATTTTACGGTGCTGAACTTGATTGTCATAATTACTATTTCAAGCTTGTTCTTTAGTTATGAATAACTGTGGAATCTCTTGGTTTAGCATGTAGCTGAAAATGACTATGAACATGATTCATTTTATTTTTTATATTGGAATGAAATACATGGTGGCACGAATTCATAGATTATGTGGATGCCATGATTTATATGTGGATGGTGTGTAGTGTTTATATGAGATAGTACTTGGTTTTCTAATGTCATCCACAACACCAAGTACTATCTCATATAAATACAACTATGTATATCATTACATATATGAATCAATACTTTTAGTTTATGCTTGAAAAACTTACATATAAGCTGTAGCACTCTTGTTCTAACTTGAATTGAGAAGCATGTCAGAGGTCATATATATTAATCGGTAACATCCTTGTGTGAGGGGATGTCAGCGGATAATAAATTCTTACTTCATTCATTATGTTTTAGCTTTGTTATTAGCTCCTTTGATCATATGACAACATTGATTTGAGGAATTATTTTTTGAATTTATGACTCATAGTATGTTTATAACTTGGGCTGAATCAAATTATTGCAATTAGATTATGCAAATAGTTCCTTGATGATAAAAAGCAATGTGTTATTTATTATAGTATTGGCTGACTTATTGGTTGTGGTATAATTTAAGTGACCTTATTTCTATTGCTTAAGTAATGAAATAGACATTTTAATGATATTCTTTAATTGGGTTTGTATTATCGATTATGATTCATACTAATAGTATAATGTAGTGTTATATACTATTATCAAGATCCAGAAAGTCATTATTTCAGCTATTCATAATTCATCCCTTAATTAACAAAATGCCAGTTATATTATTATTTTTTATATTCATTATATTTCTTACAACTAAGTGGAGTTTCTAAAATTAAAGTTAGTTAATTTAGTACATGTAATGTGATGCAAGGACCTAGAGTAGACAATTCTTATACAGAATCTCAACTGGTAGCATCACTTTAAATATTTATATAAACTGGTAAAGTATTCTTGAGTCAGATGGTTGTGATATTTCAAGTGGATGTATGTGCTTAAAATTTATAAGCTTTCCTTTGGCATTTAATTTTTTAATATGCCTTATATTATAATCATTAAAATATTGAATAATCTTTGGGGATGGTAAATGATCCTGAAATTGGGATGAGGCATAAATATGCTTTGTGAACTTATAATTCTTACACTATGATCTATGACATAATATTTCACCTTGTTTATGATTTATTAAATCATAACTTTCCTTAATAGACACTCACGTTAATGGTTGAATTTTAATTAAGTGAAAAATCTTGCAAATTTAATGACTTGAACACCTATGCCTTATACAATAGCATGATATTATGACCATAGGACAAGTAAACAACATATATATGCAAGACCCCTATGACTAGATTATAATATGATATATCTATATTATGAGAAGTAATTTGGTTTTCTAATGTCATCTGTATGTTTATTCAATAGGAGGCTCACTTATGTGATGTAACCCACCTTGAGATAAGTGTATTGTGTCTCATATATTTTAATGAGAATAATTCCTTCATCATGGAGTTATATCATGTGTGTGACCTTTGTCAAGTAAGGTAATGGTAGTGAAATGATCCCCAAGAACTTTGGATCATGGTATAGTGATTAATGGGGGTAGCATAAGGACTGATATTTTCTTGGATGAATCCCCAAAAGGTTATGGGCTCAATAGCTTTTGTCATGTTGTTTTTGTAATTGGTTTAGATACCTCCACTTGCTAATCATATGATGTGGTAAGACTTGCCTAAGTAAGCTAGTGAGATGAATTATTTTGTTGGTCATTATGGGCCTCCATGCTTAAGTGTTGCACTTCTCTTATATCTTATTTTTTTATATAACAAATAGCTAACAAAATATTTTTTGATATGCCTGATTCCATTCTGGATGTTCTTAGAATTTCCTAATGGATCAATAGGGATGCTAGCCATAATTTTATTAGATTCCTATGCATGTATGATTTATGTAATATTTTGGACTATTGAAACATGACCGCATAGGTTGACTGAACACTTAGGTAGGGATAAAGGTTCCTATGTGGTTTGATAGAGAAGACAAGTGCCCTTGCCAAGTTTAGAGGTTATCAATATGGATCTTCATACTAATACCCCCTCGAATAAAATATCATTCTATTACAAACATACTTTTTTATGGTATTTTCTAGTTGAATTTATCCCTAGGTAAGCATCTAAGGTGAACCAATCTGATTATTAATTATTATTAATTTATGTATCTAATTGTGGAGATGAATTGTGTTGCATTAAAGTTATGTAGTGGGCCTTAAACACTATTCTATCATGTACTTTGAAAGGTAATTAAATTTTTTTTAGTTATTTTAAATCAAGCAGAGGTTGGCTGAGACCAATGATAGATATAAAAGTTATGTTGATCTAAAACAAATAGCTAGGCAATTTTTTGTAGATGATAAAGTATTTTTATGGGTTAAGTCTAAAAAAATCTCAATTAAATTCAAAAAGTCAGTAAATTTTTTATCAAGATATGTGAGACCCTTTGAGGTTTTTTAAGTGGTCAACTTTATAACATATAGGCTTACATTACCACCAATTTTAACTCTTTTGCATAATCTCTTCCATATGTCTTATCTTAAAAAGTATATAGATGATCCTTCACATGTGTTAGATTGAAATATTTTGCAGATTTTGGATTATAGGGTGGTCATGATAAAATCAATCAGAGTAATTGAAACTCACAAACTTTTTTTGTATAATAAAGAAGTATCATAGTGCAAGTTCATGTGGGAATAATACTTTAAAGATAGTGTCACTTGGGAGGACTATGATGAGTTTTACAGGCTATTTTCACATTTGTTTGTTTAATTTATTACTATTAATTATATTATTTTTTATTGAATAATATTTTAATTTCATAACTTGTATTTGAATAAATGTCATTAGGATGATGACCAAATTTAGAGGGAAGGATGTCATATACTAATTTCTCTCTAAGCTAAATAATTTTTTTAATCCATGGATTATTGTAGTTGATTAACTAATATTTGATTAAACTTGATGACATATGTTGATTATGAAACATTTTATATTGCATAATGATTAGATGTTATGAGTTAGTGGTACATTTATATTCTATACTTTTTGATCATGTTTGATTATTACACAACATTATTTTATGGATATAATGATATTTCAGGCTAACTGCCTTCATTGGTATGAGATGGATGCAAAATAGATTCTTCCCTCAGATCATGATGGAGGGAGAGTATCATCAGAGAGGGTGGTTAGATGGAGAGGTTAGAGGTTGAAAGAGAGTGAATCCAAAAACCCTTGCACACAACACTTAGTATATCATATTTTGTAATTATTTGATATGGATAGCATAGCATATTTTGTGTAATTTTTATTTAGATGACTGTTAGTATTCTTTCTATAATATTGACTGATGTTGATGATCATATTGATGGTTTAAGTGATTTCACTATGTTTTTGTGATCTTATGTAGCTCATCTTGTTTGGTTAAATTAAAGAATTTATTATATTTAATTATAGCATTATCTTACTATATTAGTCAAACATTAAAACATTATGATATGGTGACAGATTTCATAATCATTGCTTGAGCAATATGATATAGATAATAGTAATTAAAGATTATTATTATAATAATTATATAATAAAACTGAAAGATAATAACATTGTTTTGAAAGAGATTATATTGGATTAAATGTTTGTTTTAAGTAATTATATTCATATATATATATATAAATGAATATATTAATGTTAATTAGTAATTAATTTTAAAAATCATTACAATTAATATATATGTTAGTGGATAACATTGAATGTAAACTCTAAGTCTTGTTATGCATAGTTGCATTACCAAAGATATATGATTGCATTGTGTTAATCATTGTATGGTAGATACATTTGATAAAGACTAGTTTAAAGTCTTGCATGGAATATAACATAAGGTTGTGACTTAAGTAAATAAGGTGGTCGATGATGGATTGTTCATTACCATGTGGATTTGATAAAGTAATAATTTATGATTTATTAGGGACTTTTAGAAGCATCAAGAATGATTAGATAAACTAATCATTTTTTGACTTGAGTTAAGCATTATTTTGGGAGGAAATTATGGATTTTTGTTGCATATGCATAGAGGCAGATTGTGAGTAGTTAAGCTATTTGGGCATGCAAAATTTAAAAGAGTTTGATCTGTCGAAGATGTAGTGGAATAAAAATAGATGTAAAATAACTAAAAAGGATAGTGGGACTGTGAAAGAAGAGGGCTCACATCATTTTGAGATGAAAGAGGTAGAAAGTGGAGAAGAGGAAAAATAAGGAATTGGCTCAGATATTGGCTCGACAGTCTTCATCAAGAATACATTTTATCAAGTCAGTTTTATAATTTAAATACTTGTGTGTGTGATATGTTCTGTGAATGGCTTTCTAAATTTTTGAGTTACTGGTTATTCTATTTTTATGGTTTTGATAAATTTTCATTGGGGTGTATATAAGGCCCTGTGGAGGGTTCAGCCTCCATAGAACCCTATATCTAACTTAGGGTAACCTAGGAGGGTTAGGGATAAATGATAGGTCTTGGATATGATATTAAGAGGCTTTATAAACTATCATATCCTTATTTATCAATTCAAATGGTTGAGATATATATTTTATATCCCATGAGGTATTTGAAAAATAGACTCAATTGTATATGTCCATATGTATATTCAACTGTTAAATAATTCATTATGTTAGGGTTAAGAATATGGGGTTTTCAGTGATATTGAATATACATACATGAATATATATTTGGTTAATTATGATTCTATATAAAATAATATACTTACACATATATTTGTATATATATATATATAAATAGACATATATATTTATACCAATTACACATGTTTGATGAGTTGACAAACTTAATTGTGACTATACACACACACATATATCTTAATGGACTGCCAAACTTAAATGTGATAGTGTATATATATATATATATATATATATATATATATATATATATATATATATATCATTAAGTCAAAATTTAACAAAATTGTGTGTATTACATTTAGAAGATGATATTTTTATTTGACTGGACTTAAATTTTAGTTGGAATTTAAAGATCAGTTATGGAATCCTAATTATCCAAAATAGATTTTAAATAAAATTAAGATCTTTTACATAATCAATTGGTATTACTTGGGTACAGGTAGATGAACAATTCAACTATAGGATTACTATTTAATTTTATAAAAATATGAATATTAGTGGATTGATAAGGCTTTATGATTAAGTTTAGTTATTTTTTATCATACACGAATGGGATTGTGTATATGTGTTATTAAGATGAACCATGTATCCTTGTTAGTAAAATGAACTATCTATATATACTTTATGTAGTTACAAAGGGACTAGGTATACGAGTTCCTAGGGGTTCATTTGCATAACAATTTTATTACTTGGATATGTGTTGATTTTGCCTTAATCAACTAAATATGTGAAATTAACATTGATACCTAAGAAGGTATTCGACTGGATGTTAATAGATGCTTGGGATAAAACTTGAATAAGATATAAGCGATTATGTTTAGCTATATTTGTACTTATACAATTTAAAAAACATGAATGATTGTTTTGATTTAAGATGATTTGAATATGTTAAAGATAAATGAGAACTGACTTTGAATTATAGAAACTTTTGTGTATCTATTTATCATGAGAAATGGAGTTTTTGGAGTTAAATAAAAGGTTATGGGGCCTTGTTTATAAATTAACTGTACTCTTCATGTATACAATATACACTAAGATGAAAGACAGTGGATGTCACCTTAGTAGTGTATTATATAAACTAAGAATGTGATATGTGTGTGTGTGTGTGTGTGTGTTATAATTGTTATAATAACAAATAATGAATGCTTGATTATATTTGGTGTTTATAAAAGCATTAAAATGTTTAAATATAAAACATTCATTGTATTTATGAGATTAAATACAAAACATAATTGTATGTAAGGACTGGCTATTGTTATATGTGAAATATAAACAATTTATTTTTTCTCCACGAAATAATATTATAACCCTAGCTAACAAATTGTTTATATTCCATATATATAAATAGCGAGTCCTTACATACAATTATGTTTTGCATTTAATCTCATAAATACAATGAATGTTTTATATTTAAACATTCTAATGATTTTATAAATACCAAAATAATTAAACATCTATTATTTGCTATTATAACAATTATATATACATAATATATACCAAATATAATCAAACATCTATTATTTGCTATATATATATATATATATATATATATATATATATATATATATATATATATATATATGGGGTTATAATATTATTTCTTCATAAAATAATTTTATAACCCTAACTAATAAATTGTTCATATTTCAAATATAATAACAACCAGTCCTTACATACAATTATGTTATGTATTTAATCTCATAAATACAATAAATGTTTTATATTTAAACATTTTAATGATTTTATAAGCACCAAATATAATCAAGCATCCATTATTTTCTATTATAACAATTATAACACGACTGAATATATATATTCAACCATGTTATAATTGTTATAATAGAAAAAAATAACTTATCTAAACCACCAGTTGCTTTATCCATTAAGCAACTTATAATATTATTTCTCCATGAATTAATATTATAACCCTAATTAATAAATTGTTCATATTTCATATATAACAACAACCAGTTCTTACATACAATTATGTTATGTATTTAATCTCATAAATACAATGAGTGTTTTATATTTAAACATTCTAATGAATTTATAAACACCAAATATAATCAAGCATCCATTATTTTCTATTATAACACGGTTGAATATACATTAAGCAACTTATAATATTATTTCTCCATGAAATAATATTATAACCCTAATTAATAAATTGTTCATATTCCATATATAACAACAATCATTCCTTACATACAATTATGTTATGTATTTAATCTCATAAATACAACGAATGTTTTGTATTTAAAAATTCTAATTATTTTATAAATACCAAATATAATCAAGCATCCATTATTTTCTATTATAACAATTATAACATGGTTGGATATATATATATATATATATATATATATATATATCCAACCATGTTATAATTGTTATAATAGAAAATAATGGATGTTTGATTATATTTAGTGTTTATAAAATCATTAGAATGTTTAAATATAAAACATTCGTTGTGTTTATGAGATTAAATACATAACATAATTGTATGTAAAAACTGGTTGTTTATATATATATATATCCAATCGTATTATAATTCTTATAATGGATGCTTGATTATATTTGGTGTTTATAAAATCATTAAAATGTTTAAATATAAAACATTAATTGTATTTATGAGATTAAATACATAACATAATTATATTTAAACATTCTAATGATTTTATAAACACCAAATATAATCTAGCATCCATTATTTTCTATTATAACAATTATAATACGATTGGATATATATATATATATATATATATATATATATATCCAATCGTATTATAATTGTTATAATAGAAAATATTTCTATTATAACAATTATAATACGATTGGATATATATATATATATATATATATATATATATATATATATATATATATATATATATATCCAATCGTATTATAATTGTTATAATAGAAATATTTTCTATTATAACAATTATAATACGATTGGATATATATATATATATATATCCAATCGTATTATAATTGTTATAATAGAAAATATTTCTATTATAACAATTATAATACGATTGGATATATATATATATATATATATATATATATATCCAATCGTATTATAATTGTTATAATAGAAAATAATGGATGCTTGATTATATTTGGTGTTTATAAAATCATTAGAATGTTTAAATATAAAACATTAATTGTATTTATGAGATTAAATACATAACATAATTATATGTAAGGACTGGTTGTTTAATATTATAAGTTGCTTAATGGATAAAGCAAATGGTGGTTTAGATATTCATTACCTAGATGGGGTGTTATATTGAAGACTATTTTTATATTTTATTTATTATTTATAATAAATTAGATGCTTAGATTCCATTCACTTCATTTGATGAATTAAATGAATGTTTATGATATTTAAGTAGTTAGCATATTTTTTATTAGCTAAAATGAAATATTAAGAATGAATCTTTTAGTTTTTATATTATTATTTATTTTATTGAATTTTGCAGTCATGACCCTAATTAAATAGTGGACGTATTCCACTAGTTTAATTAGCACCATCATTTCAATATAAAGAGTAATCTGTAGAGATCATTTATTATTGAAAACTTTGACCAAAGTAATGTTTGATAAATATTGTAATTTCATATGTTGATATAGTTTTTATATATATACAATATCATATTAGAATAAATTTATTTATGGTACACATTATGTATTAGATATCTTTGATACATGGCTTATGGTTTATTACTTTGGATTTCTGTACCATCATTATCTATCCATCTATGAAGGGAAGACCATCTCCTTATTTGGGAGATAGTGTGGGGTATATATGGTTCATGATTGGTGTGAAAAAGCACTCAGATAATGCTCTCCCTTCTAGCTTGAGTCTTGTACTTGAGACTACACTTAAGATTACATATTGATACTTGATTCATGGAAACTCTTCTAAGAAGATATTTGTATCATATTTTATCATTTGAGATATTTTTTGTATTGCTAAAACTATCATATTTATGCATTATACTTATTAAAGTAGAAGATTTAATATTATATTAGCTATGGCTAAACTTATACTATATAATTGATGTTAAAATGTAGTAATTATAGTTATTCAGTATTGTTCATGATTTTTATATATATTCATGGTGATTCTTAGCTAAGTGAATTAGCTATAAGCTTGATGGTTAACTAAATTAATGCAGTTAGTTAAATATCATTACTTAATTTTTATCATGGTGATATATATATGGTGAATGTGTATTTAATTTAAAAAAAAATTATTACAATATTCTTGTAAAATCTAGTGAGGATGTTACATTATCAGTTCACTAAAACACCAAATAGTTGAAATACTTCATATTAGTTAATAATATAACCTTATTTGATTTCAATATACTGTGAGATATGTGTAAGCTAAGTTATGTATATAGTGATATCTAATGGCTTGAGTATTTGTACAGTAACCCTCACACCATGACTTAGGTTAAAATGATGACTACTCTGTCTAGAACAACAACTCCTATGAATTTTAAAATTATTGGAATATAATTTTTGATTGAAAAATAAGAAGATAAATATAATGATTTTGATTCAAATTAGAAAATAGTAGCATAAAATGTATTAATTAAAGAAATAAAATCTCAAATAGTATCAGGTTAGTCAATACAATCAACTAGAAAAATTAGAAAAATTGAACTCTATTGAGTTGGCTGATATAATTAGAAGAAGACACATAATTGAATTGGGTTGGAAAATGTAGTTGGTAGGAGACACTTAATTGTATCTATCTAGCTAATATAGTTTGTAAAATCTATAAGTCATATTGGGCATGCTAATATAGTTGTGAAATAATTAAGATTATATCAAGTTGGTTGATACAATTGTAAAAAATCTCAATACTATATCGGATTGGCAAATAAATTTGGGATGAAAGTTTTTTTCTAAAATATATAATGGTTGTGAATTTTTTTTTAAGAATAAAAAAATAAAAATGTGAAAATGATCCAACCAAAGGTGAGATAAGATTCATGTCAAGTTTATCGGAATAAATATAGGGTTAGAATGGATTATAACTATCCTCTTTCTCTCAATAGATTTATACTTGAATAAGGTCATAAAAATAGATCTTGCATATACTTGGATGATTGGGTAAGGACATAGAATACCAATATACCTAGTAGAGTGTAATATACATTCAAATGTCAAGATGAATGCATCCAAAACTCAAGCCTATGGCATGAGATATTAATCTCACTGGGACTAAGTGATGAGTAAGTGGTTGTAGTTATGATTGTAAAGGTGCATGTAAAGTAAATGGTTGTAAATGTGATCTAGGAATTTGACTCAAGAGAGGATGGTTAGTATGGTGTTAGTTATAAAATGAAAATAAAATGAAAGAAACACACTAATAACATAACATCTCTAGGCCTAGACACTAAGGAGAGCTTGGTACCAAAAACAATTGATAAACACAACTAAAAAGTAAAAAATAACACCCAAGAATTCTTTCACTTTCTTTGGATGCTCCAAATTCCTTTATAGTAGTGGCTTTCTCAGCTTGTGCTCATGAAGTCCTTGGCAATGGAAGCTTGGCTACCTCCATCTCTCCTTGGCACCTTTGGCTTATGGCTTAGATCAGCTTGAAATCAATTTATCATGGCAACACTAGTTCCAATGACTCCTTGAATATATTTGTGAATTATAACTTTTCACCAAAAAATAGCTTAGAAATGATGTTCATGGCCTCTCTATTTATAGATTTTTGCAAATGTCTAGAATCAACTTTGAACCATCCATCCTGAGATTGAGATGTGTGGTTGAAGATTAATTCAATATTTTGAATTAAGTTTATAATTATCCTTATCATGAAATTGGAAAAAGGGGAAATTAAGAGGTATAGAGGGCTTTGATGAGGCATGGGATGTCTTCCCAAGAAATGAGGTCATCTGATGATACATACATTCAATATTCATTTCCAAAAATAAAATTTCAACAAGTTTCCATGGAATTCTTTATTAGGCCTTGATTTGGGTTAATTAGCTCTTAAGCATGATTAAGCACTTTATGCACAAATTACTCAAATTGATCAAAATGCCTTGTTATTGATCTAAAATTTGAATGGATTGGAATTAGAAGTCCATGTCAAATGCATTAGAACCATTATCCCATTTAGTATGTTATCAATATAAAATAACAAATGCATATATCTTGTATAAGAGATTTGATAGGAAAGAGCAATTCAGAGCACCTAGGTGCAACATTGATATTTTAACTCGAATTGATTTGATCAAAGTTAGCTAGCCCATAAATTGTATTGCCCTATTTAGGGATACCCTGGCCAAAATTGGCATTTAAATATGTTAATTTCACATCTTTTAGTATGTTTTAGTGTTTTTAAGTCAAATGATGCATTTTGAGTGGAAATTGGTCAAAACCTTGATTAGAGATTATCTGTGGCCAAATTTAGGTGTCTACAATTTGCCCCTATTTGGGAAGGCATTAAAAGCTATAAGCACATCAATGTATTTTCAAAGAATGAAAAGGTCCTATATGCCTACAACTGTAACAATGATAAACTAACTGTATGATGTTCCCTTGAGGGATTGGTTGACATAAGTAGGTTGGTAAATGGTCCCTTGAAAAGAAATAAGGGAAATGAGGGGACCAAAGAAAAGAAAGATGATGGGGTGAAAAATATAATGAGACTAAAAAATTAGTCAAAATCATTGAGAACACAAGTGGGATGGTGTGCAATGATTTACTCAAAGGTGATTATAAACATTTTATCCTGATAGTGGCAACATGGTATAATAACACAATGATTTGCCCAAAGATGGTTATAATCATTGAGAAGATGAAAATACCCCAATTAGGATAGATAAATAATATAATAACATGCCCCTGTATAGGTAGAAAAAATAAAGTGGTGACAACATAATGATTTTTACAAAGGTGGTTATAATCATTGAGAAATGCAAATTGGATGGTGTGCAATGATTTGCCCAAAGGTAGTTATAATTATTAGACTCCAATTATAGAAAACATGATAAAATTGGTCGAGGATGATTATAACTTTTCACCAAAAAATAGCTTAGAAATGATGTGCATGGCCTCTCTATTTATAGATTTTTACAAATGTCTAGAATTAACCTGAACCATCCATCCTGAGATTGAGATGTGTGGTTGAAGATCAATTCAATTTTTTGAATTAATTTTATAATTATCTTTATCATGAAATTGAAAAAATGGGAAATTAAGAGGCATATAAGGCTTTGATAAGGCATGAGAGGCATGAATCCTGATATTTGTGACATTTATGGCCTAAGAATGTCTTCCCAAGAAATGAGGTCATCTGATGATACATACATTCAATATTCATTTCCAAAAATAAAATTTCAACAAGTTTCCATGGAATTATTTATTAGGCCTTGATTTGGGTTAATTATCTCTTAAGCATGATTAAGCACTTTATGCACAAATTACTCAAATTGATCAAAATGCCTTGTTATTGATCTAAAATTTGAATGGATTGGAATTGGAAGTCCATGTCAAATGCATTAGAACCATTATCTCATTTAGGATGTTACCAATATAAAATAACAAATGCATACATCTTGTATAAGAGATTTGATAGGAAAGAGCAATTTAGAGCAACTAGGTGCAACATTGATATTTTAACTCGAATTGATCTGATCAAAGTTAGCTAGCCCATAAATTGTATTGCCCTATTTAGGGATACCCTGGCCAAAATTGGCATTTAAATATGTTAATTTCACATCTTTTAGCATGTTTTAGTATTTTTAAGTCAAATTATGCATTTTGAGTGGAAATTGGTCAAAATCTTGATTGGAGATTATCTGTGGCCAGATTTAGGTGTCTACAATTTGCCCCTATTTGCGAAGGCATTACAAGCCATAAGCACATCAATGTCTTCTCAAAGAATGAAAAGGTCCTATATGCCTACAACTGTAACAATGATAAACTAACTGTATGATGCTCCCTTGAGGGAATGGTTGACATAAGTAGGTTGGTAAATGGTCCCTCGAAAAGAAATAAGAGAAATGAGGGGACCAAAGAAAAGAAAGATGATGGGGTGAAAAACATAATGAGACTAAAAAAGTAATCAAAAACATTGAGAATGCAAGTGGGATGGTGTGCAATGATTTACTCAAAGGTGATTATAAACATTGTATCCTGATAGTGGCAACATGGTATGATAACTCAATGATTTGCCCAAAGATGGTTATAATCATTGAGAAGATGGAAATACCCAGTTAGGATAGATAAATAATATAATAACATGCCCCTGTATAGGTAGAAAAAGTAAAGTGGTGACAACATAATGATTTTTCCAAAGGTGGTTATAATCATTGAGAAATGCAAGTGGGATGGTGTGAAATGATTTGCCCAAAGGCAGTTATAATTATTGGACTCCAATTATAGAAAACATGATAAAATTGGTCGAGGATGATTATAACTTTTCACCAAAAAATAGCTTAGAAATGATGTTCATGGCCTCTCTATTTATAGATTTTTGCAAATGCCTAGAATCAACCTGAACCATCCATCCTGAGATTGAGATGTGTGGTTGAAGATTAATTCAATTTTTTGAATTAAGTTTATAATTATCCTTATCACGAAATTGGAAAAAATGGAAATTAAGAGGTATAGAGGGCTTTGATGAGGCATGGGAGGCATGAATCCTGATATTTGTGACATTTATGGCCTAGGGATGTCTTCCCAAGAAACGAGGTCATCTGATGATACATACATTCAATATTCATTTCTAAAAATAAATTTTAAACAAGTTTCCATGGAATTATTTATTAGGCCTTGATTTGGGTTAATTAGCTCTTAAGCATGATTAAGCACTTTATGCACAAATTACTCAAATTGATCAAAATGCCTTGTTATTGATCCAAAATTTGAATGGATTAGAATTGGAAGTCCATGTCAAATGAATTAGAACCATTATCCCATTTATGATGTTACCAATATAAAATAACAAATGCATACATCTTGTATAAGAGATTTGATAGGAAAGAGCAATTTAGAGCACCTAGGTGCAACATTGATATTTAAACTCGAATTGGTCTGATCAAAGTTAGCTAGCCCATAAATTGTATTGCCCTATTTAGGGATACCCTGGCCAAAATTGGCATTTAAATATGTTAATTTCACATCTTTTAGCATGTTTTAGTGTTTTTAAGTCAAATTATGCATTTTGAGTGGAAATTGGTCAAAACTTTGATTGGAGATTATCTGTGGCCAGATTTAGGTGTCTACAGTTTGCCCCTATTTGGGAAGGCATTACAAGCTATAAGCACATCAATGTATTCTCAAATAATGAAAAGGTCCTATATGCCTACAACTGTAACAATGATAAACTAACTGTATGATGCTCCCTTGAGGGAATGGTTGACATAAGTAGGTTGGTAAATGGTCCCTCAAAAAGAAATAAGCGAAATGAGGGGACCAAAAAAAAGAAAGATGATGGGGTGAAAAATATAATGAGACTAAAAAAGTAGTCAAAATAATTGAGAATGCAAGTGGGATGGTGTGCAATGATTTACTCAAAGGTGATTATAAACATTTTATCCTGATAGTGGCAACATGGTATGATAACACAATGATTTGCCCAAAGATGGTTATAATCATTGAGAAGATGGAAATACCCTAGTTAGGATAGATAAATAAGATAATGACATGCCCCTATATAGGTATAAAAAGTAAAGTGGTGACAACATAATGATTTTTCTAAAGATGGTTATAATCATTGAGAAATGCAAGTGGGATGGTGTGCAATGATTTGCCCAAAGACAGTTATAATTATTGGACTCCAATTATAGAAAACATGATAAAATTGGTTGAGGATGATGATAACTTAACATAGGGGGTAATGATGAATTAGAATAACCTACTAGTAGGGAGATGCTCATTCAAACTAATAAAGGTTAAAATTCTTTTATGGTTAATTATGTTGTTGCGGATGGGATTGAGATGTCAGTGCCAAAGAGACGCTACCATTAATGAATAGACTTATTGAAGTTGAGGTTTGTTATAACATGTGTTGGTAGGTATCATGATATAACATTAGGAGGATTTGGCTAAAATATGCATAAGGATTGACTCCCAAAATCCAATACTCAATAGAACACAATGCACCAATGATAGAAACCATGATGACAATGTAAACATATGAATATGGATGGATTTGAGTATAAGTGTGAGAAAAGAATTACTCAATAAACAAACATAAAATAAATCAAGGAAATAGTGTTGAAATCAAACAAATAAATAGATAAACAAATAAAATAAGTAGAAACAAACAAACAAAGCAATAGAAATCGTATGAATATTGTCCTTAGAAAATAAGCAGCAACTTAACAAATGATCAAAATGGGGGAATAGAAGAAAAAGAAGGGGGTGGGTGAGATATCTCCATATATACTAGGTAAGTGGATGTTGCCTACCTAGTTCCATGGATGAAATATCCAATAAAAAGCTTTAGTTTAAATGTAGTTCTCCCAAAGAATGGGAATGTGATAATTGAGGAAAACAAACAGAATGGATATGATAGAAGAAGATGAATGGTCTTGAAAAATGGTAAGTGCATGAGAGAAAAAGGCCAAAAAGGACTAAGTGATAAGTGATTTACTTTCAACTTAATAAGGGTTCCCAAAATCTTTAAGGAAAAGAAATGGTCAAATGCTTTTGGTTTTTTCTAACGATTTTACAAATGTTTTTAGAATTTTGGAAGTATCTTAACTCAATTAAGAATGATGAGATACCAAATGGTTCAAGCTCACAAAATGGTGAGAATGTTCAAACTTAGGTTGCTCACAAAATGGTAAGAGCATGGCTTAAGGTACTCACAAACTAGTGAGATCATTCAAACTTAGGTTGTTCTCAAAATGATGAGAGCATGGTTTAGGTTACTCATAAAATGGTGATAGTGTGGCTTAAGTTGTTTGAAAAATGGTGAGAGCATGGGAAAAAATGTGACTGAGCTGACCTCAACAAGTATTGAGTGTTGCCTACATAGTCCTAGAGTAAGACCTCAAGTCACTATAGTATTACCTTTACAGTGGAGGAAGTTGACTAGTGTAGCAGTCAATTTAAACAAAGTAGGCACAATTGGTAAAAAGGCATAATACAACACAAAAAGTGGAAAATTGGTACATCAAAGCTTAATGTTACCCCTATCTTACCCATAGGTGGTTATAACTAGTACATAATGACATAGATTGACGATACTAATTTTTTAAAGGTGGTTATAATTAATAGCAAGACCAGTGGTAAGAAAGGATTAACAAAAGATGTAACTACAAAAACTTATGTCATATTATCTCAAAATATGCTCTCTATCTGAAGTACTTGAACTAACTGATGAAATTGATTAGATACCTTGATGCTAAAACTATGTAATGAATGACAAAAACCAAGGTCAAACAAGCTAGGATTTATAACACACTGGGTTGGCAGGACAAAAGAGGAAAGTGTATATGGCAAAGAGGATGGATAAAGATGGTATTTGTATAAATAAGAATTGTTATATAATGACATAATTGAAATGGTCCTTATAGACAATACACCTTAATGCTCAAGCATAGTACCACTTGAGATGAATAATATTCATTGATCTAGAAGCTCATCTTCATTTGGTGTGGCAATCCTGTATGATTTTGATCTATAATCTATAGTAATGATAAAAGGCCCTATCTAGTTTGGTTTGAATTTCCCTTTATACTTCTTCTCAGCCATGATATTCTTTAAAAATAAGATCACCAATTTAAAATGTTTTATACTTAACACACCGATTATAGTGGCCTTTGAGTCAGTTTTGATATGCTTGAAGATTGTTGAGCATGGCCATTTGTTTCTTATCAAGTAGGTCTAGTTCTTTTAGGTGATCTACTTGATAGTCATAATCATTTAGGACATGCTTAAAAGAGATACATAGTGAAGGAAATTCAACCTCAATGGGAAATAGGGATTCAGTACCATAAACAAGTGAGTATGGAGTGGCTAATGGGTGTCGTTATGCCCTTCATTTAATCAACTTTCTATTGGTGTCATATTTAACTAGGGTTGTGTCTAAAGCTATATGCAACAAGAAGAATCTTAGTGATTTAGTAATTGATTATAGGTATTTGTATTTTTCTTTTGTTTTTGGGGATTTTTAATGTCTTAAGGACTTCTTGGTTAAAACCTTATTGGAATCAAACTATGAAAATCACTGAAAGTAAACACATGTTGTAGAAATGAATTTGCTGAAAGTAAACACACTTTTGCAAAATGAAATAGATTGCTAGAAATAAACACACATTTGCAGAATGAAATAGATTGATGGAAATAAACACACGTTTGCAGAATGAAATAGATTGCTGGAAATAAACACACTTTTGTAGAATGATTGGAAAATGATTACAAAAAAATGAGAATTTAATCTAGAACACCCGCAAGGGAAAATCTACAACAAATTTTAACTTTAAGGAGTTGAAAGCATTTATAAATTTAACAGAGCTACCTATTTGCTTTTGAGAATAAAATATAAATACTGACCAAAAATGAAGATCATGGTTCTTGGAGGAGTGGGCCCTTGCTCTGCCTAAAAACAGAACTGAACAACTTAATTCTCTTTCAAAATAGAAATGGCTATTTTATTAATAAAATATTATGTATTACAAAGATGTACTATTCTATCCTTATCCCTATATTCTTCAATTATTTTTTTCACACCTTTTCCTAAATGCCTAGGTCTATATATATATATATATATATACATATATATTCTCTTTTACTTGTGGTGCATTGACTGCTGTAACTATTTCATGGATACGATGGAATTGAATCGTGCCCAAAATAGATGCTGAATAAGATGTGGGTGGCTGTCCAGCTGTGTGATAAATGTCTTGGGTTTGCAAGTATAAAAATTGGAATTTTGCTCTTGATTTAATGGGATCATTGATTGAAAGATCATTGGCTATTTAGAATAGATCTTTATCAGTTCCATGTTTAATTGTGAAAGTTCTGGAGCTTATTTGTAGGAGTACCGGAGCTAATTCAGATAATTCTAGAGCTAAATATAGAGTTCTGGAACTAAGTTCAAAAATGTGACTACTTGAAATAGCATGGTGGGGTTCTAGAACTAAGCTGTATTGATTCCAATGCTTTCAAAAACATGCAATCCAATTCATATTTGTTCTTTAGTGTGATGATGACCTGTTTTATTACAAAATTTGAATTTTCCAAAACACTTGTTAGGAATTACAAAGCTTTTCAAAAGTTAGAATCACAATCAACAAAAGATGGATAATTACATCCTAACTCATATCAGATCAAAATAAAAGTCACAAAATGTAATCAAACTTAATAGAAAGAGAGAGTAAGATGAGGTCATTTATTATACATTTAATGGGCATATCCTGGCCTCATCATTTTACCCATACTTACTTGTTTGTAAGTCCCTTTACAAATATTACTCTTCAAATTTAGGATTGTATATTTTGCATTCTATTTGATTGCTCAGATCAAATAGATGGAACTGAATATCCCAATGCTTTGATTCAGAGGTACTATACCCTGCTCCTACTTCTACTTTTCTTTTCCATTCTTCAAATTGAGTGGGATTTTGAAGTTATCTATTTTTCCAAAGAGATATGGGGGTGAGAAGTAGAGGTGGCCTTAACTTCATGCCTATCCATATGCATAGGGGAGTTTCATTGATTTGAGGAATTATTGTGCATAAAGCTTTTGCCCTTTCTAGACTCCAGATCAAGTTTGAAGGGGATATTACTTCCCTTCTTTTCAATGCCACTGGGAGAAATTCCCATATTTTTAAACATGCAGCATAGATATTATTAAAATTTACCTTTTCATAAGAGGTGAAGACATCTATGTTTTTTCGTAAATTGAAAAGATAAGGTTCCTTGAATTTGTCATTAAATGCATGGGATTGGAAATGTGTAGCAAAGGTGAGTGGGTTACCATAATGAATTCTCATATAGAGAGTGGATGAACTAGCCTTTAACAAATGCTCTGACTCCCTTTCTTTCCATGCAATTTGATTTTGAAAAATAGAGACAAATGCGTTAAGTTGGCTTTCTCCTACATACAAATTGATCATAAAACCTAAATTTCTTTCTAGCATGAAATTATAGAGGTAAAATTCACAAAGAAGATTTTTTTGTTCTACATTGGCTAAGGAGTAGGTGACCGAGAAATTAGCTTCATCTTTTATTTCATGTGGAAGGCCACATGCTATCCTTGCCAACTGCTAGTGAATGAATTAATCCTCTAAAAATAGGCTATATGCAGGAGAAGGTGTTCTACATGCAAGCAGTTTCTCACTCATCATGCAAACTATTTGTATTTTCACAAGATATTTATACTTATCATTTTCCTCGTAAAAATTTTCTTCCCATTCCTTCCTTGCTTTATTTTCTTCCTCTAGTTTGCTTTTCAAGTTTGTATTGGATGCCTTGATTACACTGAGTTTTTTGCATGTATCATCCCATAACTGCTTGAGTGGCAAATAAGTCAATTCAATCTGTGTAGAGACTGTTGACATAGAGGTTTATATAGTACATTTTCCCTCATTATCCATTAGTTACCTTTTAATCTCTGCTAATTCTTTAGTCTTGGCTGTGAACTGGTTTGTTAATTCTTCAAGGAGCATTTTTTTCTATTCTATTTTGAGTTTGAGGAAATTTAATTTCTCATCCTTTTCCTTGATAATGAGCTCTACTCTAGATAAAAATAGAGCCTATTTAATCTGTTGGTTTTATTCTTTTTTTGAAATTTCTTGGGGATTTAAGCATTCTTCTTCCATCATATGGGATTTCCCTTTCTTTCTCTAAGATGCATGTTCATCTTCTACATGTGATGGTGTTGTTGTCTCACCCATTTCTTGGAAAACTTGCTCCTCAAATCTTTCATCTTTTTTTCCTTTTCTATTTGGCTTGGTCCAGGAGGAGTCATGGCCATGCTACCCAAAATATTATCAGCTTCAATTTTCAACATTTCTTGTTCTTTCATCTTCTCTAGAATTTCTTTAGACCTTTTATGACGTCTTCTTCCTTGAGGAGCCTCAAAATGTGTAGACATAGGTCTCCTCTTAGAAATTCTTCTAATGTTCACCTTTTACTCAGGCCTTGGTGAACCGTCATTATCAGAGACATGTATCAGTACTTCTGTAGCTTTTGGAGAAAAAAATTCTTGAGAAGGCACAGTATGGTCTGCAATTTTAACTTTTCTTCCAAATTTTCTTATTTTTGGTATTTTATTTTCCCCTAGTCTTTTATTTTCCTCAGCAATGGTATTAGTTTTCAAATTAACTGAAGGCGTAGGAGGAGTTGCTATTGTTCTTTTGAAAATACCAAGTTTTGCCCAAATTTGCCAAGAAATTTGTCCCACATTTCTTCCCCATTTTTCTTTGAAAAGAAATGGTGCTGGCATACTAAATGCACTAACCCATGATGTCTGATTGTTCCGACACCCCAAGAATACCTTTGGGCCATTGTATGGATGGATTCAAAAATAAACCCTGGAAGATTTACTATATATTCTGATTTTTCAGCTCCATATCTAAGGTGTATAAGGATTTTCAGGACTTCTTTTCCTACTATCCTAAATTGATCATCATAGGCTAAATACTTAACTATCCAAAATGATACTTTGTCAAAGGGTTTGGGCAAGCTGGCCCTTTTGACTCCTTTGATGATTTTCTATGTTGTAAGTATACTAGGGTTCAACTTCTCTATCTTTCAGCAGGGTTTCAACTAAGGCTTTTAATGTCCCCTTGATAGGGTTTGGGACATGCACTATTGGTATTCCAGACATCTCACGTATTACATTCACATAAAAAAGAATGAAAACCTTCCTAATCTTTGTCTTTGTTTGTTATAAATTGATAACAAATTCTCTTACCAATTCATCATTATATTTGGGAAATTTTCTCAGAAACTCCAGCCATCCTGTCTATTGAAAGATAGTTGCTACTTCATCTGTAAGGAGCTAGGTATCATCTTCTGGTTCTGACTTCTTTTTAATTCCCATGATTCGTTCTTCTTTAATCTTACACATTAGTTGAAGATTGATTTCTTATCGGTGGAACTGATGACTTTGGCTATGAAACCAGTAGATTTAGTTGCTGATCTAGTGAATTTAGTTTTAGAATTACTGTACTCAGCTGCAAAACTAGTGAATTTGGCTATAGAACTACTGTACTCAGCTGTGGAACTGATGAAGGTAATTTACTATATCTCTTTTGAAGTTTTTTTGTAGCTAGCTTTTACTTTGTTGATTCAATAATAAGAATGATTCTTTATAACTATCCACCAACTGATTCCATCATCAATATCCTTCTCATAATTTTGCACATTTAATCATGATGTACAATAGATGACTCATCTTACTAATCTTTTAAATCAAGTCTAATTACACATGCAAACTTTCAATCTAACCTTTAACAAGTTAAAAACATAATTACCATCCTTGATGATGTAATCCCTCTGTCATGATGACTCATCATTCCTAAAAAAATGGTTAGAAAATAGTTAGAATTCAAAAAAAAAGTTTTATTTGAATTAGCCATTTATTTGAGAAGATCAATTGCCATCGTTGGTTTCCAATTGATCTTTGAGAGATTGATTTTTTTTCCTGAAGAAGAGAATGCCATTTACTAGTTTTCATCCTCTTCCCTTTATTATGGATCTTTTCATCTAATTATTTGATCATTTTGGAAGAAATAGGTTCTTCCATATGATCAAATTCTATGTTTGCTTCAATCTGCTTCAAGAATTCATCCTTAGTAAGAGGATTATTATAAAGTTTTAGCCCATGTCCATTGACCAAGAGTATTCTTCTACTACCATCAATGGGAAGTAACTGGATAGAACCATTGTTAAATATCTACTTGATCTGATAAGGTCCCAACCATCTCGTTCTTAATTTGCCTTTGAATTGTTGGTACTTAGAATCAAACAATAATGCCCAGTCTCCTACTTTGAATTGTCTTTCCTTGATATGTGAATCATGCCATTACTTATTTTGATCTTGGATTACCTCTATCTGGTGAAATGCTTCCATTCTTAATTCATCCAATTCATTGAGTTGAAGGATTCACTCCTTTTGAGCTACATCCAATTCAATTCCCACCTTAGCTGTTGTCCTTAATGTCTGTAGTTCAAAATCAATAGGCAACAATGGCTTTTTCCCATAGACTAACTTATATGGTGAAAACCTTGTTGTGGTTTTCTAAGTTGTATTGTAAGCCCAGACAGTTTTAGGTAGTCTTTTTACCCAATCTCTTCTTTCTGCTTCAACTATTTTAGTGAAGATGTTTTCTAATTCTCTATTTGTTACTTTAACTTGTCCATTTTCTTATGGGTGATAGGGAGATGACTTCCTATGATTGATATGATAATAAATTGTGAAATCTTGGATCATATTGGACATAAATTGTGGTCCTTGGTCTAATACTAAGCTTCTTTGTGCTCCAAACTTTACCATAATTCTGTGCTAAAGGAAATCAACAACTGCTTCTTCAGTGGCATTTGTTAAATCTTGCACTTTTGCCTACTTTGTTACATAATCAGTACACACAAGAATGTGCTCTTTTCCCTATGAAGGAGGATTAAAGGGTCCAATAAAATCCGATCCCCATCTCTCAAATGGTTCAATCACTACTTGTGATTGTAGAGGCATTTCATTGGTAACATTTTGTTGTCCCATCCTTTGACAAGGATCACACTGCCTGATATATCTCTTCACATCTTTGTACAGAGATGGCCAATAGTAACCAATGATAAGTATCTTGTGAGCTATTCTTTTCATTAAATAGTGTCCTCCACTTGGTTCATCATGACATGCCAAGAGGATGTCAAAGATTTCATCTTCTCTTACACACCTACATAAAACCAAATCAAGACCACATCTAAATAGCATTCCATTTAACCATTTAAATTGTGAACTAGTTTTGATTAACTTCTTTATTTGTATTTTAGTGAAAGGAGGAAACTTCCCTATTGCAATTTAAGTTTCCATGTTAGCAAACCATGGTGTATTAGCTAAAATAACAAATAATTGTTCATCTGGAAAGTTGCCCTTGACTGGATCCTATTCCCCTATAGTGGTCAATCTTGACAAGAAATCATCTACCACATTAGATTTTCCAAGATTGTCCACAATGGTGATATCAAATTCTTGTATAAGTAATAACCATATAATTATTCTACCTCCAACCACTGGTTTGTTCATTAAATATTTAGTTATTGAGTGATCTGTATGTACAAATATTTTGTACCCTGTAATGTAATGTCTAAATTTATTGATTGCATAGATCACAGCCAAAAATTATTTTTTAGTGGTAGTGTAATTTCTTTCAGTGGGAGTAAGATTTTTACTAAGGTAGTAAATAGCATACATTCTTCCTTCTTCATCTTTCTATCCAAAAACAACACCAATTGAGGTATTTGAGGCATTAGTTTGGATATGAAAAGGTTTCTCCCAATTAGGTCCCTTCAATATTGGGGCAATTACTAATTTCTCTTTAATTTTTTCAAAAGCATGTTGACACTTTTCATCCCAAAGAAATTCATAGTCCTTGGTAAGCAACTTAAACATAGGGGCAGCAATTTTACTAAAATCCTTGATAAAGCGCCTATAGTATCTAGCATGCCCTAAAAATGACTTGATATCTGTGGAGGTTTGAGGAATATGCAAGTCTGAAATAATCTTGATTTTGTTTTGGTCAACTTGAATTCCTCTTTTTGAAATATGGTGTCCTACTACGATCATTTCATCAACCATCATCAAACATTTCTCATGACTAAGAGACAAGTGATGTTGTTCACATCTTGTTAATACTCTATCCAAATTTTTCAAGGCATCATCAAATGTATCTCTATGCGCAGTAAAGTCACCCATATATACCTCTACATAGTCATTTGTTAGGTTTGCAAAAATTACTAATATAGCTCTTTGAAAGGTTGCTGGATCATTACATAGTCCAAATGGCAATACCCTATAAACAAAGGTACCCCATGGACAAGTAAATGTAGTTTTGTCCTGATCCTTAGAAAAAACTCTAATTTGATTGTATCCACTAAATCCATCTGAGAAGGAAATGTATTGTTTACCTAAAAGGTTGTCTAAGACTTGATTTATGAATGGTAAGGGAAAATAATCTCTCAGGGTGGCTTTGTTCAATTCCCTATAGTCAACACAAATTCTCTATTTTCTATTCTTTTTAGGGATAATTACAAGAGGAGACACCCACTAGCTATTTGAGATAGGGTAGATAAAACCTACTTGTAATAGTTTTTCAATTTCTTGTTTGACTATATCCCTTAAGGCTAGATTAATCCTTCTCTAAGGTTGCCTAACTGGTCTAATGTTTTCAGTATAAATGTAATGGGTGCAGATACTTGGATGAATTCCCTTCATGTCTCTATAGTCCCAAGCAAAAGCTTTAGTATGATCCTTTAGAACATCAAACAATTTGGCTTCTTCATCATTCGTTAACCAACTATTAATATTCAAAAAAAATCTTGGTTGAATCTCAACATGTTTGGTTCCAGTATATGATGAACTAATTTGTTGAAGGGGTTCCATTAAGGTGTTTAGTGGATAGGCATGTGGTAACAACATATGATATGTAGCAACATCTCCGAAAGTTCCTTGAGACAGAGTGTTAGACAAAGGACAAGAGGAAGAGTTATGATACTTATCTTGTTGTAGGTTGAATTCCTCGTTACTATTATTTTCCAAATATTCTTCATTATCTCCTGATATCTATAAAGCTGAAGCTACATATCCATCCTCTCTCCAAGAGAAATCTCATTCCTCTAGAGTGAAATTATCTTCATTTGTAGGGAATTATTGTTGGTGTGGTTCTAGAACTAACTGTGATGGTTTCAGAATAGATTCTACAATTTCCAAAACTAATCTTGACTGCTATAATGACAATTGATGTTCATTTAATGAAGGATTATCCATATCTTCTATTTTTTGTACATGATCCTACAATGTTATCATAGCCAAATAAGATAGATTTTGCTCATTAATATCAAGATCATCAACCCATAATTTTGCTTGATTATCAATAAAAGGTCTGCAGAGGAATATAATGAAATTTGCTTAGAATTATTGCCATTGGAAATAGTCATATCACCTAACCTACAATTAATTAAGGTAGCAACTGTAGCTAACCATGGTCTCCCCAAAATAATGGGATAACCAAGTATTTTACCTTTTGGCTATAAGATAAGGAAGTCGAATAGATATTTCCATGATTCTACCATTACTGCCATATCTTCAATAACTCCTAGTTTTGCTACAGACTGATCTACCATCTACAATATGGTGGTGTAGGTTGCATGCCTATTAATGGTAATGTTTTCAAAGTGTCCACTATCATTACATTGATAGCTACTCCCAAATCAATAAAAAAATTATGTAAATCCTTATTCCCTATAGAGACAAAAATAACAAGGCTACTAGGACCTCCATATTTGGGAAGTAGGAGTTTGCCTACTAATAAATTAACAAGTTTCCCATCTACCTAAAAAGTCCTAGGGTAATGCTTCTTTCTTCCAGGTTTTGTAAAACATAATAGTTTCATTAAATTGTTCAACTCTAGGATATCCTTAATTGCTTGTAACAATGGTATTTCAATATTCAATCTTCTTAGTTCTTGCACCAATTTAGATTCCTTAATTTCCTGTATATTCTGGTTAATTTTCACATGTTAAGTTGCTTGGTAATCAATTGTGTGCTTCTGTTATTTTCCCAACACTATAGAGACAAAAATAACAAGGCTACTAGGACCTCCATATTTGGGAAGTAGGAGTTTGCCTACTAATAAATCAGCAAGTTTCCCATCTACCTAAATAGTCCTGGGGTAATGCTTCTTTCTTCCAGGATTTTTAAAACATAATAGTTTGATTAAATTGTTCAACTCTGGGATAGCCTTAATTGCTTATAACAATGGTATTTCAATATTCAATCTTCTTAGTTCTTGCACCAATTTAGATTCCTTAATTTCCTGTATATTCTGGTTAATTTCCGCATGTTAAGTTGCTTGGTAATCAATTGTGTGCTTCCATTATTTTCCCAACACTATAGAGACAAAAATAACAAGGCTAATAGGACCTCCATATTTGGGAAGTAGGAGTTTGCCTACTAATAAATCAACAAGTTTCCCATCTACCTAAATAGTCCTGGGGTAATGCTTCTTTCTTCCAAGTTTTTTAAAACATAATAGTTTGATTAAATTGTTCAACTCTGGGATATCCTTAATTGCTTGTAACAATGGTATTTCAATATTCAATCTTCTTAGTTCCTGCACCAATTTAGATTCCTTAATTTCTATGGCTTCTTTAAATCTTTTTGGAAATGGAATCTCAGTAGAATTTCCTTCTGGTTCCTTATCTTTTTCTTTTTCATCTTCCTTAGGTGCAACCGAGCTAGGGGTTTTAGCTTCTTTGGTCATCTTAGTGATTATAACATGTGGACTATTAAGTATTTTGCCAGATCTAGTTTAAATGTTTTTACAATCCATTGCATTTAGATCAATTGATTTTTTTGGTTCTATTTCGTATACATGAGTTGTTTGTTTGTTTCTTGGGTTTGCTACTAGTTGTGCTAGCATTTGTGTTTGGACTATATTTTTAGCCTATGGATTTTGTGCTGGAGATCTCATTATGGCTTGTTGGTTCTGATTTGAATATGTTTTCCCTTGCACATAATTACTAGGACCCCATCTAGGTTGTGGCCAAGAATAAGAATTTCCTTGACCAGCCCAAGGTTGCTAATGTTCTTGAGTATACCAAGATTGACTTGCCCAATCCTGAGGATGCCATGTTGGTTAAGGGACCCAAGGTGGCTATCCCCAACTTTGTGGTATTGTTTGAGATACCCATGGCATCATCCAAGGATTAGGAGCTGTTCTTGGCATAAATTGTCCTTGGCTGGGTTGTCTCTGAAAAAAATTCAATTCTTCTATGGTGGATAATGTACTCATTTTTTTGACTTGATTTTTTATGAGTAGAAGAAGAGAACAAACATGAGTATCATGTTCTTTAGATTGACAGACAAGACATACTTTTGTTTTATCCAAAGGACATTCCCTTATTGCATACTTCTTCCTGCATCTAAGACAATACGTGGCTCATGGTTCAATTTGGGCATTTATTTTAGCTTGTAATCCATCTATGGTGGAGGTTAATTGAACTAATATGTCTATTTTAAAGTTTTCCAATTCATCCATCAGTTTTTCATATCTGGATTCAAATTTTCAACCATTTTTTCCTTTCTAGGTCCACCCCTTGTCCTTGAATAGTTTCTACAAATTTATATGATTTCATCCATTCTTAATTGAGCAATGTTTCCACCGCTAATTAAATCAAGGGTTTCCCTATATTCATCATCCAAACCTTTGAGAAAAATGGTTTTACTTAAATCTTCTTGAAGTACAAATCCACATCTTTTACTCACAAAGAGGAATCTGTCCAAATAATCTTCCATATAGTCATCTTCTTCTTGTTTGATTTTGAAAAATTCCTCCTTTCTATTTCTTCTTCTACAATAATCTTGATATTTGTCTAGGAAGATAGTTTCCATTTGTTCCCAATTGGTAATAGAATTAGATGTTAATCCCATAAAACACCTCATTGATGCATCCTTCAGAGTATATGGAAACAACTTGAGTTTTTGATTATTTGTCTTGTAATCATAAGTCTGACATAGTAATTTAAAGTCAAATAAAAATTGGTCAGGATCCTCAGATGACATTACTCTAAATGTGGGCAAGTGTGTAGGTGAAATGTTCTTCATAGTGGTTTCATAATCCTCTATCTGAATGGGATAGGTAAAGGTTCTCTCAGGTTCTCTTCCAGCTTCTCGTGCCATCTCTCTAGTATTTTCTAGTCCCTTCTCCCAATCAATGTGGTATGTGGTCTGCTTTGGAGATGGTGAAAAGTCAGGAGTAAGAGGTTGACTACTCAATTGGGAATCAAAATTTTCCCTCAATGGATCTTGAGAAATAATCCTCCTCCCTAAATTTTTACTTACTTCTGGTGACTGATCTAAAAATTCCAAAGATGGCAATTTTGCTTCTTGTCTTGTAGGAGCTAGTGGTGCCTCCAATTATTGCTCAACTTCCTTATTTAAACTAGAGGGTGATGGAAATTCTTATTTAGATATTTTGGGGAGAAATATACCCTTAGAGTCTCGTGGTCTACTCATAAATTTTGTGATAACTTTAGGAATTTTTTTTTTAATTACTAAATGTATGATTGTTGCTCTTGTTGACACCTAATTAGAAAATTCCAACTAGTGGAGCCCTGACAATGGCACCAAAAATGATGGGTGTCGTTATGCCCTTCATTTAATCAACTTTCTGTTGATGTCATATTTAACCAGGGCTATGTCCAAAGCTATATGCAACAAGAAGAATCTTAGAGATTTGGTAATTGATTGTAGGTATTTGTATTTTGTTTTGGGGGATTTTTAATGTCTTAAAGACTTCTTGGTTAAAACCTTATTGGAATCAAACTATGAAAATTGCAAAAAGTAAACACATGTTGCAAAAATGAATTTGCTGGAAGTAAACACACTTTTGTAGAATGAAATAGATTGCTGGAAATAAACACACATTTGCAGAATGAAATAGATTGCTATAAATAAACACATGTTTTTAGAATAAAATAGATTTCTAAAAATAAACACACTTTTGCAGAATGCTTGGAAAATGATTGCAAAGAAATGAGAATTTAATTTAGAACACCCGTAGGGGAAAATCTACAACAAATTTTAACTTTAAGGAATTGGAAGCATTTATAAATTTAACAGAGCTACCTATTTTCTTTTGAGAATAAAATATACATACCGACCAAAAATGAAGATCCTAGTTCTTGGAGGAGTGGGCCCTTGC
This sequence comes from Torreya grandis, assembly GCA_037957365.1. Taxonomy (NCBI): domain Eukaryota; kingdom Viridiplantae; phylum Streptophyta; class Pinopsida; order Cupressales; family Taxaceae; genus Torreya; species Torreya grandis. The sequence continues at coordinate 139,806 of JARHVA010000604.1, forward strand.
TTCACCTAGAAACAAGACTGAACAACTTAATTCTCTTTCAAAACAAAAATGGCTATTTCATTGATAAAATATTATGTATTACAAAGATGTACTATTCTATCCTTATCCCTATATTCTTCAATTATTTTTTTCACACCTTTTCCTAAATTCCCACGTCTGTATATATATTCTTCTACTTATGGTGCATTGATTGTTGTAACTGTTTCATGGATATGATGGAACTGAATTATGCCTAGAAGAGATGTTGAATAAGACGTGGCTAGCTATCCAGCTGTGTGATAAATGTCTTGGATCTGCAAGTATGGAAATTGGAATTCTGCTCTTGATTTAATGGGATCATTGATTTGATAGATCTCTAGCCATTTGGAATAGATCTTTATTAGTTCCATGTTTAACTACAAAAGTTCCAAAGCTTATCTACAAGAGTACCAGAGCTAATTCAGATAATTTTGGAGCTAAATATAGAGTTCTAGAACTAAGTCCAAAAATGTGACTACTTGAAATAGCGTGATGGGGTTTCGAAACTAAGCTGTATTGATTCCAATGCTTTCAAAAACATGCAATCCGCTTCATATTTGTTCTTCAGCCTGATGATGACCTATTTTATTATAAAACTTGAATTTTTCAAAACACTTGTTAGGAATTATAGATATTTTTAAAAGTTAGAATCACAATCAACAAAGGATGGATAATTACATCCTAACTCATATCAAATCAAAATAAAAGTCACAAAATGCAATCAAACTTAATAGAAAGAGAGAGTAAGATGAGGTCATTTATTATACATTTAACGGGCATATCTTGGCTTCATCAATGGCTCCTATGGGAGTACAATGATTGATATGGTATGTCCAAAGGGTAGGGAATATTTAGAGGTGCCAATCATGACTAACATAATTGATAATATTTTTGAGATTATTGATAATGATTTTATTGGATGCCTCAACTTGGCCATCACCCTGAGGGTTATATTCAGTACATAACTGGTCTACATATTTGTTCTTGAATTATCCTCTATTATCAGATATAATGTCATAGGGGATATTGTAACAACAAATGAGGTGATTGAAAATTTGCTTTCTAGTCATGTAAGTGAGTGGTATAGCTTTAACCCACTTAGTGAAATATTTAGTGGTGGTAAGGATATGTTTATGGCCATCAGATGAAGTGGGGTTAATCTTCCCAATGAGGTCAAGTCCCCATATAGAATATAGCCATGGCGTCAACATCGATTTTAGAGTTTTTACTAGGCCATGAATCAGATTAGCATGTCATTGACATTTATCACACTTTTTTACATGTGCAGTGGCATCTGTGTGTATTGTGGGTGTAAAATATTTTTGGATAGCACTGCCCTGCTAGAATGAGCTCCACATAATCCTTCATAAACTTGTCTTAACATTAGCATAGACTTTACCGAAGTTAATCAATGAAGCAGAGTTCATCAAAACTATGACAATAAAGGATGGATCCAAGTAAAGTATAATGAGTGGAGTGATGAATGAAAGCATTGGTTTGTTTTTGAGATAGGTGAGGTGGCAGAAATTGGTCATGAAGGTAATTTTAAAGGTCTAATTACCAGATAGAGTTAGGACCAATAATATCACAAATCATGGAAATGATTGAAAGTTCATGAGTTGGTGCTGATAAATTCTCAATAAAGAATTGATATTCTCTAGCTTTCTCTATTTGTTGAATCAAAGAGCCAATAGTAGCCATGGCATCTGTAGTTTTATTACTAACCCTTGTTATGTACTCAAACTAAATATTGGTAATTTGTCATTGAAGAGTGTCGACCATAACTTTATGTGGAACCAACTTGTCATCTTTAGTCTAAAAATGATTTGTGACCTAATTGATGATTAACTGAGAATCAAAATAAATTTGAAGATGAGATATATTCTAATACACTAATTATCTAAGTCTTGCAACAAGTGCTTCATACTTAGCCATGTTGTTTGTATAAAGAAAGCTAATTCTGAATGATTTAGGGATCCCCCTCTGGTGTAATAAACAATAGGCCTACCCCTGATCCATGTGAAATAAATGAACCATCAAAATATAACTTCCAAGGATGCTCCTCAAAGGGTGTGTTAATGAGGATCATTAAGGATTCATCAAGAAATTGAAACATGAGTGGTTGTGTGTCTATGAGAGGTGTTTTCATAGGTTGATCTTCAAGAAGTTGTCCCTTGATTACCTTCTGATTGACATACTATATGTCAAACTCACTAAGAAACATGATCTATTTAACCATTCTAATTTGTAAATCTATTTTAGATAGTAGATACTTGAGTAGATCTACTTTTGAAATGACCATGTTCTTATTATTCAACATATAATGGCATAGTTTTTGAGCTGTGAAGACCATGGCTAGACAAGCCTTTTCAATAGGTGCATAATTATGTTCATATGTAACCAAGGTAAAACTTAGGTAGTATATAATGCTCTCCTTTCCTTTGTCATCATGTTGAGGTAAGAGTACCCCCAGAGCATGATCAGTAGATGATAGGTATAACAAAAATGGCTTTCCTAGAATAGGAGGTAATAAAATAGGTGGATTAAAAAGATAATATTTGAGTTGTTGAAAAGCTATTTGGCAGTGATCATCCTAGTGAAATGCAACTTCTTTCTTTAAAAGGTGTGTAAATGGATGACACTTTTCTGCTAACTGAGAGATGAAGCATCAGATTGACTAGATCTTACCTTAGAAACTATGGAGTTGCTTTAAATTAGTTGGTGCTGGCATCTCTGTTATAGTATGAACTTTAGCCAGATCATCTTCAATACCTCTATGAGACATGATGAAGGCAAGTTATTTACTTTAAGTTACACTAAACACATATTTATTTGGATTGAGTCTAACTTTGTACTCCAGTAATCTTTCAAATATCTTATGCAACACTACTAGATGGTCGACCCTAGTTTTGGATTTTCCTAATATATCATCGACATAGTCTTCAACAATATCATGCATCATATCATGTAATATGATAGTCATGACCTTTTGATATGTAGCTCCAATATTCTTAAGGCCAAGTGGCATTACTTGATAAAAAAAAATTCTCCATGGAGTGGTGAACATTTTTTTGTGTTGGTCTTCTGGTTCTATTTTGATTTGGTTATATCCTAAAAAGCCATCCATGAGTGAAAGCATTTCATAAATGGCCATGGAGTCAATGATCATGTTGATATTAGGAAAGAAAAAATCATCTTTAGAACAATCTTTGTTGATATCTCAAAAATTAGTACAGATTCTGATCCCTTTAAGATTTTTACTAACAGGTACCATATTAGAGATCCATTTTGAGTAGTTAATGGATTGGATACATCCTAGTTCTAAGATTTTTTCAACTCTTTCTTTAATAACATAGCAATGCAAGGATGCATCTTACGTATCTTTTGTCTTACTGGTTTAACATCATGATTAACCATAAGATGGTGCAGAACCAAGGTGGAGTCTAAACTTGGCATGTCAGAATAGGCCCATGTAAAGATATCTACAAATTCTCCCAATTGAGCTATAAAGATGTCACATTCCTCCTTAGTGAGAGATGCTCCTAAATTTATTCATTTCAGGTTTGATGGATTCTTGATATTTGCCTCTATTATATCTTTGAATAAAAGGGTCAAATCCATCTTCTACGATAGTAGGCAGTGACTTGAACTATTGAATTATGTCAGGGTTCTCCATTAGGACTTGCTCTTCAACTTCTCCTAGGCATGATGAATCTGAGTCCCCTGATGAGAGATCTAGCCATGTGACAAAAATAGTCAAAAATTCTTAAATAATTTGATCAAATACTTGTTGCTCAAATCTAAACTCTAATCCATAGGCAAATTTATCATTTGTGGTCTCTTGGTCTAAATTCAAAGAAGAATGAACACCCCCATCTAATGGTGCCTGAAACAAGTTTTCACCACTAGACTAGCTTTTATCTTTACTTTTTCCTTGGTCAGAAAGTACCTCAAAGAGGTTTTCACTTTGGGACATCAATATTTTACTTTTTTTTTTTGGTTAAGGGTGTTCACTCGCTCTCCAAAATATGCTATAAGATCCAATGTGATTGAGAACCATGATTTGTGATCTTCCAAAAAAATGTTGTCTCTAAGGCCTAAAAAGTCATAGAATGCCTCATCATTTTGAGACTCATCATGTTAGAAACCCACTCTGAATAGTCCACAGGGTTGATAAACTTAGCATATAGAATTTTAATAATTTATTTATGGCATAAAGTTGAAAAATATGGTGGAAATTTACATTACTTTTGTCATATGGGTTTGGCATAAGGGTAAGTGATGATTTTGTGGACCAAGATGCTAGGGTTAATACCAGTCATATCCTCAAAGGACCAAACAAAAGTCTCACAATATTTATCAAAGAATAGGATGAATTTATCATGTTCAATTGGTGTGAGTTCATGAGAGATTGTAATTGGTTGAGGGCATGATGGGGTACCATATTTTATTCTAGTAGTTTCTTTGATAAGCATAGCATTTCCATATTAGAAATGACATGGTGCATTAGGTAAAGAAGAAATAGGATTTGCTTTAAGATCAATGCTAGCAACAAAGTTTTTAAAACAAGGGGCTTTCATTTTCAAATTTTTGATTTTGTGATGCTATCGAGGTAGTTGAGGTTATCAAGCATGAAGAAATTTAAGAATGGATTCATAAATATAAAAAGTGGGAATAGGACCATAATAATCAACATCTACTTCAAGATTGAGAATTTGATTACTATGGTGGTCATATTTAGAATGTATTTGACATCTATCTATGGCCTTGGCATCTAATGTAATCTCAAGAGTAGGTGGAGTACAGGAAGATTATGTGGGAAGAAATATATGTAATGATTGGATCTATAGGTTGTATATAGTATGAAAGAATTTTTGAAGGTTTAAAAGGTAGGATTTGTTCAACCACACAAGGAGTATCAATAAGTGGAAAATTAACAGGAGGTACATGACCTTCAAGAGTTAACTTAAAGTTAGTGTAAATGGTATCAACATCATGATTGAAAGCATGTATTTGGGATAAATTTTCTGATAATTTTTTACATCCAAGTCTCATGAATGAGTTTGGGCAATGATGTAGTTATTGTCAAGGTTGAGGAAATTATACATGCTTGAGATTCAAGAGGAATTTCAGAAGGGGAAATACCTAGATCACTAAATTTATGTGGAGACATGATTAAAGGATATTAGAATAATTTGGCCAATTCATAATCATTGCATGTGAAGGAATCTTCTATGTAAGAGGCTTCTTGATCATTGCATGGAGGGTAAATCAATGATCTCATCAATGAGAGGGATTGTACGATCATGAGGAAATAAAGGAGGAAGGCACTCTGATATGTAAGGAGGTAGCTTAGTAGTGTTGAAAGTATGTTACAAATCATTAGGCTCATTTTCATGTGAATCAAAAAGAGTGACATGTAAATCTGGATTGATTTTGATAGAATTAGGTAAGGGGGAACTATTGATTATTAGAATTGCAGGAATGCGATATTGAGATTTAGGATTGGGAACTTGAATACTCCAAGGGTTGGGATCAACTTCATGTTTATACCTTTTTCCATTATGAATTATATTGATACATTGGCTATTGGTAGAGGAGATAACCCTCATTCTATGAGTCTATGGTCATCTTAGGAGTATGTTATAAGATAGGGTTAAATTGAGGACTATAAGCTTAGTTCGGATAGTCTTAGGTTTGATTGTAAAAGGGAGCCAAACACAATGAAGTGGATTTTGATTAGTTTTATCAAATCCATGACATATTAGGTAGGTTTTCTTGAAATGATATATATTATAGCCAAGTTATTAGATGAGACACAAAGATGTCACATTAATACCAAACCCTTCATCTACTAAAACTTTATGAATTAGGGTGGTATTAATGATAAATTTAATTAATAGGGGTGGATCATTAGCATGAAAGAGGATCTCATTGTTAATCAGGTCTTCTTTGAGAAATTTGATGGAAGGTTTGGAAGAAGGACGAATGGATTCAATGATATGCATGTTGGTTGGTTAAGGCTTAGGAGAGGGTGGTTCTTCTTCTCCAGAAGATGGGTCTATTGAGCATGGTCATTGATGTTAGGTTGTAATTGATGTCAAAGATAGCATATGATTATAGTACATGAATGAAAAATAGGTTATGTTTGATAGATTGGAGAGATATGACACATTTGTAAGTTTTTGAGGATGAAGAAGAAGTTGGGAGGCATGCATATATGTCTTGATGAAGCTCTAGTGTGTCATTTGATCATTTGGAATGAGAAACAAACATCTTCTAGCTTAAGAGAAGCCAAACCATCATAGAAAATCATGTATACATGAATGAGCCAAAATTTTTGTGTATTTATTTCTAGTACTTAGAAAGTCAATCAAGGTCAGAGGATTTTATGGAGATGTTATCTATAGTGCCAAGAAGGTACACTAAAGATTTGGATTCTTGAAGTGTTTTCTAGCTCAAGATATAAATCTTCAAAGTTGTTCTAGTATACTATGATGGGCTAGAGACTACCAAGTTAAACTATATTGAAGTCTGAGATTAACTAGTTAGAATATTTAATCGTGTGCATTAAATCATAGATCTTAATCCAATGGTGTGCATAAAAGTAAATATGTCAAAGAATGAACGTGCTAGTGACATGTTTCACATTCACAGAGCTTGGATAGAAGATAAAAAATTCATGGGCATTTGTACTATTAGAATATCAATGGTGTGATTCAAATTCAAAGAGTTAAATGTACAGAAGGCATGCATAGTTGTCGAGTGGCACAATCATGAAAGCTTAGAGCTTAAATCAATGGTGAACACTACAAAATAAAGACTTGGTTAATCCATAGAGATTGATAGTGTGTATTTATTCAAAAAATTTAAGGATCATGAGATGAGGTCAACATGTCTAAAGTTTAACATATGTTTAGTGACTATTGGAATTTAAATATTTGAATTTTCAAGGGAAAACCAATGCTTAGTGTTTATTATATAACTTCTAATATATGTAAAATTTTATGGTGGTGTAAAAGGAAAAGTTGTAGAGGACTTCAAGGAACATCCAAATAACCTATTTATAAGGTATAACTATTTGTATATAAAAATTTATAGAGATTAAAAGTTGACTATTTATTTGTTAATGGTGCTACTATGTATAGAATAATATTTGAGCAAATTGTGCTTTAGTAAAAGAGTGTTTTGGTAAGAGAAATCACTTGAAGATGTCTTAGAGATCATATGGAGTGGACCCATGTAATTTAAAGTGATCTTATATTTTTAATTTTATTGATGAAGGTATAAATGGGTGAATAGGTCTTCATAAGACCTATAAGGGCTAATGAGGCCTAATTGAAAGGTGTAGCTACTTAAGTGTGACCCATAGTTTCTATGGTTGACCTGTGTGGATGGTATTGAGATATGTAAGATGTCTTAATGGTTAAGATAAGTATTATGGCTGACCCAAATGGTGAGATTCAAGAAGACTCTATAAATAGTAGAGACCAAGGCAATGGTTTCTAGAATTGAGTGTGAAAGTGTTTAGAGAAAATAAGATAGAGGCAAAGGAAAGAGATTAGATAAAGTGTGCTTAGTATATGGATTGAAGTACATAACTAATTGAGGATGAGAGAAGAATACTAGAGATATCCAAAAGGGTGTTTTGGATGTATTGTTTGTATGAACAAGTTTGTGTGTGTGATGAGTTGAAAGAAAGGTGTTATACATTGTGTCTCCAATCAGATTGGTCTAAAATTAGAATTATGAAGTTGTTGATCTAATAAGGTGTTTTGTGGGTGTTAAACATATATAACAAGTGGGTTATTGTTCACACTTAGGGGTGGGTGCTCTTTGTAAAGTGGGTGCTTCACTAAAAGGACTCATGTTTATGATCATCTTATAGGATAAGTAGTCCATGTGTTTGTAGGCTTGAGAGTGGGTTTTATTACCCAAGATGGTTTCCCATGTAGATATTGTGTTATGTGTGTGATCTTGCTTCATCTTTGTTATTAATTATTATGAAAATATTTTATGTTTTATGAATGCTTATGGTCATTGATTAATATTTTGAAAGGATTACATTTGAATTTTGAAATATCTTGCATCACTAACTCACCCCCCTCTCAATGATTATAACTCCAATAATTGATATCATAGAAAGACCTTAATTATGAGTTTAATCACTTAAAGGTGATTTGAGGTACATATGGCAAGTCAACAAATGCAGGGTTTCTCTACAAAGTAAGCATCATTATTTAATGGGACAAAAGTATAATTTTTGGAGTATAAGGATGAGGACATACATTATATCTAGGGTTTGATATTTGGCAATCTATCATGAATGGTTACACTACACCAACTACTCCTCCAACTAGTGCTAATGACAAAAATTTGAGTGAAAATAATTTTAAAGCTATGAATGCTATCGTTTATGGTCTATCTGATGTTGTGTTCACCAAATTGATCCATTGCAAGTCTACCAAGGAAATTTGGGTCAAATTATAGACTATCTATGAAGGAGACTCTAAGGTAAAATTTGCTAAGTTTTAAACCTACCAAAGGTAATTTTAAGGTATCAAAATGAAGGAAGAAGATATTATGGAATCTTATCTTCTAAGGTTTGATGAGGGAGTAAACATGTTCAGAGGTCTTGGAGAGGAGATTGACAAAGCTACCATAGTACATAAGGTATTGAGGACTCTTACACTCAAGTTTGATTAAAAGGTTTTGATTATAGAATAAAGTCATGATCTCACTAAGTTGAAGTTGGATGAACTGCATGGAATCCTTACAGTCTATGAGATGAGGAGTTGATGAAGACAAATATCCTAAGAAGGAAGAAATCTTCAACTCGATCAAAGAGACAAAAGCTAAAAATAACAAGTTAAGTCTTGAAGATTTTAAACCTAATGAAGATCAACTTGAATCCAAGATTGCAAGAAAATTGAATGTAGGATCAGGTAAGTATGAAGGAAAACTTATTTTTAAATGTTTTTCATGTGGTCAAGTTGGTCATTTTGTAGCCATATGTCTAGGTAGATATAAGTCTGAACACAAAGAAGCTAATAAGGAATCTCATGAGGATGAACACAAGAAATATAAGGGTTCTAGCAAGTACATTTTTTTCTATTAATAAAAATGGAAATAAGGAATCATATAAAGGTAGTAAGAGCCTTTACCATGAAGAAGATAGTAACTTGTTTGCAGAAGTAAACACATATGACAATGATGATTATTTTTATAATAAGGACATGGAGACATTGTTCATAGTTCTTAGTGATTATAAAAGAGAATGTTATTTAAGCAAATATTTCTTTGGTGGAGATAGCTCAGAGGAATAAGGTGAAAAAGTCAATCTTGAAGATAAATATCTAGATACTGTGGAAGAAATGAAGATACTAAAAGGAAAGAATAGAAAAAAATGTTCCTTAATCAAATCCTATGAGGAGAAAATTAGAATTTTTTAAGGAATCTAAGTAATAAAGTGAAGGAATATGATGAGATCACACAATAGATTGAAACTCAGGTTTTTACTCTTGATAAAGAAGTTAAGAGTAATAATGAAGAATGTATCACGTATCAATCAAAGATATAGTCTTTGTAGATGAAATTAAATAAAGCTATGAGCAAAGATACAATAGATGATTTAGTTAATAAGGATGAATTGATGAATGCCCTTGAATATCTAAATATTGAGAAGAAAATGAACAAAGAGATGATGTCATAAATCAAGGACTATGAAGAATAGTTTAGTGTGTTTGAATCAAGAATGACTGATGACACTAGGGAAGATGAAGATATTATCAAGCATCTCAATGGTCAATTAGAAACTATGTCTACAAACCCAAAGGCCAAAAAAGATGAGTACTTAAGGTGTGTAACTAAAATTGAGTCATTAAAATTTGATTTAGACAAGACATATTATAAGGTGAAGTCATTTATGAAGTTTGAAAAGAGATCAAATGATCTTGACAATATTTTGAGTAGTAAAAAACTTGCAAGTGATATAACTGGTCTTGGATACAAATAAAAACAAAAGTATGTAACTCAAGATAAGATAAAGGATGATGTGAATAAGGATAATCAAACTTTGATTATCAATTATCAGTCAAGGAATGAAGGCATTGGTAGAATTAAAACAAATTAGATCAGAAAACCAAATGCTATGAGGTATACAAATTACAATGAATATTGATACTATTGCAATCAGTTTGGTCATAGGTCCAAATATTCTCAAGGAATGAATTTGCATGGAACTATGAGTAAGACAATGGCAAACATGAAGAATATCATCACTCAAGATAGTCAATAGGTTCACAAGAAAAGAATTACATCTTTTACTACAAGTGTAAAGGGTTTGGTCAAATTGTAAAGTTTTGTAATATCTTCATCAGGAGACCAAATGGTCAGGGACATGAATGAATTTATGAAACTCCAAGGAATCATCATATGTCTCAATCACAAGGTACATACATTTTGAGAAATCTCATTTATTTCAAATGTCATGAGAGAGGTCACATAGCAAGGTTTTATAATAATGATTAGTATTCTACTTCAAAGATGATCAATCATAACATGAAGGGGAGTCATAGTGAATGGAGGCATAAACAAGTAAATGAAAAATATGATCAAAATGTATTATTTTCCATGAAAAAATAGGGAGAAAGTTTAAGTATCAAGGAACACACCTTATTTTCCCAAATGGATAAGGAAATAAAGCAGGATCTTGAGATAAAAGAAAAGAATAAGGTTGAGAACTCATTCTAAGAAAATATGAAGAAGAGGAAAGACTGCAAGTCAAGTAAGAGCATGGAGATAAGGGAGTCTCTTGAGTTTTGGGATCTTTAGTCCCTCTATGACAAGTTGGTGTCTCTACCTATGCTTCTTAGGAGACATATGTCATGTTTGGAAGAATGTATGTGTGCTCTTATTTATGATCAAAATGAAAATTAGTACAAAGGTATGTTTTTTCAATTTGTTATTATGCAAGAAGTGTTTGGCTAAGGGGGAGTTAACTCAATTAGTTTGATTAGATTGAAGAAGATGTGCATAATATAAGGGGGATCATATGTGAAGATACTTTAGTCATGATAGAAGTGTGAATATATCTACTATAGTTTTGAATTCAAGAATATTGACATGATGACTTGATCAAACCAAGTCATGTATTTTGACAAGGTTTTGAATCTTCTTGCTTGAGAAAAAGAAGGATTATGAGTCCTATAGGTAGATAGGTCCAAGGATTAGAGAAGCACGAGTTTAGATTGGTGTTTGTCAAAGAACAAATGACATGAGATAAAGTATGATGTTAGGGGGATCTTTCTAAGCTCTGTGAATAGTTCATCAAGTATGAGGATCAGACTAGTATAAGTTCAGATTAATGCATGACAAAGGGGGAGCAATTATTCATATGCTTGAAAGTGTATAAGTATCTTGAGCATCTTAAATAGTATTTGAATGCATACATGATGTTGAGAAATTATTTTTAGCATGTTGAGTAAGAGCCCTTTATCATTATTGTTAAAGTGGGAGAAAGATCAGAATGAAATCATTATACAAATAAAGTCATTATGAGGGTGTTTTGCCATCAATGACAAAGGGGGAGATTGTTGATCATGGTCATTGATGTAAGGTTATCATTGATGTCAAAAAGAGCATGTTACTATAATACATGAATGACAATGAGGTTGTGTATGATAACTTGGAGAGATATGGGACATTTGTAGGTTTATAATGATAAATAAGAAGTTGTGAGGCATCCATATATGTCTTGATGAAGCTCTGGTGTGTCACTTGATCATTTGGAATGAGAAACAAGAATATTCTAGCTTAAGAAAATCCAGATAATCATAGACCGTCATGTAGACATGAATGAACCAACAAGTTTGTGCATTTATTTTTGGTACTCAAAAAGTCAACTGAGGTCAAAGGATTTCATGGAGATGTTTTCTATAGTGCCAAGAAGGTACCTTAAAGATTTGGAGTCTTGAATTATTTTCTAGCTCAATATATAAATCTTCAAAGTTGCTATAGCAGACTAAGATGGGCTAAATACCATCAAGTTAAACTACATTAAATTTTGGGGTCAACTAGTCAATATATCTAATGGTGCACATTAAATCATAAGTTTTGATCCAACAGTGTGTGTAGAAGTCAATATGTCAAAGAATGAATGTGATAGTGACATGTGTCACATTCATAGAGCTTGAATAAAATATCAATGGTTTATAGGAATTCATACTATTAGAAGTTAAATGGTGAGAGTCGAAGTCAAAGAGTCAAATGTGTAGAAGGCACACAGAGCTACCAAGTGGCACAATCATAGGAGCTCAGAGCTTAGAGTAATGGTGAGTACTATAAGATAAAGACATAGTTAATTTGTAGAGATCGATGGTACATATTTAGTCAAATTTGTTAGTGAGCATGAAATGAGGTCAACATGTCTAAAGTTTAACATATGCTCAATGACCATTGGAATTTAAATATTCCAATTTATGAGGGAAAATCAATGCTCAATTTTTGTGTTATAGCTTTTGATATATGCAAAATTTCATGGTGGTGTAAAAAGCAAAGTTGTATAGGAATTCAAGGTGCATCTAGAGAACCTAGTTAGAAGGTTTGAATGTTTTTATAGACAAAGTTATGGAGCTTCAAAGTTGATAATTTTTTCATTAATGGTGCTACTGTGTATAAAATAATGTTTGAGCAAATTGTGTTGTAGAAAAAGAGTGTTTTGGTGGGAAAAATCACTTGAAGATGTCTTAGAGATCATATGGAGTGGACCCATGTAGTTAAAAGTTATTTTATGTTCTTAATTTGCTTGATGAAGTGATAAATAGGTTAATAGGTATCCATAAAACCTATAAGGGCTAATGAGGCCTAATTTATAGGTGTAATTGCTTAAGTGTGACCCATAGTTGCTATGGCCGACCTATGTGGATAGTATTGAGCTATATATTATATCTTAATGGTTAATACAAGTATTATGGCTGACCTAGATGGTGATATTTAAGAAGACTCTATAAATAGTAGAGACCAAGGCAATGGTTTCTAGACTTGAGTGTGCAAGTGTTGAGAGAGAAGAAGACAGAGGCAAAGGAAAGAGATCAGAGAGTGTGCTCAGTAGATGAAATAAAGTACATAATTGATTAAGGATGAGATAAGAATACTAGAGAGATCCAATAGGGTGTTTTGATGCATTACTTGTATGATCAATTTTGTGTGTGTGATGAGTTAAAAGAAAGGTGTTATTTATTATGTCTCCAATCAGATTGGTTTGTAATCAAAATTCTAGAGTTTTTAATTTAATAAGGTGTTGTGTGGGTGATCAACATATAGAAAAAGTGGGTACTTGTTCACACTTAGGGGTGGGTGATCCTTATGAAGTGGGTGATTCACTAAAAGGTCTCATGTTTGTAATCATCTTATAAGACAAGTAGTCCATGTGTTTGTAGGCTTGAGAGTGGGTTTTATTTCCCAAGAGGGTTTCCCACATAGATCTTGTGTTATGTGTGTGATCTTGCTTCATATTTGTTATTCATTATTATGAACATCTTGTATGCTTTATGAATGTTTATGGTCATTTATTAAGAGTTTGAAATGATTGAAATATCTTGCATCATTCATTCACTCCCCTCTCAGTGATTGTACCTACAACAATTGGTATAAGAGAAAGACCTTAATTACAAGTTTAACCACTTAAAGGTAATCTAAGGTACATATGGCAAGTCAATAGATGTAGGGTTTCTCTATAAATAAAACACCATTGTTTAATGGGTTAAATTATGATTTTTGGAGTACAAGGATGAGGACATACATTATGTCTCTAGGGTTTGATATTTGTCAATCTATCATGGATGTTTACACTACACCAACTACTCCTCAAACTAGTGTTTCTGAGAAGAAGTTGAGTGAAAATAATTAAAAATATATGAATGCTATCGTTTGTGGTTTATCTAAGGTTGTGTTCACTAAAGTGATCCATTATAAGTCTGCTAAGGAAATTTGGGTAAAATTATAGATTATCTATGAAGGAGACTCTAAGGTAAAATTGGCTAAGTTGTACACCTACTGAATGAAATTTTAAGGTCTCAAAATGAAAGAAGAAGATACTATGGAATCATATCTTCTAAGTGTTGATGAAGTAGTAAACATGATCAGATGTCTTGGAAAGGAGATTAGCGAAGCTACCATAATACAAAATGTATTGAGGACTCTTACACTAAATTTTGATTCAAAGGTTTCTATTGTATAATAAAGTCATCATCTCACTAATTTGAAGTTGGATGAACTGCATGGCATCCTTATAGCCTATGAGATTAGAGTTGATGAAGACAGATCTCCTAAAAAGGAATTAGCCTTCAAGGTGATCAAGGAGATGCAAGCTAAAAGGAACAAGTTAAGTCTTGAATATTTTAATCTTAATGAAGATAAACTTGAAGCCATGATTGTAATAAAATTGAATGTAGGATCAAGTAATTATGAAGGAAAACTTCCTTTCAAATGTTTTTCACATTGTAAAGTTGGTCATTTTGTAGTCATACGTCTAGGTAGAGACAAGTCTGAACATAAAGAAGATGATAAGGAACTCATGAAGATGAACACAAGAAATTTAAGGGTTATATCAAGTACAAATTTTTTTTTAGTAATAAAAATGGAAAAAATAAATCATACAAAGGCAGTAAGAGCCTTTACCATGAATAATATAGTAACTCATCTACAAAAGAAGTAAACACATCTGACAGTGATGATTATTTTTATAATAAGGACATGGAAAAATTGTTCATGCATCTTAGTGATTATAAAGGAGAATAATATTTAACTAGATATTTATTTGGTGGAGATATCTCAGAGGAAGAAGGTGAAAAAGTCACTCTTGAAGATAAATATCTAGATATTGTGGAAGAAATGAAGATACTACATGGAAATAATAGAAAATAAGATTCCTTGATCAAATCCTATGAGGATAAAGTTGGAATTTTTGAAGGAAGGTTGAGTAATGAATTCAAGGAGCATGATGATGTCAAAATAAAACTTGAAACTCAATTTTGTAATCTTGATGAAGAAGTAAAGAATAAGAATGAAGAACATGTCATGTATCAATCAGAGATAGAGTCTTTGCAGATGAAATTAAATCAAGTTATGAAAAAGAATATAATTAATGATTTAGATAACAAGGATGAATTGATGAATATTCTTGAATATATAAAGATTGAGAAGAAAAATAACAAAGAGATGATGTCAAAAATCAAGGACTATTAAGAACAATTCAGTGTGTTTGAGCAAGAATGATTGATGACACCAAGGAACATGAAGATACTATCAAGTATCTTAATGGTTAATTGTAATTTATGTCTACAAGCCTAAAGGCCAAAGAAGATGAGTACATAAGGTATGTAACTAAAATGGAGTCATTAAAATCTGAGTCAACAAGACATCATGTAAGGTGAATTCATTTATGAAGTTTGAAAAGAGCTCAAATGAACTTGATAATAATCTGAGTAGTCAAAAGCATACAAGTGATAGAACTAGTCTTGGATACAAATAAGAACAAAAGTATGTAACTCAAGACAAGATAAAGGATTATTTAAACAAGGACAATCAAACTTTGAAGATCAATAATTAGTTAATGAATGAAGGCATTGTAAGACTTAAGATAAATCAAATTAGACAACCAAATGCTATGAGGTATGCAAATTTCATTGGACATTGTTACTCTCACAATCAGTTTGGTCATAGGTCAAAAGATTGTAAAATATTCTCAAGGAATGAATTTGCATGGAATTATGAGTAAGACAATGGAAAGTATGGATAACATCATCACTTAAGATACTCAACAAGTTTACAAGAAAAGAATGACATTTTCTTATACAAGTGTAAAGGGTTTGGTCATATTGTAAAATTCTATAATATCTTCATCAAGAGACCAAATGATCATGTACATGAATGAATTCATGAAACTCCAAGGAATCATCATATGTCTCAATCACAAGGTATGTACATTCTAAGAAATCTCATTTATTTCAAGTGTCATGAGAGAGGTCACATAGCAAGGTTCTACAAGAATGATCAATGTTCTACTTCAAAGATTATCAATCCTAACATGAAGAGAAGGAGTCATAGTGAATGGAGGCCTAAGTAGGTAAATGAAAAATATTCTCAAAAAAAATTATTTTCCATGAAAAAAAAAGGAGAAAGTTAAAGGAACAAGAAACAAGCCTTATCTACCAAAATGGACAAGGAAATCAAGTAGGATCCTAAGATAAAAGAAAAAAATAAGGTTGAGAACTCATTCTAAGACATTTTGAAGAAGAGGAAGGACTGAAAGTCAAGTGAGAGCATGGAGATATGGGAGTCTCCTAAGTTTTGGGATCTTTAGTCCCTCTATGACAATTGGATGTCTCTACCTATGCTTCTTAGGAGACATATGTCATGTGTGGAAGCAAGTGTGTATGCTCTAGGTTATGATCAAAATGCAAATTAGTACAAAGGTATGTTCTTTTCAATTTATTATTATGCAATAAGTGTTTTGATAAGGGGTAGCTAACTCAGTTAGCTTGAGTAGATTGAATAAGATATGCATAATGTAAGGGGAAGCATATGTGAAGATAATTTAGTCATGATAGAAGTGTGAAGATGTTTGCTACAGTTTTGAATTAAAGTAGATTGACATGATGATTTGATCAAACCAATTCATGTATTTTGACAAGGTTTTGAATCTTCTTGATTTATAAAAATAAGGATTGTGAGTCTTATAAGTAGACATGTCCAAGGATCAGAGAAGCACAAGTTCAGATTGGTGTTTTTCAAAGAACAGATGATATAAGATAGAGTATGATATCAGGGGGAGATTTCTAAGCTTTGTGAGCAGTTCATTAGGTCTGAGGATTAGACAAGTCCAAACTCATATAAATGCATGACAAAGGGGGAAAAATAATTCATATGATTGAAAGTATGTAATTATTCTAAGCATTTTAAATAGTATTTGAATACATACATGATGTTAAGAAATGATTATTAACATGTTGAGGAAGAGACCATTTGTCATTAATATCAAAAGA
Source organism: Torreya grandis (assembly GCA_037957365.1). Lineage (NCBI taxonomy): Eukaryota > Viridiplantae > Streptophyta > Pinopsida > Cupressales > Taxaceae > Torreya > Torreya grandis. The sequence continues at coordinate 156,869 of JARHVA010000604.1, forward strand.
GGAGAAATATCAAAATGAAATAATTATACAAATAAACTTATTATCACTTGGATTTTCACCCTTTGAGGAGATGCCTAAGCTCTCCTCATCCAAATGGCACAATGGAAACACCTCTAGGCTTGTTGGTAGTCTAATGATGAGGTAAATCTCTAGATAGGGATAGTTCCCTTGATGTACCACTTTGGATTGCAACTACACATAAAATTGTGGGGGAAAAGGGAGAGAGATAACTGAAAGAAAACTATTCTAAGGGAGGTGATAAACCAAATAAGATGATAACTTCTAACCAAAAACATGTTACACATGAGAACAAAGGACTAACCAAACATAGACTATTTCAATCTACATCTTCTCACATCAGTGTTACATTATGAGGTTATGGATGAATGTGAAAATTTAGGAGGACTAGATAAGAGACCTTGAATGGAACTAATGAATATATTAACTCACTTAATCCTTGACATTTCCTAGAACACTTCATATGCCTTGTAAGAAGAAGCTTTCTAACTACAATAAAGATAAAAGAATGAGAAAACATGCTAAGGAATCCATAGTATTCACTAAGCAAGATCTAATATTAAATTAAAACACACTAATAATAGTCAAGAATAGGTAAAAATTATTAGTCCTATTGATCATATGGTACACAAATGAGCAGGGCTTCACCATACTCAGGTGGAGCATGAGTTACAATGGCCAAAATGGATAGTTCTTATAGAACTTGAGAGAGTGAGAGGAGAAGAGAGAAGTCCAAGGGTCATAAAGACACTTGTCAATCTGATAAAATAAGTTAATTATACATGAGAAGAGGATATGTGATGAACTATGCAAGGTCAAGAATTACAAGTGTCCATCCATGTCATCAAACTCTTACAAAGTGGCATAAAAGCCTCTTAATTGGCTAAAAAAAACTACTTTCATGATTTGAGCTTATTTAATTCCTCAAAACTAAATAGGAGCAATTAAAATTATTGGAATGATGGGGAAATATTTTAGGCATGCCTCTCTATGCATTGGTTGTAGTGTTAGTCTTTTGAAATCATCTGGAAGTGAGACATCATCATCTGCAGTCCAAAAAAATCTTCCTTCATGTACCCTGCACACTTGGCCTCCAAAAAGGCATCAATTTTCCATGAAATTTCATGGAAGGGAGTGGATGCAACCTTATAATACACTCCATGGCCTTATAATCATTAGGGACACCTTAAAATAACCTCACTTTTAGTTTTCTACCCTTCTCACTAGCTTGGTCACTATGCCAGCTTTGACTGGTGGAGATGAGAGCTCTAGTTTGGAAACTTATAAGTTTTTTATTTGAATTAAATTAACATATGGATTTATTAAAATTCCTAAGCTTCTACCCAAACTTGGTTTCATCTTCATACTCTTATAACTTACAAAACATGTAAAATGATAAAAACTACCCTATTTTGCACCCTATTCATACAATTATGTATAAATAAAAAGGGTAGGGAGGATCATGATATGTCCTATGAAAGGTAAAATCATAATCTTAATAAAATTAGTCCATTAGAGTAGCTATCCAACTCCATTTCTCCAAACTGGTCACTAGCAAGGGTTTAGGAGGGTTTAGGCTTGTTTTGACCTCTTAAGGTTCATTCATAAAGATGGGACATTTAAATTTAAATCCAATTCAACAAAGTTATTTTTAAAGACCTATTATAACTCATATAAACCTATTTGGTCCCCATGTAAATCATCAAGAGAGATATGAGTGTTCAAACTTGTTCTATCGATCCCTTTCCTCCTTTTCCTATAGGCCTAATGTTATCTCTGAGCTGAAAATAGCTTCCTTAGGGTTTTATTTGAATCAAAATAGATTTAAAATATCTTATATTACCTCAAAAACATGTATCAATATGTTTTAGTGATAATATAAATCCAAATATGAAGTTGACCCCCTTTTTAGATGCTAGGCCTAGTCATGTTTAGTAGGCCTATTTACACCTTAAATCTAAACCTAATTTTTTTATGTTTATTATAAATAACAATGGATTATACACTTATATAATGATCCCATAATCATTCTAAAATATATTATAAATAATATATAGGTCTAGAAGTGAAAATGACCTCCTCATTTGGCACTAGGCTTAAACCTTACCTTTAAGTCTACCTACAAATTTTGGATTCTAGGCCATAAATATGAGATTATTCCTTTCATGAAAGTATATTAATAATTTATTAGTGTGTTTTTCAACTTTATACACCTCTATAAAATTATCAATCAGTCTCTTGACCCACCATTTTCATCTTGTTCACTAAAATAAGTAGTTTGCATTCAAGGGGAAGTACCCTCTATTTGAGATAAAATAAAGGGTACTTCCACTATTATCCAAAATATAATATACATTTGGATTACTCATGTATTATAGATGATTTTTAATAAATTATATCCCTTGGTATTAGGCCTAGAACCTCCAACTTCAACAAAACCTCAAGATAGACTTGTGCAAAATGGACTGTGTGCAGGAAATTCTTAAGTGGACTATATGTTGTAGGTTTAGATTCCTTTTTTGTTTATTTTCCATGATATGGGGAGTTAAATTAGAATATCAAGTCATGATTAATGTATTTTGATCTTGAAAATCACTCCAGATCCTCATATACTTCTCATTACACCTTGTATAGCTTAGACTGAGTTTCCTATCTGTCAGTGTTTCCTACAGAACAAGGGTCTTGATTGTAGTTTACTTAGATAGTTTAATCTCCAAGAAAATGTAAAAATACTAATATAAATACTTTATATTCATTTAAATTTGTTTTTAATCACTTGGAATCCTTCTATACATTTTTAACCCTCCTATCTCACTCCTCAGTTCACTACTTGCTCTCAGTTACAACAAACTATTCTTTTTGCCTTAGAGGGGGTCAATTATAGGTGATCATGTGTGTTTGGAATTTAATTTGTGTTATAATACCTCATATATATATTTTAATTCATTTAAATTTCTCCTTTAAACTACAATAAGATGTTTCCATGCTTAAACTTCACTTCATGGATGGGCTAAAAAATAGGATCTCCTATAGGGGAATGCTAAAAAAGTGGACACCTGTAGGTTGGTATGGGCTTGGAAGATCATAATTTTTGATCATTAAGATACTTGAAACCTTTGAAAAATATTCCAATCAAATTTTAAAACCATGAACATAACCTATCACTCATGTATGCAAGAAAGGAAACTCTTTTCAAACTTGAACTCCATGTTGGTTGTAGGTGCATCTTTTCAGGATATTTGTATGAATTGTCCCTTGTGTAAGTCTATTTTAGAATTGAAACTATGACTAAAAAACCTCTCTATTAATATTCATGTGTTTCCTTTAAATAAAATATCCATTCAAAATATGAAACATACTTTGTTTGCTCATTTAGTGCTAAGGTCACTTGTGCCGTCAAAACCTGTAGATAATATTGTTTGGCTTTAATGATTTTAGGGGCATATTTAGGTCTTCAAATAACTATATTATAGTAAATTTATACCCTTTAAAATTTATATAAATCTTATCCATACTAGAGGATAAAAATCCCACCTATCTAGATGCTTCAAACCTTTTATTAACCCTGTCATATGAATCCATCAAAATGGCCTTAGGCCTTTATTTTGCTAATTTAGGGAAAAAGGCCCTGAATTTAGTCACTACTTGTTGAAAGATGTTTCATACCTTATTTTTCCCTTTTTACATTCCATATAAGTCTTTCCATGATCAAACACATAATATGATTCAAGGGAAATATTTATCACTTGTTTTCATACCTCACAATGACATTTTGACTTTCTGCCAACCACTTTTAAGTGCACATTTTCATATATAGGTAGTATATGAGGATAATAGTTAGTGAGCATCATATATAGGTGATTATGGTCATATTTAGACATTATAAAAGTTTTATACTGATTTTATATCACTTAAATTTGTTGGAACATCTATGAAAACCTCTGTTTAATCATGACATCCTCCATAAAACACATGGTTGACTGGTTTGACAATCATATAGCAGATTGACTGAATGGTGCTTGTGACTGCACTTTCATGAAGAGTTGATTGGATAATGATACTATAAAGGTGATGGTTTAATAAAATATGAAAAACATGTTAATGGACTTATTTATACCCATGGAATCATTGAAAAATCATGAGGATCTGAAAATGGTGGAAAACTGGCTTGTCATCCTAAATGAGAGCTGTTTAAAAATTTGAGATGATTTGCCCATAATAACACATTGAAACATTAAAAAAATTATGGGGATAATTTTATAATTAATTCAACATGCTCTGTAATCAAACTCAGTAATTGGTTCATATGAAATTGCTCAAACCAAGGCAAAACCTATAGGGTGCATGAAATAGTAAGGAAAAAAGTACAGTCAACTTCATGAGGATGGTTCATGAAGAACATGCACAATTTTTAAAAATATTTATATATAATTTAAGGTCTCTAAGTTTAATTTAACCTCACCAATTCATTTGATCTGAAACTTCCTTTGCTGGCCGTACCAAGTACAAACTTGAAGATTGCTTTTGCTTGTCAAGAAGGGTGAAAAAGGAGAAAAATGGTTTTGGGATAAAAATGGCACTTATATATCACTTAAAACATAAAAATTAACCTAAGAAAAATGAAGATTCATATTACAACCTTATACCATGTGGTACACTTCCCCATGGGCTGTATAAGTGCCAAACTCACCTTTTTTTTCAAGAAAGCTGCCTTTTCTTCTAAAGAACCTACCACATTTTATTTATTTTAATTTATTTAGACCTATTAGGACACATTGGGGATGAAATAATTTTTTTAACCTTCAAACTTCCCAATAAATCTATACAACTCATTATATGCCCCTTTTTGGACCTCAAAATGACTCAAAATGACTAAGGACCAAGGCTAGTATAACATTGAATGACATTAATTAACCTATAAAACACCTTGTGACATATGTATTAGACCCATAAAACACTTAAAAGTCATTTTTTACCTATATAGTTTCTAATTTGACCTAAAAGTCAAATTTGGTTAACAAATTGGTGACTCATAGGGGTAGTATGCCTGTTATACTAACTAGACCAGTAGCCTTATCAATCCATTGGGATTAGGGAGTCATTTGAAGTATAAAACACAAGAAAACCTATGACTATTGAAAAAAAGTATTTGATCAAGACAAGACCACTTTATTACCTCAAACACACAAAATAAAGAACACATAACAAATAAAGCAAACACACTAATAAGACACACAAATGTGCTCAAAGCACTTAGGGGAAATAGGAAACAAACTATTATACATAAATAAAGACTAATCATACCTCCTTTTCAGGATCAAAAGGAATTTTTTTTGAATCATCTCCATGATGGGATGAATCATAGTGCCAAACATGTTTATCCTTGGATTGGATGCTTTGTAGATCAGACATATTCCTTGGCACTTCACTTGATCTACCCTCAATCAATTCATATTCAAATAGGTATCCAATTTAAATATATTCCTCTTGAAATTTTACACTTACCTCATACTACTACCCACTCTTCATCTCATGATCAACTAGTATCTTCTTGGTAGGCATGGCTTCAAGAGGAATGATTTCTTGTTCCTTATAAGATTAAGGCCAATAGGAGCTTGTTCCATCCTTCAAGAGTTGATGTGTTTCTACCAATTAGTTGAAAGGATGATAAACCATATTTATTAATTCAAACATATCATCATGAAATGTATATTCTTCTTGAGAGGACAGATTTGAAAAGTTGCTTTTCCTTTACATACTTACTTGAGTGCCAAGGCTGCCTTCTCCATCTTTGACTAAGTCATAGCCTCCTTGAAGAGAAGTATAACCCACTCCAATGAATGCAAAAAAAATCATCATGGGGCTGATTACAAACTTTTTCTTTCTCATCTATGACATTTTAGACAATGTCATCTTTTTGACTATCACTTGTAATTAACTTCAAAGAATTTGTAGACCCCTTGAGAAACTCAAACTCATTGAAAATGTTTTCAAAACTCTACCATAAGTCCTCATAATATTTTATATTATCATAATGAATGGGAATAAAAAGATAAAATCCTTCATCCTCTTCCTTAGAATCCAAAATGACTTCATCCAAGATTTCTTCTTCAACACAAGAAAAGCATTCTTCACTATCAATCAAACAAGAAGACTCAACACAAAGACTCACGTCTTATTCAACACTTAGGACCTCTTGAGGGTTATTAAATTGTGTCTCAAATATCATAATATAATATTTATTATCAATGGATGCAATATCTTCCATCTCCTTCTCCTTTTTGGTGATGCCAAGACTAGGCATCTTAAAATCTAGTGACCTAGCCCAATGAGGTTGCCAAGGAGTTACACTTTATTCATGAAGAGTTATGAATTTTAATCAAATAACTACTCTTATTTATGTTACCATACCACAATTCCATCAAGGAAAAGGGTGATGGGATGAAGAAAAGAGGAACTAGTTGGTGGAGGTGGAAACATAGGGCTCAAAATCAGATTGAGAATGCAAAGTTGGGGATTCTTTTGGGAGCTCTTGAGGAAGGGGAGGTAGAAATTGGGCTAATATGGCTTGGTAATATTCCTTCCACTTGAAAATAACTTCATTCACATATAATTTAACTTGGGAAATATATTGAGGAAGGTTAGATGGGGTGTGTTTAGGCATAAGATCTTCTTTTGGGTCTAAACCTTCCATCACACCTTGACTTAACAACTTCATCCTTGATTCCAACTCTTCAATTTTCTTTTCTAGGTTTTCTTTGAAAAGTATTTCTTGAAGTTCATAGGTATCATCATGAGGATAAGGAATGCAAGAGGGCTCATATGGAGGATAAGAGGTCTCTTCTTGAGGAAAGGTCGGAGGGGTTTGTATGGGATTAAGCTCCTTCTCAACTTCACACTCTTTATCAAACTGTATCAACTAACCAAATACATTTTTTTCTCAACATTTGTATCTAAATATATTAACCAACCCTATATTGTCTATTTTTCAAATCCAATAACTAACTATATTGGTATTCTTTATACCATCTATTTATTATTAAAAATATTCTCTTACATCATATTTTGAGTCTTATTCACCATGATTTCACCTCTCATAATATTCTTTGTGAGCCTTGTATACACATAATACTTTTAAAATTTATCAATTTCATCTTCATGTTGGTATTCAATCTATATGGGAACTTTTTAATGGGTCTAGTGCACTATTTTAATTCAATGTGCATCTCCCCAATGATGGATCCACACCTTTAAATTTTGAAAACTTAGTCAAAATGTCATCCTGATAATATCTTAGCAGTTGTAATGCCTCTAAAATCTCATTCTACACCCAATAGTCTCCCGAAGTTTAAAGTTTGGGCACAAACGCTATTCTAATATTTTATTGAATATTATTCAGTGGTTCTTGATATAATTTGTTATATCTACTAGGTAGTGCCTATTAAAAATTTCATTCTCCTTCTCATTATAGAATGTTTACTTTGTGTAATATTTATTCTATTATCTTGTTCTATTCTTTGGACATTTGTTAGTTCTGCTTCTCTCTCTAGTTTGAAGAATCCTTCTAAATTCAGTCCCCATCACTTTCACTAGATTTGATCAGCTCATCTATAATTATATTATAGGGTTTAAGAAGATATTTATCTTATTTAATGGAATTTAATTATGAACCATTAGATTAAAATATTGATCCACTTCTTGTTGAAATTATGAATCTATTGTAGCTCCCAAATATTCTACTTGACCATAACATAGAAAAGTTTTCAATTTTTTCAAAGCATTATGTACTTATGGATTGTCATCTTCAAGCACAAAAGTTTGAATGAAGTCTTGTTGTACATATGCCTAATGTTTAGTCTCCCTTATATGCACCTAATGAATATACCATGTAGTTGGAAGTGGTGCTAATGTATGATTGAAAATATACACCTACTATCTTGGCTCAACACCTTGTACAAACCATATATCTACACATTTATGAATGTGTATCTTAGGACATTGGCCTGATTGAAATAATGTCCACTTTGTTCTAACAATGAGAGGTAACTAAAATCATGATTTTATAAATTTGTATGCCTCATCCTATCATAGTTTTTATTTTCCATGCACTACCCACCAAGTCACAACAGTTCCCTCAATCCATAGTTGAGTGTACTAAAATTTTGATCTACATCTGGTACATGGTGATCCAACTTAAAAATAAACATATTAATATCCTTTATCATACAATACTATGGTAATTGGTATTCTATAGTGAACACCATACACATAAGTCAAACCTCATGATCTCCCCTAGTCCAATTCAACATATGTGTGTTTGAGTCACCACTTATTGATGATGCTACTTCCCAAGGTAATAAATCTATGGAGTAGGATCTATATAACCCATTATTATTGCATATATATTATATAATAAATATACCTATAAATTAGTTGTATATTTCACAGATGAAGAGTTACATCCATCAATTTGAATCTGAAGAGATGGAAATTTTTTATATGACTAGATTGTAAACTGACTACTTTATTATATGCAAATTTATGCTTTGCTCAAGTTGTAGTTTAAATAAATGACATTCCATAACATATGGGTCCTTTTTATTTGTATCTACATTTACTTTTAACCAAATATTATCACCATAGGAATAACATGACTATGGTTGTTTTGGAATAACATAGGGCTTATGCTCTAATTTATTCAATGGTATAACAATTATCTTGTCCCCTTGTTGATCTTTTAAATGTTTGTGCACTGTATTGATAGCCATTTGGAAATCATAAGACCATTTCTTACCAATCAATGTAAGATAATGGGTCTAATCTATTTTCATGTCAATGACCTCAAAATATCATTGCAGACTTTGATCAACAACTCTAATCTCCACATCTTCGAGGCAACCAATTGGCTCTAACCTCCCATAGTTTGTAAGATTGAGAATAAAAGACTATAAATCAATTTTAGCCTACTAATAGCCTCCCAATTATACATAAGAATCATGTTGATAGTACTTCTAAAATAAAAATAATACATTAGTAATTTCATATCTTATTAGTTTTGACATACAAAACCACCTTGTTAATATGTTGTCATCCTCGTTGTGTGCACTATATAAGATTATGTAAGAAATTTGTAATGTTATATGATATGTCTTCATTGTATAGAGTGCTGAGTAGTTTCAACAAAATTTTTAGTATATTTACAATGCCTTCTTACCTCATAATATGCATAATTTTCCCATACATTTATATGTCAATGGTAGTGGCATCTCCTTTCAATGCACTCTGATATTGTATGTCCTAAAGAACCTATGAAGTAGGATTTATCAAGATCTTATCTATAATATCAATATATTTATGCCATTGCCCTTTCCTGATTCCATGATACTACAACATTTCTAATGGAGGTATCCCTTAGTCTACGCATTATTATCTAGTAACTAATTGCATGAATGTAATTTCCTTAGGTTGCACATTTATCATATTCACATTGTGCATTCAATTTTATTTCTGTTACTTATCTAATACTGGGAAATATTTAGTTTGATGTTGTCCTTTAACTCTATAATAAATGTAATATGTTTGTCTCTAAGGATTAGTGGGGAAATTTCATGTAAAATAATTATACTCACAACACAAATAAAATTGGATGGGATAGCAAGATTGTGTTGAACATTGTCATTAAATAAGGGGATATTATTGAGCATTGTCATTGAATGTTGATATTTGGTATTTAATGTTGTCATTTATGTCAAAGGTTCTTATGAAGATGCATGGTTCTTTTGTTGAAGTCAATCTAATGTAATTAATGTCAAAGGTTATTGTAAAGGTGCATGGTCAAATAAGCTTTGAGTTAAGTGTATGATGATTTCTTATGAAAACATAGTGAGTGGTATTGCTATATTAAAGTAGTGATGAGAGTGTAATGTTTGAAGAATGTTCTGAGGTCAACTTGAGCGATATATTTAAGATTAACATGAGTGATTATAGGTCAGTATGTCAAGTTAAAAGTATCTTGCAATGATTTGTCTAGACTTTGTGATAAGGTATGTGTAGGTATCATGATGAAATGAGTGAGCTCTAAAGAAGAATATGTATGCTTCCAAGTTTTATATATACAGTTCCAAAGATGCTCCTAATGAGCTATGAAGATGTGAATTATCCAAAGATTGATTAGAATGAGAGAGGTTGTTTGAGTTTGTACATGATGTGTTGAGGCCATTAAAATGATTATAAGGTTAGCTCTAAATATTTGTATATGCAACTCTAAAGATGTTAAGAAGATCCTTTGTTGAGCTTTGAAGATCTATAAGCAACTATGAAGATGATCGATTACAAATCCAAATAAAAATGAGTGTATGAGATTGCTTGAGCATACATAAGACGCATTGAATCATACATGAGAGTTTCAAGGTGAAGCCTATAGGGTGGATAGAAGGTCAAATTCATGACATAATGAGACTTGTAGGTTAAGGCCTAGAAAGTAAAAGAGAGATGGTGGATATATGAGGTATCAATATTAGTTTCCATGACATGGGCGAGTAGGTGATAATTGAAAAAGGTAATTTAAGTTTTTATAAATATGTGCATGAAGTTTTAGGTTAGGGTTTTCAAGAAAAAACTTGAAAAGTGTTTTAAGGTTTCTCAGGTACACATAATGAAGAGTTGTCTAGCTAAGAAGATTTTTAAAGTTCTCGTTGGCACATGCAACATCTACATGAGAATAAAAGTTGTTTATGGTAGATGAAGAAGGGTTATATCTCAAAGTTCCAAGCATTGGTTTCTAGAAATAGGAGCTAAGTTTTATAAATGACTATTAAGATTGGAAGATGGCCTAAGCCCTCTAAGAACCCTAATGATGACCTGATCTTGAAGATATTGATCTAAAATGATTATAATGGTTTGATATGGATATTTAAGTTATTATAGGTTGAATTAAACTTGCCTAGTCATCTCTAGGTTTGATTGGTTTCTTAGGTGAGTGAGAAGACTCTACATGAAAGTGTTTATCTTTCAAAGATTTATTGTAGAAGATTGAGTTGATCAAGTCAAAGTTGATAAATAGATGAAGGTCAAAGTGTGAGACTTGTAGTTTTTGTCCATGAATGTTTCTAGATAGGTTCAAAATATAAGGTGTGTAAATTTAGTGATCCAAGTTGACCAGATGCTAACAAACATAATAGTGCAGATAGTAAGAAAATTAGGCAAAAGTGAGAAGATGATTCCTAATGTGTTTTCATATAAGAGTGATGGAGTAAAGTGCATGATGATTTTTTTTGTGAATTTAATGATCTATCCATGATTTTTAAAATCTTGGAAGTCAATGTAAGACTTTGAAACATCAAAGCCAAAATGGCTTATCTGGCTGAGTGGAGCCACTGAGAGAGAAGGTCAACACATTGGTCTGCCAAACCAATAGTTTCCATTAGATATCATGATATAATTGGTTGAGGTTGTTATGAAGATGTTATAAGATATTTTTCATGCACTTAAATCACTTTAATTCATATAAATAGGTGTCATAAGTTCATGTTTCCTTGAATGTGTTTTGAAGTCAGTTGGTAGTTTTGAGTGAGTGTCTTGTAGAGAAGAGTTTGAGCTTGTATGCCATGAGTTGAAGTATATGATAAAGTTTTTGATGAATATGAGGTCATGAAGTTTTTAAATATTTAATTTTTTGCCATGGTTGTTTGGAAAAGTTGAGTTTATGCCTCAGTTGTTCAAGATAGATTTTTTATGTATGCATAGGCCTATTGTGAACAATGATTTGAGAAAGGGTTCAAGTGGTGGTTGGAACTAAAAGGTGTTGTGGACCTAAATTGAAGTTATATAAGGTATATTGGAGTGAAATATTATTTTTCCTTCCATGGTAGGTGTTTTAATATGCTCCAAGAAAGATCAAAGGGTAATGTGTTGTTAAGAAGACCTATTAGGTCTCTTTAAAGCATAAAAGAGGAGTAAGTGATAATTAAACTATGGCTGACCTAATGTATTGATTGATTCATGATTAAGGAATATTATTTTAATATGATAATATATATTCATGTCTGACCTAATATATTTTATGTATGTTTGACTAAGAAGGATATGATCAAGTGACTTGTATAAAATCAAGATAGTTTAAGCCTATTTTGGTATGCTTAGAGAGACTAGAGAACAAGTGAATGATATAGATAATTAGTGATAAGAAGTAGGTCATGCATAACATAACATAAATATCATTAATATATAATATATACTATGCATATGAAGATAAATTATAGAATACCTAATCAATCCATGAGCAGGGCTAACTAAACGAAGAGCGATAGAAGTCAATTTGAGAGAGACAAAAGTGAGTGAAGAGTTGAAGGAGAAGATCATCATCTATTGCATGAGAAAAAAATTATTCTAAATGTGATCAAGTGTTTTAGGTGGATGAGTTGGTGCTAAGTCATCTAGGGGTTTGGTGCTTCCTTACAAGTGGGTGCTTGCTAAAACCTAGCTGAGTTGGTGCTGAGCTAGTTGGGGTAGGTGCTCCATGTAGAGTTGGTGCTTCACTAAAAATTGATGTTTTTTTTATAGGAATTTAGTAAATTTGATTTATCAGTGGTTTTTATCCCTTTAAGGGTTTCTAAAATATATTTTTGTTTATGTGTTTCATGCTCTTATGATTTGATGCTTATGCTTACTAAGATTTACATACTTGTTAGAATGGTTCATGTATGATTAAGTGAAATTGAATGAAATTTTTTTAAGACTGATTCACCCCCCCTCTTAGTCATATAGATTCCAAAATATTTCTATTTATCATTTTTATGACCTCCCTTGTATCCACCTCATTATCCTCCTTTGTATCCTCTTCTATTATGTTGAAATCCTCAACTATGTGACTGCTACCCAATGAATCCTCCTTATTATGTTCATTGCACATTATATCCACCATACTGATGCTATGGTGAGTTGGAACCCAATTTGATTGTTGATGTTGAGGACTCACATTTTTACATGAGGCTTGAAACTAATATTATAATGATGATGATGATGATGATGGTGTCCATCCAGATAGAACTAGAGGTTAATAATTATATTGAGGTGATGAAGGCATCCACTTTAGACTACCTTGTGTTGCACTAATCATTTCCACTTTTGGACTTGGAATTCACTTATTCATAGTAGGTAACTACTAAGCTACAACTACAAAGACATTTATGGTGATTTATTCCTTTATTTCCTATAAAATATTAATAACTCTTCTCATCATTATTGGTCGATTTACAAAAATTATAGTATAAACTCTAGTATTTTTAATGTACTATTATAATAGATGATACTTCAAGATTGCATTCCCTATTACTCTACATAGTTCATATAATCTTGTCTTGAGTTTAAGACAATCATTCTTATGCTTCCCTTCTAGATCACACTCTATACACTATAAGCCCAATTTAGGTCTATTAGTTTCATGCATCTCATCCATCCTTTTGAGGAAATCATCTATTTTCACTTCAACTTTAAAGCCAAATATTGGAGCATCTCCATAGTCTTCAATTTTTTCCACTCATAGGGTAATTACTCGAGCATCAACCTTAGTCAAGAATTGGTACTATGCAATGACAAATTAACTTTTTTATCACAACCCTTACACAAACTAGGCAAATTTATCTTTATCTGACATGATAAAATCAATATTATTCATCACATCTAAAAATATACGATCATAGTCCTATATGGATTCTCCACTCTAATACTAAATATCCTTCAGATCTTGAATAGTCTAATTCGAGCACTTCTTCATATTAAATTTTGTAATTAGATACTCTTTAACTTGTTAAATATCTAGGGTATTAACATCCCTTTTAAAAATGAATTATAAAGCTTGACCTGATAAATCTCCTATGAGCTTGTACTTCTTTACATCATCAAATGTTATTCCCTTAACCTACCATTTCATGTCATAGGTTAACAAATATTGTTCAGGGTCCCTAGACCCATAATATTACATCAAAGCAATAAAAATGCATAGAGTCAATGCCATATTTGGAGTACTTGCAATTACTACTGTCATCTTCTATGTACTAGTGACTTTGACTATAGGTTGTTACACACTAGTAGCTATGACTATAGGCTTCTGTGCATTAGTTTTTATAGATTTTTTAAAACTAGTATCCAAAGTGAATCTAATATATTATAGCCTCTTCTTATCTATTGATTTCTTAGTCTTTGTAATAATTTTACCAAATTTACCTATAAAGGATTCAAACTAGCTTCTACCCATCCCATCCTTTGCACTTGGTTTTTTTTAATTAATGAAAAATTAGGCTGGGGGATGCATACTAAATAAATGAATGATTTATGTCCTCAACTTCTGTTTGTGATCTTGAACCTATGATAATTTTTCACTTTTTCATAATTTCCTCTTAGGAATGTTTTTCCCTAATCCAAATAATATCTTTCCTCTTAACTTCAATCTACTCCTATCCTTTAACTTCTCTACTTTTATCTCACTTTCCTCTTCCTCTTCACTCTGCTCCATATCCTCACCATCCTCATTTATTTATTATTCCTTATTAGGCCCTTCTCTTCCTAATCTACATACTCCCTACCTTCTCCTCTTCCTGAATCTTGTGAAGCCTCTCTTTGGGATCCCCTCTCTCTAACATCTTCTATTTTATTCTTACTCCTATTTGTAGTTAAATTTGGATTATCCAATTTGTTCCATCTTCATTGTTATTGTAGTTATCTTTCCAATCCTAGATTTTTCTTCTCACTCTAGCTCTTTTCATCCTCCATATTATGGGTTTAGGTTCAAGTTTCACTACTCAAATTTATATCATTCACTCCTACACTTCACACATCCTTATAACACCTAAAGTGACTACTCCATGTTGTTAGGAGTAGGTACCATGGAATTTTATAAAACCAACATATTAATTAGATTAGGTAGTCATTGAGAGAAATTTTGTGGATTCTTCTGACAAACAAGTCCTACGTAGCTTCAAAATCAAAATAGCCTTGTAAAAAATAATTAGTGATATATCCATCAATGGTGGTTTTGGTCTAATAGTCTACTGCACGGGTCTAATCGATATATAGAATTCATAGGCTCTCTATATTTTATACTAACCAAGATATGAGTTATATCCTTCTTGGATGAAAAAAATAACAATCCAAAATAGATAACCACATAGCTAATAAATAAATAAATTCACACTAGAAGATTTCATAAATTTCTCCATAGATATGCTTCTAAATAATTTCTTTAGCAATATTCACTATTCTTCTCACTTCTTCTTTTATAAAATTTTAAACTATTTCATCAAGGCATCTTTATATATCTCTTTGCCTTGGTATCCATCTCAACATGTTTCAACAAAAAGTTCCATGCTCACCGCACCATTGTTCGCAGAGGTTCTTATAAAACTCTTCATAACATGATAATATAGGGATAACTTATGCATTAAGTAATAAATAAAAAATATTTGATCACAATTCAGACTGAATATATTTATTAATAGGTAAAATAGGTAGTTGTGCAAAGAAACACATGATTATTAGAATCTAAAAATTTGGTATAAACTCATATGATTAATAGATTAAAGAAAATAAAGTATTCACTATGCACAAAACAATGAGAAAAGATACATAAGAAAATCATTTTAGAATAATATGTATTAATCTCTATCACATAAAAACCATATCCAAATACAATTGAGAGCTATATATAGAGTTTTAAAAAGAGTTGTCTCTTCATATTCCATCCTTTCATTATTCCCAAAAAGGACTATTCGTATTCTGAAGTCTATTACTATGCTTACAAAGGTTAAATTTATACAAAAAAATTATGAAAAAGATAAAAAGTACAATTCACACACGTGTACATTGAAAAAACTCTATTATTTTGGTAGACCTATTCTACACCCAAAAAACTTAGTGTCACAACATCTTCCACCCATTTGGTGAAATATTTAGTCACAATGATTATATACCTAGCATTGTTGAACATAAAACGAGGAATAATGGGCACCACAAAGTCAATGTCTCATTTCTCAAAAAGTTGCATAGCTAGAATTATATTCAAGGCCATTTTATCTCAGTGATTTGGTCTCTGTATTATTTGATTGACATCACAATATTATGCAACCCTGTGTGCATCTTGGAATAAAGTAGGCTACCACAAACAAATTTAAAATATTTTTATTGTAGTTGATTATCCTCTGAAATGTCCTTTGATGACCCCATGGTGTATTTATTTTAAAAACTATGATATTTCATAATTGAAAGATAACCTTCTTAGGATATCATCTTTACCCAATTTGTAGAGGAACCCATGTAGAATTATGAAAGGCAAAGATCGTGTAACTAGTTTCTCTTTGTATTTTTCCACGCAATGTGTAGGGAATACACCTTGCTCTATAAAATTTATGATGTCATTCATATTTTTTGAATCAAATCCACTCAAAATAAATGTGCATCTAACAATGCATCATATAGATCCTCTAGCTCTTCACAAATTTGTATGCAATTTAGGTGACCATTTATGACATTATTTCTACTGGGTTTCAAATTGATTTAAATTGAAACTATTAAAACAAAATTAACCACCTAGATATTATTCCTCCAAACATGGAATTATTCATTGGGTATTTCAAATCTTGGTGGTTAGTGAAGAACTCAAAAAGAGTAACAAATAAATAGTTTCTTACTTCCTTCAGTTCAAAAACCATGGCTAAGGATTCTCTCTTAGCATTGGTGTAATTTTTCTCTACAGATGAGATTTCAACTTCAAAAATGGATGGGGTGATCAAGACCCCCTTACCCTAGTTGGGCTATCTCTACTCCCATTGTTGTTATATATGTATCCATGTGGACATGAAAAGGTTTATTCCAATAAAGAAATACTAAGATTAGAGCTATGACTAGCCTCTATTTTAGATCATGAAAGTCATCTGATATTTAGGAGTCCATTCAAATTTGCTATCCTTTCACAATAGATTTACTAATGGTGATAAAATGATGACAAATAATCATATTAAATTGTAATAATATAGGTGATATGTCCCAAAAAATGATCACACTTTAGAAGAGTTAACATGAGGTTTCAGTCCCACAATCACTACAATCTTTGATTAATCTATGAGGATCTCATCGTTAAAGACAACATTTTTAGAAGAACACCAAAAGATGTGAAAAATAAGCATTTATTCAGATTCAATTCTATTTGTATAAACCTGCACCTTTACAAAATGAATCATATATTTGAAATATGCTCTTTAAACAAAGAGAATACACCCAATCATCTAGATAAACCTCAAAAAAGTCACAAATGGAATATTTAGATGCAATTATAATTGCTCTAGAAAATACCATAGCGTCCTAGAGACTGAAATATATTATATTATACATAAAGGATCCCAATTGTATTGCAAAGTTAGTCTTTTTATGGTGTTCAATTATGATAAGAATTTGGTTTTTAATTGAACCTATATCTGAAAAATAAACTTCATACCCTATGACTGATTCCAGGACTTCATCTGTAAACAGAATTGGAAACAAATCATTCAAGCATGCACCATTCATGGCTCTTTATTAAATACAAAAACATGTTTCCACTACTTTATTTGGTTTCACCACCATAGGAATCACCCAATATAGTGTTAAACTAGATATATTATTCTAGCTTCTTGCATCTAGTCAATCTATGCCTTGACTTTCATTTTCATATTTAGGTTCTATTTGTATGGGTACTTTTTGACGGGCCTTATGCATTCCTTGATTTCAATATGCAATTTCATTCATGAAGTGTCTACACCCTTAAATTTTGAGAATTTATTGGGAAATACATCTTATATCCTCAAATTTATTGTACTACATCTAAAATCTACTCTTAAGTATAATAGTCTCTAATAGTCACTAGTTTTGGTACAGAGTTTGTACCAATGTTTTCATATTTATTCTTCATTGGCTCCTGATATATTTACTTAGCCCATATAGAATGGAGTCTCTTATCTTCCTTTTCCAATCCTCCTCTTTAATATTGATGTTTCACAGTTTTGTTTCTTTTATTTTCCCTATGATATATGATTTATCTCCTTCATATCCCGCTTTGACATGAAAAATACTTTCAAGTCTAAGTCTTCTCCATTTTCATTATAATCTACTTAATCTGCATTGTCCAAAATTATGTTACAATATTTTAATATAAATTATTCTCTTTTCTTTTTAAACCAATATTTTTTATGGAGTTAAGTAGCTCAATACCTAATTATTCTTGGGATGTTTGCATTTGCATAGTAGGTATGTCTTTTGCCTGCCCATGACATAAAATTATTTTCAAAATTTATAAATTATTGTACACCATTGGATCCTAGGTTTTAAAAATAAACATTTGTATGAAGTCATGTTGAACTTGCAACCAATTATTAATTTCACATCTATAATCCAAGTGCATATACCAGGCTCTCGATAAAGCTATTAAGGTATGCTAAAATGTGTGTACCCAATATATTAGCTCCAATTTTTGCAATGACCAAACTTCCACACATTTATGAATATAAAATACAAGACACTGTCACTCTTGAAAAAAATTCCACTTTAATGAGATCCTAGATTTTACCTAAAATTGAGATCACATTATTTTAAATACCTCTTCCCAGTGCAGTCAATTTAATCTATGAATTACCCACCAATACACAGCAACATATTTTAAAGCGTAGTTCAACACACTGAATCACATGTCTATCTTTGTGTCATTGTGTTCCATTCTAAAAATAAACTATGATAAATATTTAATTGCAAAAATATTGGGGATACTATTTATTAGTATCATGAACCATTCTTATGGGACTTACTTCATTATCCCCATGTGCCTAATTTAACATGTGTGTATATGAGTCACCACTTATGGAATACAAAGCTTCCCATGGCAAAGTCCCCTCATTTGTGGGCTAAATCTAATCCATGTATATAGAAGTTACATGATACAAGAGATCAATTTCTGATCTAGTAATAGATCACACCGATTGAGACTTGCATTCCTCATGAATGTATAATTGTGGAAATATATCAAATTTATGAATATGTCAATAAGAAAATTTATCTATTTTCTACGACTGTGGGAACTATTATGTCTACTATGTGAATTTAGTGAATTATCTACTTTGTAGGGCTTAGGGATTTAGTTTTGAGCTAAATTTAAACCATTTGTCTCCCCTATATTCATAGAGAGATGAAGGATCTTTTGGGATGATATAAGCCTTAATTTTAGCTTTGTTCAATGGTATGATAATGATATTATCTCCCTAATGTGCTTTTAACTAGTTATCTATTATATCAATAGTCATATGACCATCATAAGCCCATTTATTCCCAATTAAAATATGATAGTGTGTTTCATTATTTTTCATATCGATGAATTTAAAGTCCACATAAAGACTCAAATAAACAACCTTTATCTCCATATCGTCAAGTCTCCCAATGGGTTTTGCTTGTCCATAGTTTTTGAGACTTAATGTGATGTGAGTATAACTGAGGGTTGGTCTTATAATGACTTCCCATGTCAACCTTAGAATCATGTCCACCATATTCCCAAAAAAAAAAAAAAAAATCATTGGGGACTGTGTAACCTATAAGTGATATGTCCATTTTGGCATTAACATCTTAGGAATTTTTGGTCTTTACATACCAGAACACCTTTTTAGCTCATGTTGTTATTTTTTAGTATAGTCTAAAAAGTTATGTAAAAAGTTTGTAATATTATTAGAAATATATTAATTATTCAAAGTACTTACCAACTTAAGAATATCTTTCATTATGTATACACCCTAAATTGGTCAAGCAACCTCACATATCATGTATTTTCATAGTCCTTTTCATAGTAGAATTTGATTAGACAATATGAGCCTTGTTCACATTAGCCATGTCTTTTATTTTGCTTGTCTTGGTCTTGATTCTTTCTTGGATCACCTTTTTGTTCATAACCAGTCATCCAGAACCTATTGACCAGTCATTCCACCTTAGCTAGGTAGTGTTACCCATGCCAATCCTATTCCCCTAGGTCCCGAGCCTGTAGGACAAGAGCACCAGAATTGGACTATAGCATCAGACTCTAGGGTGTCCCATTTTTGGTGCTCCTATCCACTTTTATTTTGACCTCCAATGGTCAAGATTCTTCACTTAATAGGTTCCAAACCCTTTTTAGCCCCTCCCTTAAATTATGTTTGTATTTTCAATGTCAACTAATGTGAATAAATATCTCAAATTCAAAATAAAGAGTCTCCTATATAAAGTACTACACAAGGCATTTTATATCTAGAACTTACTACTTTAGCACAATAAATAATTAAAATCAGTCAATAGTATAACTCATCATTCTGCCTCACACATAGTATTGTATGCTTGATCAAGAAAGGCCTAAGTGAAAGTTCATTATTACATCTATCATATGCATTGATTATGTACGTTCCCTAAGGGAAAAATACATTTGATCTGATACCTTAGTTTGAGGGTCAATGTAGGTAGTGATCAAGATAGTAAGGGTTCTAGATCATGAGATCATACTTCCCCTAACCCAAATTTTTCCCCATTTTAGTTTGATGTGTTTGTTATTTCATGTGTGTAGGTAGACCTAGGGATTTTAAATAAAATAGGTTATACATTGGCACATATAGGTGATCTTAGAAATATAAATACACCTATAGGACCCAGAAACTAGACTGCATAGGAATCTATAACTAGAATTTGATTTGGACAATAGCATAGGAATTGGACTATATCACTAGACATCAAGGTGTCCTATTTTTGGTAGTCCTATCCTTTCATCAAATGAAATATAGATTTAGGTTTCCTACATCTTACTAGTCTTGCACAATAGTTTTTATCTTCTGTAACAACTATCTCAACCTAATTTTCTAGATAAGACATTTTCTTTACTCATGAAATTAATTTGGTCAAATCAATATAAACTTGTGTTTTATTGAATTTAATTACATTTCCCCCCTTAATCCAACCCCTTTATTCTTTATTAACTAAACCCTAGTTTCAAAAAAATAATAAAACATTTGGTGAACCTGACTTACTTTAAACAAATCCAAAACCCTAGGTACCCTTAGGGTTTTCCTTCACATATTTTTGTGCAAAAATTTAAGTTAAAAATTATGATTTTTATACATTTATTTTATTCAAAATTATTTTACAATTCAAATTATTTCAATAATTTTCAAAAATTCTAAAACCCTAACCCAAAACACTAAATTTCTAAACTAGGTCCTCAAACCCCAAGCCTTCCTCCCTTACAATTTTTAGATAAAATTTTTGGATTTTTTATAAATTGTTTGGAGTGTTGAAAATAATTTCAAAATATCTATGTTATTATTTGTTTTTAAATTTATTTTCTTAATAATAATTTTCCATATTCTCTTTGGTAAAATCAATAAAATGGCCACTAAGGCACTTCTTCCCTCTCATCCTATAGATAATTTTTTAATTTTTTCTCATAATTATGACAATGAATGGACAAATTTACAAAATTACACATTAACCAAAAATGTGGAAAATGATTTCATTTACAATGAAGACAATTAATATTATTGTAATGAATAATATGATGATGCACATGAAAGTGATAGTGAATAAAAAGTAGATACACCTTCTTCTCTTAAACCTATCTCTTTTATTCCATATTCTAAATAAAATAATTTTGATAAATAGGAAAGTTACTTTTCACCTCATTCCCCTATACACAATACATCAAATGTAAAACTTAGTCATGTAATTCCAAGTGAACCTCTCATTGGTGATTATTTGTTTGCATATGAGCCCTCTCTCTCTCTCTCTCACACACACACACACAATATATATATATATATATATATATATATATATATATATATATATATATATATATATATATATATATATATAAACACAATAGAATCAAAATTCCAATGCATAGTTCAAATGATCCATAATATGTTCTTAACTCTAATTTGTCAAAAGAATGTCTAAATGATAAATCTCTTTATCTTACTTCTCATATTTTAAATAAAAATAATGCATACACTCCATTCCAAGACAACATAGATGCACATAATATTCCAATTTCACATACAATTTATTGCATATTAGAAAAGAATTATCATCTTCTCTTACCTCTCTTCCTAGTGATAATGGAAGTGATGATGAGTATGATAGTGGACATGCAAATGAATATGAAAATGAGAGTGAATATGAACAAAGATCTAATTGTGATAATGCATGGAATAATGATGACTATTATGTATATAGTGAAGAAGAAAATGCATCTCATGTTTCTAACTCTTCTCTCACTTCTCTCAAACATAATGCATTAAAAAATGTTGTCTCTAATTTTATGCATGATTATATTTCAAATGATGAACATCTTAATGATAACATCACATATTTCTATTCAATTATAATGTAATTCACTAAATACTAAAGATACTAATGAATCTCCCAAGCCACCCCCTACTAAAGTAGCACCTGTTTCTCATTCTTCACCCAAAGAGAAAGGTAGCCCACATCCCTCTACTAAGGTCCAATTTACCATTCCTCCAAAGGTTCAAGTGAGCACAACCCCTCTCTATGATCTAATTTCTAAATATAGCATTCCCATGACTAAAATAAATGATCATATTCAATGTTTAAATTAACCACTTCAAGATACTAATATACCATCCCAAGATATTATTTATTTAATGCTTGAAGTTGGTGAATTACAACACCAAGTACACCTCCTAACTTTGGAAAATAAGGATTATAATTCTTGGATGGATGTCAATGAATTGCATGGTATCCCTCTTCTGAAGACATTTATCAAAGCTTCATTGCCTAAGCATTTATAGATACCATCATTGCCTCAATTTGATGGAACTATAAATCCATTCATACACCTTCAGACCTTTCAAAAGGCTTTGTCATCTCATGTGAGTCCTTTGATTCTACTTAAGTTGTTCCAACAAACATTAGTGGGTAATACACAAAATTGGTTCTATGACCTCCTACTTGATGGTTCCTTGCATACATATGATGACCTAAAGGAGGCATTTCTTAGATATTACATATCAAACATGGGCCCTCATGTTACATATGAGAAACTTTCCACATTACATCAAAATTATTCAGACCCAGTTAGTGATTATATCTTACAATTCAAGATGCACATGTTACACTTAATCTATAAACTAATAGATTGAGAGATTCAACATATCTTTATCAAGGGGATTCACCAACCCCTCCTAGAGCATATATTATATCAAAAAAATTCCTCTTTTAGGCACTTATGTTATATAGTTTTAGCCTTGGAGAAGAAATTAGGATTAATAGAGGCAGATTCAGTTGATTGGCTTACACTAGATTTCATAGCATTACCTCCATCTACAGATCCTAGCACATATAATCCACCATGTCCTAAATAATATAGGAGAACTCAACCATAAAAGTAACCAATTAAGAATAGAGAGCCATTTTTTAGAGCACCACCTACAGTATGCACTATAGAGAACAACAATAAGGCACCAGTACAATTTGATTCAGAGTGGGATATACCATATGTCATACTATCAAAACTACTAGATAAGAGGTTAATCACATTTCATTCTACTCATCGATGAGATCCACATCTCTTATATAGACAACCACATCAGCCCTTTTATAACTATCATCGTATCTATGGACACAAAGATAATGATTGTTATGGATTTAGGGATTACATTAATAGATGTGTTGATAATGGCATCATAACATTCACACTAGGGGCATTGAGATATATTCCATCATGGATTCCCATACCTCATTCCTCCATGAATAAGTCATCCTAGGACATTCCTTCATAGGAATCATTAATTACTCATTGTGAGAGTAATGCAATTTCTAGGACAGAGCCTCATAGGAGATCTCCTATCCCACATACTTAGAGGGTTTGGAGACCAATACAATGAGAGTATCCTACATATAGTAGTTTAGTTTGAGGAGCACATAGTGTAGGTCCATATACATATCCAACATAGTCACAGACACTGTAACAGAGTTTTTAGGGTCCTATCTCATGTAGCAACTTGCTAAAATTAAGATTAGATGAACCCACATTACAAAGTACCAATTTAAATAGATATTCATTATGGATGAGTTTTTAGGGACTTATTTCACATAAAATTTTTCTATGATTGATATTAGACAAGCCCTCATCACAAGTTATAGTTCTATTTTGATCTATTGCTCAGTCATATGCATCACATCAGAGGTCACAAGGTATTATTTCATGTAGCAATCCACTAAAATTATGGATAAATGAGTCTCCTTTACAACACATAGTTTCAGTTGCACATCCATTGAGGTTGTATCTTATAGAGTCTCAATGTACAACTATAGTTAGTACACCATAGATAACATCAGATACATGACATGTTCCTACACAATATGAGTAGTATGGTCACTTATTCAGTTGGACATCAAGGTTCAGATAGTGATACAACAAAAATGGGTCTAATATGCATAGAGTGATATATTACATCCCATACTATTAATAAATAACATTCACAGTTCTAAATAACCATCCCTAGCCAAACCAAATCATCCAAATCCTAATCTTGCTAATATCCTATTTTACCAATCTTAAACCAATTCATTTTCTCAAATCAATTTACTAATTACACAACAAAAAAGTTTTTATTCATATATGAATCAAAATCAAAACTAGAATCACACTTGAACCCATCAATAACAATAAAATCACATCCCAAATACCATTTTACCAAACATATGCAACCTCAAAATCAATGCCAAATCAGACATTTCTAAATCAACCATCTGTAATAAATATACCAATAATACTTCAAATTCCATAAAAAAATATACATGAATCAAAATAATTATCCATATATATAATGAAGTTTTCAATACATATACACTGATATCAAGTATAATCAATCATGAATGTGCATCAAGCCCTCACTCGCAGTCTCACTCTCTCCACTAGTGCCAATCCCATAATTTACTCTAGCACTCGATGGCGCCACACCTCTTTGAGCTATCACATGCCTCTTGAGATGACTCTCTCACTCTAGAAATTGACCATGATCCTCATACAATTTTTCATATTACCCCTACAAATATGTATATTACTTCATGATCCTTGTACTCATAGATCCAAAATATAGTGGGGACATCCTATGTCTATCTAGTTTATCTCTCAGCTTGTCTCTCTCTCCCGCTGCCATAACATATGAAGTTGTTACTATAGCAGCCCTGTTAAATAGATGGGCATGAATACCAACCATGAACATCACTCACTCTATCAATATTTCCTCTACCACATCATCAAGTACATACCATGTGAAATCTCAGAGTGTTGACTCAATTACTATCTCCCAGTACTCATCATCTCCACCTC
Source organism: Torreya grandis (assembly GCA_037957365.1). Lineage (NCBI taxonomy): Eukaryota > Viridiplantae > Streptophyta > Pinopsida > Cupressales > Taxaceae > Torreya > Torreya grandis. Next base: position 182,271 of record JARHVA010000604.1, read on the forward strand.
TTACCCCAACCTATACTCCACCCTGAGCACCTCTTGCTTCACCTATACACAAATTATGACACTACATTAGACATAATTCAAATGTAATCATTGATTACCTCCCATCATCAAGATTAGATTAGGATCCTCATACTCTAAAGTATCCCCTCCATCAATAGGGTAAAATAAAACCCACTAATGCCTAGCCCACCATGAGGTATAATCATTTTTACATCTAATGTCATACACATCTAGAATATCTATGACTACATCCCTCACATCTAAAGGTAATGGTGCAAGTTCAACCTCAGTAGGTATTGTATGAGCTCTTGCCCTGGCAGACACTTGTGCACTCCATACCCACACCCATGCTACTAGGGGCACATTTTGTGGTACCCCAAACTATCTAGTAACACACCCATACTAAAATCACTCATATAATCCATCCCACCAGTCATGTATCCAATAACTCATGTATTGTAGCTATACTCTATCCTCTATCCACTCAAGAAATCCTCTGTAAGGCTTCTATATGATATCGCTAACCACTAATCCATTTAGAGCCTACCTATAATGGTCCATCCCATGGGATCAAATGGCCACTATGCTCATCCACCACTCCCCAAATAGCTATGAAGGTTCCCACTCTGCCCTAGGTAATCCAATCAATTGCACAAATACTATGTGCTCATAGGCCCAATAATGTAATAAGGTCACTTCACTCACCCCACCACTGAATGAATCCTATGTAAACCTATAGAGATACCTATATAGGTGGGCTAGCATAGTCCTCCCCTATGAAAATTCAGTACCATATACCTCCACACTATGCATAATCATGTGCATCTTGTATGAAATAGATACTCTACTCCCATCCATAGTACCAAAAGATGCCAACAACATAGCCAACCACTTCCACAAGCATGAAATACTAGACTCCATAATAACTAACAATATCACATCACTGTCACTACCTATTTGATGTATACTCAAGGGCACACCAAAAAAGTATAAGGATACACAATCAATCACATCATCACCCATGTCATATTTCACCATCACATGCCACCCACTAATCGATAAATGTAGTATACAATACACATCCTATAGAGTCATGATATTATCCCCTATAAGAAGCTAGAAAGTACATGCATCTACATTCCACCTCTTACATAAGGTGGTCACTAGATATTGATCCCATTATACTGTTCCTAAGTTATGCAAATTACCCAAACCTATCTTATCTATGATAGCTCTCTCATCCACAGATAATGGTAATAGCCTCAATGTCTCTATCACTTAGCCCCTATGAAAATATCTCATTTGCACCTCACCTTGCATCGCCATAAATGACATTTACATCAATCAACAAGACCAAATAAAAATCCAAGCAAAAACAATATCAAGTAGAAAAGTAACTTCTCAAAAAATCCTACCTATTGGACAGCAATGATGTAGAAAAGATAATAGCACTTGACATGAGCATTAACCCTAGATAAGAGTGTTGGAAATATAATTTTTTTCCTAGGCTACTTTAAACAACTCAAAAACACCAAAATAGGCTTAAAAATAGACAAAATCCAAGCACTTGGGTTACTCACTAGGATCACATTGCCACCACCCTAAACTTAGGTTGTCAGTTATTTGAATTAGGTCATGCTAGGTGCTCATTTCCTCAAAAAATTTCTCACTCCAGAGCTTAAAATCTCAACCTAGTCAATGCACAAATGAATCAAGAATCAATCAAATTTCTTATATTAACCAAAATTTTAATTCAAAATAGAATACCATTTTCCCCATAACTCAAACCTCGTAACTCCTTTGTTCAAACCATTTCCTTCCACAAAACTGTGACAATGATACCTTCAACATCACACAAAATTCACTCTATTAATACCTCATCTGCCTACTATGGCATGCACATCTCTATGTTTATCTTATACCCAAACACACACATTGGTCCTCACCAAGAAAAATGTGTTCCAATTTCAACAACTCAATCTAATCAATCAAATGACCTTTCAATCTATTCACAATGTACCAACCTTTTTAATATTGCTATGCCACTAGTCATCACTTTTGGCTCAACCTCCTCTATCATAGATTTCATCCCTCTCCCCAAAAGAGGGGCATCATTCATATTATTCCTATTTCTACACTTACCCAACATACCCATCTACTCTCATAGGTGGATACACCATGGTTCTTACACATCTAACATTTAAATTATCAAATTTAGTTCAGATTGGTTGAGATATACAGTGTCTCAGATTATCACTTAGCCTTACTTAGGACATTAAGAGGGATATACCTTCAATTTATATATACATAAACTATTCAGATAAAGTGGTTCATATTATATGAATTCATAATGATTTTGGTATAGATACAGACTCAAATACCAAATTTGGGGGCATGTACATACTACATGTCTCACACATACAACTTCATATAGCATGACAAAATTACATAATCAAATAGTAGATTATAGGCATAGTGTAGAGCACAGTGTTTTGATCTCTAGTGTTGAACATGAGTCATGGTAAGATATGTCATATCCCATGTGGTTATATAGATTACTAGATTGTATAGATGCATCACTCACATATCAGATTTGGGGGCATGGCATAAATGTTCATGTTTTTAATCATTCAAGATTATACAGATGGAATGGAAAGACATGATGTTCTCTTCTTGCATATTGACCAAATTTTTAGACTATACCCAACTGTACCTAGGTTGTCACCAAGTTGGACTGCATGGCCATCTACAACGGTTGGTCTATTTTATTACCTAGATCCAGACTACATGAGTGTGTATGGCACAAAGGATAGACATTGGTTTTGGGCCTCTGAGCATTTCTAAGTTCTACTTTAGATATTCAGAGTGGGGGCATAACATATTTTACTCTTCATAGCATACAAATGTTTACACACACATTCTAGATTACATGAGTTGATGTGGAACAAAGGACATACATTGGGTTTGGGCCTCTGAGCATTCCTCAATTTCAGTTAGATTCAGCATAGGGCCAAACATTTCCCTCCTTCTCTATGATACATAGATTTTGCATTTAGATTTAGTTTAGGGGAATCTATTTTAGGGATTCCTTCTTTCTCCAAGAACTATTCAACTCTCCATCCACTTTCTTGGCTAGGAAGTGAGTTGGATCCTTGCAGCACATTTATCTCCATGTAGGTAGGTTTAGGTACACATTTTCTTCTTCTTTCTTTTACTCTAGTATTTCATTTCATTACATCACTAGAATAAAATGGGGCAAATGTATACACCACAAATTGGTCAAGCAGCCACACATATCATGTCTTTTCAGAATCCTTTTCATAGGAGACTCTGACTAGAGAATATGAGCCTTGTTCATATTAGCCATGTATTTTATTTTGCTTGTCTTTGTCTTGCTTATTTCTTGGGTCATATTTTTGTTCATAACCAGTCATCTAGAACCTTTTGACAAGTCATTCCACCTTAGCTAGGTATTTTTCCCCATGCCAATCTTATTCCCCCAAGTCTTGAGCCTATAGGATAGGAGCACTAGAATTAGACTATAGAACTAGACCCTAGGGTGTCCTATTTTTGGTGCTCCTATCCACTTGCATTTTGACCCCCAACGGTCAAGTTTATTCACTTAACAAGTTCCAAGCCCTTCTTATCCCTTCTCTTAAGTTTTGTTTGTCTTTTTAATGATGGCTAATGCAAATAAATATCCCAAATTAAAAATAAAGATTCTCTTATATAAAATAATACACAAGACATTTTATATCTAAAACTTACTACTTTGACACAATATATAGTTAAAATTAGTCAATAGTATAACTCAACATTCTGCATCTTACATAGATTTACATGCTAGATCAAGGAAGGGCCTAAGCAAAAGTTCATTCTTGCATTTATCATGTGTGTTGATTATGCATGTTACCTAAGGGAGAACTAAATTTGATCTGATACCCTAGATTGAGGGTTAATATAGGTAGAGAGTAGGACAATAAGGGTTCTAGATCATGCAATCATACTTCCCTTAACCTAGTTTTTTCCCTATTTTCTTTTGATGTGTTTGATGTTTCATGTGTATAGGTATACCTAGGGTTTTGGAAGAAAACAAGTTATATAATGGCACATAAAAGTGATTGTAGAAACATAAAGACACTTATAGGACCTAAGAACTAGAATGCATAGGAATCTAGAACCATAATTTGATTTGGACATCAATGCTAGAATTAAACTATAACTTCAGACCCCAAGGAATTTTATTTTCATCAGTCCTATATTTTTACCAAATAAAATCTAGATTTCGGTTTCTTACATCTTCCCAGTCCTACACAATAGTTTTTAGCTTCTGAAACAACCATTTTAGCCCATTTTTCTAGATAAGTCATTTCCTTTACTCATGTAATTTTTTGTCAAATCAATATAAACCTATGTTTTAATTAATTTAATTGAATTTTACCCCTTAATCCAGCTCCTTTATTATTTAGGAATTAAACCCTAGTTTTCAAAAAATAATAAAACACATTAATGTGACCAATCCATCTTACCTGATTATATTAATGATCTAGCCATACATATGCATATCCAATATCACAACATATATCTTAAAATCATTTTTATTTTGTTTGGATTAGAGTAATTAAGTTTCTTCATTCATTAGGTCATTTTATATTTCAGGATATAGATACTTATCCTATCAAAATTTTCTAATCAGATTTTATTGAGGCATCTCTAGTGGTGGTAATCCTTTCTCCTTATATTGATTTATGGTGAAGAATTACATGAAGGATGAATATTTAGGGTGAGATTTCACCATGTTGACCTTTTTCACTACCTTTTATTTCATTTGATTCTCTTATATATGGCAATCTACAGTATTACTTTGCCTAGTAACTATATAATATGAATAATACATATGCCTCTATGGATTACAAGGACAATTCTTTGAGATAAGTTTGATCTCATCACACAAATAACAAATAATTAATTCCCTAGCCTATTTATTCCCTTGTATGAAATTTTGGTATCACCCTTGGAACCCAGCTTTACAACCTCCTTATTTTTCATTGATCATTATCCTTCTCATTGTCCACCATATCCACCAAACTCTTTTTATAGGGAAGGAGGTGCCCATCCCAATTTTTATTACAGTGATGTGGGAGTCCAACTTTGTCGGTATTTGTTCAACCTTAAATATAGATATGTTGGTATATAAAATTAAGAAAAATATAAGTAGTTATAACACAAAGGTGATAGAATAATCTATAGTAGGCCACTAAATAAAAAACATAGATAAATAATATTTTGAATTTATACAGTTGATATTACTAAAAAAAATAGAGTAAAACTATTAATAGATATTAAAAATAAATAAAAAATAATGGTACTTAGCTAGTTTAATATGCATAGAAAGATCTAGAATGGGAACAAGTATAAATAATTCAAGATCAAGATTCTAGATTAATCATCAAATTTTGGAAATTTAACTTCTATAGCCACATACACTACCATCAGATCTAGACACTATTTTAGATGCTAGTGTTAGACTAAGACACAAGTGTCTAGTATGGAATAATGAATGGATATAGATACAACTAATTTCACCATTGTAGGTTTTATATCACCTTTTTGTTTATGTACTTAGATATGGGATACATGTTGTCACTCTTTGCTGATTGATCAAACCCTAACTCTTGACCCTTATTCACCCTTAGAATGAGTTTGCTAAAAAATGGATTAGTGGGCTCATGGTGTCGAACTACCCAAAAGATCCCTCTATCAATGGGAACTATCTACATATCTAATACTCTAATAAGAGAATCATAATTATGTAGGTATCCCTTATGTGTAGGAAAGTATGTGCACAAGGGTGAAATATACTATATGAAGTTGCATTCAATGATCTATCTTGTATTTTTATAAATATCACTCATGGTATACTATTTAAATGCTTCAAACCTATAATATGACTGCTCCTATGCTTGATATGGAATTATGAATAAATAAGGAAGAATAGAGTGTTTAGGCAGTCAATTTATTTAGCTTTAGTAGGTGTTTGCTTAGTATTTCCTATATGAAGAATGATAAGGCTTAATATTATATTTATACCACACCTTTTAAAAATATCTCACAATAGGTTCAATAAGACAATTAAGTTTACCCTTGGGTTTTGATAATTTTTTAATTTGGATAAATTTTGGCTAATATAAAATAGATAAGTATCTAGACTACCATCGGTGGTAGTGTCCCTATGTGGTTGGTAGTGTCCAGAAGGCTAGAAAATATGTATAGATCTAAAATCAGTATTGAGAAATATTTAATAGGTTTTAAGATTTTTATATAGTATAAGGGACCTAGATCATCAGAATAACAAGGATCAGACTAAGATATAAGCATTTAGGCATAGTGAGATGGCACACGCAAGCTTTTTGGTAGTAGGGAGGTATAACACTGACGTGAAGAACCCTGATTGATATTTGTCAAGTGTAAAAGATTGAGATGCTATAAATATTTAGTTTTAGTACTAATTTTGATCCCCATTAATCTAGTAATACATAAGGATGAAATTAATAGGTTAAATAAAATAAATGTATTCCTAGGTATGTATGACACACCTTCCCTTTTCTTGATCCCACTTTGAGTGCTTTGTTGGTGTATGAATTTTAACCAAGATCATGTTACATTGTAAATAAATGTATATAATTTGAAATACTTGAAATGATTGAAAAGAAAAAGAGCAAGGAAGGATTACACCTATGTGTTTATGTAACCATGTTGCCTCTTGATGCAATATGCTTCCTTACGAAGCATTGGATCTAGATAAGGTTCACATCTGAACCTTGGAGATATAAATAAGGAGATTTAAAAGAATTATACCCCCAATCCAATGTAAGGATCAATTGTAACATGACCATTGAGATCATTATATCTCAATCACAGAGCTCAAGTGTGAATATATAATATGGCAAGGATGAGAGATTTAATCAACTGACCCTATAAATCTAGTGATATTGGATGATATAATCATTTTAATCTATAAATATGGTGAGGTTGAATGATTTAATCACTTAAACATATAAAATGAACCCAAATTTTTAATAAAAAGACTCAATAACAATACATCTTAGTGTAACAAGTGCATCTTAGTGAGTAGTATAATTGGTAAGTTTGAAATTTTTAGTGTAATAACATGGAATATCACTTCTAATACTTGTTTATTGATGCAACCATGTTTGCTCTTGATGCTTTTTACTTAGTAAAGATGCTTCCTTATGAAACATTGGATGTAAATAAGGTTCATACCTGAACCTTGGAGATCTAAAGAGGGAGATTTTAAGGTATTATTCCCTTAATCTAGTGTAAGGATAAATTGTGACATAACTATTGAGATCATTATATCTCAATTGCAAAACTCAAGTATGAATATAATATGGTAAGGATGAGTAATTTAATCGAATCATCCGATAAATATAGTGTGATTAGACGATTTAATATCTCCAATCTATAGATCTGGTGAGGTTGAATTATTTAATCACTTTAACTTATAAAATGAACTCACTATTGTATTTAAAAAGGCTCAATAATAGTAACTCCTAGTGTAATCGATGCATCCTAGTGAGTAGTGTAATTGGTAAATTTGAAATTTTTGGTGCAATAACATGGAATGTGCACCTATAATATGCTTGAGTTGGAGTATATGTGTCATAAATATAAAAAAAATCTATTTTAAATCTATGAAAAATTAGTTCAATGTATAAGATTATGATCCAAGTGTAATCTAAATCATGAAACTGAACTAGAGTCTATGCAAGTGTGGAGATTGTATTTAGGACATGCCCCCACTAAAATATGGAGATACTAAGAAGTTATGTTAGTGTGTAGGTCATGTTATCATAACATAACTCCACTATGATATGGAAACTATGAAAATGTATATGTGTGGAGGTCATGCCTTTTGTGACATGCCCCCACTGCAACCTAGAAATTGAGAACGTGTATAAGTGTGGAGGTCATGTCTTTATAACATGACCCAACTAAAACATGGATGCTATGAAAAATGTGGAGGTAATGCTTCTATGACATGCACCCTTTTGATGTGAGGGAAATAAAATATGGTAGGTAACTTACCTCAAAATGATAAGGGTAGTTGTATAATATGTGTATGAATCATGAATCATATAGGGATAACATGTCAAATTAGATATATCAATTAGGATCATAAGATGTCATCACATCAAGTACTAAAATTCATGATATATATAATGGTAATGTGTATATGGTAACCATACAAGATCAACAAGAAATAAAACACACTCATAAAATCAATCAATGTAATGCAAAGAAATGGTCCAATGAAACCTCATAAAAGGGGCATGTTCAAATGTCTCACAATCAAAAGGGATGACATAATTAAATTTTCAATCAACATAGAATAACATATTCAAATTTCAAATCAACATACACTTTCATATTACAATGTTCAATCAACATACAATAACACAAGGGCCAACATGAAAGGAACATATTCAAATGTTCCATAACCAATATAATAACAAGAAATAGAATACACTAAAGGAAGTGAAAACTATAGGAAACATAAGCAACCAACATAAGCATATTATACTAGTCCTTGTATAAATGTGTTATAAAAAATGTTATGTAGTATGGCATATAAATTACACTATGAAAGATATGAACATGGATATAGACATGTGTTAAAAATATAAGATCAAACATGGTAAATGTGTAAATGATAATAAAATATATATAACATATAACAATCATGATAAAAAAAAGTAGATGCCCCCATCATACTATATGATGTGAGTAAAGGAAAGGTCCTAAATCTAAAAATATAAAGATCATGTGTCTAGGTATGCATGTATCACACTCAAATATGTGTGAAACATAAGTGTATATAGGAATGAAATTATATGATATATACTAACATAAAGCAAACAACATAGATGCCAAGGAACTAGTAAAGTCTGGGAATGTTGAATATTTTTATATTTTTTGGCCTATTTTTTTTTTTTGGATTTTTTGGAGATTGTATAATTTATCCAATGATCTAAAAATTAGGATTATAATCTTAAAGTATTGGTAAATGAATAAAATTTCTTGAACAAAGTGTGCTATATGTATGCATAGTAGAATCATAGATTGTATCATGCTCTTTTGGCAAGTTTGTAATTGTATCTTTAATTTGCCTTTATCTATATTTAGTTTTGTATTTTTTGGTGATGGATTGAAACAAGATGTACCAGAACCTATAGGCATGAATAAAATATGTATTGATTTATCGAATAGATCAAAACATAGTTTTTTGAACTGTTCATTTGAAGCTTGTTTTCCATCTATATAAGTAGTGAGACTAGAAGGGTTTTGATATTAGGAAAGGCTTGTAGTTTCCCCTTTTGTAACCACATTTGAAAATTTAGATTTGTTAGTGTCTTTTGAATTTTTATCTTGTGTGTTATAAATCCTGATTTAAACTTTTGATATGCCCATTTATCTTTTTATAACATTATCTTTTTTAATAGTTCCATTTGTAACCATTCTTTTTCCAGGTTATTCTTTTATTTTTCTATTTGTACATTTTCCTTGATCTATTTACATTTTAAGGTTATTATTTTTTGTATTAATAAAATGAATATGCATCTCTGAATTATTTGCATTAGTATTGTCAATATATCCAAAGACTTGATGATCATTATGATCAGATGTAGAGATAGGACAAGTGATGCCTTATGCATGTTTTACCAATCCTTGACCATGATAACTCAAATGTTGTAAATTTGTTTTCCAAAATCATATTGTTTTGAAATCTAAATATCATTATTGAGAGATAAATTTGTATCCTTTTCTTGGTATAATTTTAATTTTTGATTATTTTTATTTCTCTAGGTTTGGCATTTGAAACTATTTTTTCTCTAAATTATTCTTTGATACCCATATTTGTTCTTTTTGCACTTATACTTTAGGAGATACACTCATAATGCCAGTGGGTTTATTGATTGATGTATTAATGATATGATCACTACTACCATTTATATTTTGTATTTTATTCTTCAAGGTAAGAAAAAAATTAGTATGATACCCATGCATTCTATGATATGCACAATAGTATTTTGACCTTCTAAGTGGATGTATATAAGGTAATTGGATCACTTTATTTGAAAGCATTTATATTAATATTTCACTTGGAATCATATTAAACTTTTGTTCACTTTTTGAATCACTTATTTTTTATGTATTCTATTTTAGCTTTTCATTTTGATAAGAAACTTTGTTGGGTATAACATTGCTAGATGAAGATACAAACACATGATTAACACTAACATATTTTGATTTTACATGAATGTAATCTAATTTTTTAATGATATGATCTTTAAAATAAAGTACTTAATTTTATTTTTTAACTCTTATATTAACTTACTCATAGTGATATTTTGATTTTTCAGGGCCTTATAAGAATAAACCCTAAGTACTTCAAATTAAATATGTAAATAAACATCATTTAAAGGAGATGTGGGAGGTGGAGAGGTTTGAATGAAGACACATTGATTACCTTCATTTAAATTCATAAAATGGACCACATTACCCCTTGAAGTAATGATAACATGTATTTGATTAGGGGGCTGGTAGCTATCACCCTCCTTAGGATTAAGAAGAGGAAGAGGTTTTTTTTTACCCATTTGAAATTTTATAAAAATACCCAAAAGAAAAAGCATGAATGCTAGGGAAATAAGGATAAAAAAATCACCTATACTTTGACCACATAAAAATTAGATCTATAAAAAATATATGTAGCAATATGAAACCCTAGGAAGTTGAAATCCTCAAGGAAAATGTAGTAAGATTTTACAAAATAATAATGTATAAATTTAAAGAGATTGACTGGGTTTTGGTAAATATGAGAAATGTTTTTGAGGAAAAATATACAATAAGAAAAACTTATAAAATTAGGGAAAAATAGGTATTCCTTTTGCATTGTATATCAAGATATACTAAAAATAATAAATTAAATATTTTGAAAATTCATTAGTAATTTGACAAAAAAAGAGATTTTAGTGTGTGTGTGTGTGTGTGTGTAAAACCATTGAGAAACTTAAAAATTGAGTTGTTATGAATTATAAATGAGCCAAATAATGTGGAATGTTTCAAAATCAAAACCTTAGGATACTCTGAATGAATAATCAATAGGTTTTATAAATCATGAAATTATTTTAGAGATATGAGACAGTTGGCATCCAAATTTGGAGATACTACGATCAAATCCATTCTTCTTGTCAACATTTTGAACCCAAACTTAGGTTCATCATTAGGACAATATGGTGCAATGAAGAATTTGAAAAATAGTGAAAAGCATAAATACAAAGAATTAAAGTAATCCAATTAAAGCCAACAATTTGGATGCCAATTCAAATTACTGCAAATTCTCAGCAAATAAATCGATATGAGAGGTTTTGGAATAAAATATGAATTTTGATGAAACCCATAAATTAATATGAAAATAGGTACACCATTTTCCTTGTATATCAATATTTACTAAAAATAATAAATTGTTAAAATAAAAAATCAATATAAAATTTGGGTGAACAAAAAGAGGTTTTTGAGTATACCAACCTGATTAGAAAATGCCTCAGAGGAATTTTAAAATGGAGATGTTAGGAAGCTGAAATGAGCCAATCAAGGAAGAATAAAATTACAAGTGTATGAACATGAAACACATGTAACTAGATGAGTGTAAAACCCTAGGTTAAAGTATCAAATATGAAAATAAATTATAATAAGTTGAAACCTTAGGAGGTTGGAAACCTTAGACCTAGATAGGTTTGAAATGGAAGACTTAGAGGTCGCGTTTAACAAATGTTTAACCTTAAATTTAGATATATTGGGATCTAGGGTTAAGAAATATATAAGTAGTTATAATACAAGGGTGATAAACTAATATATAAAAAGCTAATTAATAGAAAGATCAAATAAACAATATTACAAATTTATACAACTAAGATTGCTAAAAATAATAAAGTACAACAATTGAAAGATAATGTAATGAATAAGAACCAATGGTACATAACTTGTTTACTATGCAAATGAAGACATAGATTGGGAACACTATATAAATTATATATAATTAATGTTCTGGATCAATCATTAGATTATATAATTATAAATTTGTGTCTGTGAACACTATTGTCAGATTAGGACATTACCATCGATGCTAGTGTCTAATTGTGACATAGGTGTCTAGTAAAAAATAATGATTGGATCTGGATGTGACCAATTTCATCATTTTAGGTTTTTTATTATTTTTATACTGATGTATTTAGATCTAGGATACATGTTTTATCTCTACATTTATTGATCAAACCCTATGTCTTCACCCTTATTCACCCTTGGAATGAGTTTACTAAAAAATAGGTTAGTGGGCTCATGGTGTCAAGATGACCCAAATACCCTCTATCAATGAGCATTGCCTACCTAGCCAATAATCCAAGAAGGGCCCAATAATTATGTAGTTATCCCTTATGTGTGGGAAAGTGTGTGCATAAGGATGAAATATAATAGATGAATATGCATGCAATGATATAGCTTGTAATTTGATAAATATCACTCATGGGCTGCTCTTTGAATGTTTCAAACTAGTAATATGATTTCTCTAATACTTGATATGGAAATAGGCACAAATAGGGTAGAAATGATTATTATTGTAGTCAATTATTTATATTTATTAGGTATTTTATTGATATTTTCTAGATGAGGAATAAGAAGGCTTAGACTTGTATTTATACCACACTTTTTGAAAATATCTTATGGTAGGGTTTAATAAGATAATTAGGCTGTCCCATGGGTTTTGATCATTTTTTAATTTTAATGAATTTTTTCTAATAGAAACTAGATAAGGATCTAGACACTACCATTGGTGTTACTTTCCCTCTATGGTTGGTAGTGTTCAAAGGGATAAAAAATAGTTATTGATCTAAAATTGACAGTGAAAGATGTTTAACGTGTTTTAAGCATTTTGTGTAGTACAATGGACATGGTTCATCACAAGATATGGATATGACTAAGAGATAATAATTTAGGAATAATGAGATGGTAATTGCAATCCTTTTGATAGCAAGGAGGTCTAAAATTGAAGGGAAAATCCCTAATTGATATTTTTCAAATGTCCAAGACTAAGATGCTATAAATATTTAGTTTTAGGATGTACATTATTATGTATATTAAAGTGTCCACCTTGATTGATATTGAAAATATTATGGTGTCCAACCTAATTGGTACTGAGGTAATTTTAGAGTCCACCTATCTTGGTGATATGGATATTAAATCATCCATCTAGTAATATGCTCTATTATTGGTAGACTCCAACCACCTTACATTTCCATTTCAACATCGAGACTTGACACACCTAGTTTCATAGTTAGATATAGATGTGGAAATATTGTAAATGCATTTTTGGTAAGATCTTCCTTCAAATCATATAGAGCTCAATTTTTTTTCTCATCATGGTTCTATAATTTAAAAAAGGTGTTGAACACACTTTGAGGATACTATGTGTAGGATGACAATTCATCGAGTGGAATGTCCTACCATGTGAATGTTTTTAGAGTTTGTTTTTAATATTGAAACATTCATTCTTATTATGTCTTTCTTTCCTACACTTAGTACACCATACTTCTAATCTAGGTCTATTTATTTCTTGCAGTTCATCAATATTGTGAAAGACATCATCTTTCTTGGCATCCATTTTTATAATAGAAGGGGGACACTCTCCACAATATTCTATCTTTTATACTTATATTGTAGTGGACCTTGCATCATATTTATTAGTGAACATGGATTACATAATAACAAATATGATCTTAGGTTATAGGCCTTTCATAAAGCAATCAACTTTGTTTATGTGTTGAAACTGGTAGTTCAAACTATTCATGACATCTGAGAACCTGCGATCATAGTCCTAGACCAATTCTACTATTTTCAGTGAATCTCATTTAAATATTGAATTTTTTGATTTGCACATTTATGCATCTTAAAATGTATGACCAATCATTTTTTTAATTGTGTGGAAGTAAATAATCATAGCTTATGCTTGAAAATGAACCCTAGAGCTCATTAAGCCAAATCTCCTATTAGTTGACACTTCTTATCTTCATATGCCATGAGAAATTTAACTAGCCATTTCATTTTCTAGGTAAAAATATATTAATATGAGTCAAAAGACCCACCACATGGTTTTAAAGTGACAAAATCTCATGTAGTAAGAGCCATTTTTAATGCATTTACACCTAATCCAACTGGCTAGTTTGGAATTGATTTCATATGTGTATGTAATTTTTTTACAACTATATTTGGAGTACTAGTATCCTTATTTTCAAATAAATTCTTAGTTTCCATGCTAAGGTTTCCTAATTTATCTGAAAATTGGTCAAACCACTTATCATATTTCTTGCCTTCTAAACTAATTCTTACAATTAATAAATTAGGAATAGAGGATGAACCCCATCAGAGTGAATGATCCTTAGCTGAGGTATCTTCTACACTCAATCTTAAATCTGAATTAACCCTTTGATTCAACATTACTTATTTAAAATACTATGCTTCATCATCCCCAAACAATCTCTACCTCAGTATCTACTTCCTAAAATTACTATCTAATTGATAAATTTCCCTCTATAGAACTTATCCATGATATATCTGACATCTTCCTTATTATTTATTCGAGTTGATTTCCCATTCCTAAATGATTTCTATGGTATCTACTATTCTTTCATTTTTCCTATAATCCCCAACCACATATTATTAAAATGATCTTATAACTACCCTGAGATGGGTTGATTTTGAAAACATTCCTATTCAACTTTGGAACTTCCTACCTGAAGATCTAAACCCCTAGGAGAAGTTCTTAGGATTGAGGATTTTAAATTATCTCTTACGCACATGCATTCTAGGTTTCTTATTTCCTTAGACCTATTAAATGTCTTCCTTGAAACTCTTATTTTCAATATTAGGGGAGAGTACTTATCTTACCCCATTAAAGGGTTGGGAGGTCTCAATGATTATTTATTTTTTAGAAAGGATGGACACCTTAGGAAAGATTTCCCTTTGTTGGGAAAGCTAGGGAGGGTGAATAAAATTGTGTTGAATAAGTCTCTACCAAATGAAAATGATATTTTTGATAAGATTACCTATAATGATGAAGAAGATGTTGTAATAATGGAAAATTCCTTCTTTGATTTGGAATCGAGTAATGGACATTCACCTTATAATGAGTATTCAGGGGAGCTTGGGTATCTTAAGGGTTTAATGGATTCTAGCACTTCTGCCTAGGAATCACAATTGGGCATAGAATATGTCAATGCTTGCCTTAGGCCTTCTGGGGAGTGTATGGTTGAGGCCCCTCCACCTTTGGAGAAATAAAGTTCTTCTATTTTTTACCCTTTAGAACATGGGGATTAGAGTGATAGTATGATAGAAGAACCTCTTTCCTCCAATGATAGACTTTTAGATGAATACATAGTTATTTTGGTTAATCTACAAGACTTTGCAACCCCTACCCATGGTTCCTTGACTCTTGATTCTAATTTGGACTTATGATGAGAGGGTCCCTATGGTGGTCTCTCTTACCCCAAGTGCTAGTATTCATCTAGGTGATGTCTTGGAGAAAGATTTACCTCTTAAAGCTATTGACTTAAATTATCTCTCTAGTGTTTTGTAAAAGAACAATGGTAAAAGATTAAAAACTGAGACTAATTTATAACCCTTCTTAGGTCACCCTAGGTGGAGGATGGGAAAATTCATAAATGAATTATAGGAGGTGTTGAGGTGAGCAAAAATAAAGCTAAGGAAATTAAGGTTCCTCAATGTTGTACAAGTTTTTATCAAAACAAAGGAGGCTTTAAGGCCTTTAGCTTTCAAAGATAGGCTTCCCCTCCTCTTTTGATGAAGGTTATTATTTAGAATGTGAGGGGCATAGAATCCCATGATCATAAATCAATTTTAAGGTAATTTAGGTGCTCAAGGGAGGGGATTGATTTCTTACTATTTCAAGAAAAGAAGGCTATTGGCTTCAAGATTGACTCAATGCTGAATTTCATCTAGATAGATGCTCCCAGGATTTCTAATTCTCATCTTAAAGGGAAAGGGGGTGCCTCCATATTAGTTAATCCTAAATGGAAAGAGTTTGTGGTAGATTCAATTTCATTCCCATGTCACATAGCTATGTGGATCATTGTTCAAAGTGAGAACCATATTTTTGGGATTTATAATGTCTATGCTTATAATAATTATAGAGAAAGGGCTATTTTTTGGAATTGGATTGATTATAACCTAAAAGAAATTTCATGGGTTTTTTGGGGGGGTTTAACAT
This sequence comes from Torreya grandis, assembly GCA_037957365.1. Taxonomy (NCBI): domain Eukaryota; kingdom Viridiplantae; phylum Streptophyta; class Pinopsida; order Cupressales; family Taxaceae; genus Torreya; species Torreya grandis. The sequence goes on from JARHVA010000604.1 coordinate 198,631, forward strand.
AGCTGAGGAAAAAAAGGATAAGCAGGGTGGTGAATCGCTTCTATGTAATGTTAATGAATTGTTCTTTTGGTCAAAAATCAAGTAGATTCATAAGATTCAGGTTCATCCCCATGTCACAGAGCTACGTGGATCATTGTTCAAAGTGAGAACATTTTTTTTGGGATTTATAATGTCTATGATTATAATGACTATAGAGAAAGGGCTATTTTGTGGAATTGGATTGTTGCTAACCTAAAAGACATTTCATGGATTTTTGGGGGGTGATTTTAACATGGTTGGGGGAAAAAGGATAAGCAAAGTGGTGAACTACTTCTATGGAATGTTAATGAATTATTCTTTTGGTCAAAAATCTATAGATTCATAAGATTTTTGATCCTCTTAACTGAGTAGTAAAAGTATTTGGTTTACATGGTGCAATAATTAGGGCTCTATTAAAAGAGTCTATTCCTAGCTTGATAGATTCTATTTCAATAAGAATGGGTTCAATGTATAGAAAGAAAAGGATTGTAACTTTTTTAAGGTGTTCCCTTTTACTATATTTGATCATTACCTCATTAAAATATCTATTCTATTAAACAATAATTTGGAGGTGAGTTCTCTTGAGTGGAAAGGTTTATATAAACTCAATGCTTCCCACCTAGATAATTTAGACTACAAAGGAGGTATCTATTCTATCTAGAATATTGGTAATTTCATAATGGACTCCTTCTCCATTATTGACAAGTGGAATAGTTGTATGAGCATGTGTAAATTTTTTACACATACCTTTAGGCAACATCAAGCCAAATTGAGAAGGAAAAAAGCTTGTATTAATTAAGATAAATTAATTCTCTCTAATTCTAGATTACAACTTGATCTAAGTAATTCTCTCCTGCTTGATGAACTCTTAGATCTAAAGCATGAGATCAAAAAACATCAGATGTTTGTAGCTAGATGTGCTCAAGTTTGTTCTAGACTAAACTAGCTTAAGCTAGGGGATAAAGGATCTAAGTTTTTTATTTCAAATTCTTAAGAAAACATAGGCTAAAAGTAGGATTCCAATGATTAATTATGGTGGTTTTGTGTCTAGTGAACTGATTGAGGTTAGAAAAGCCTTCTTTTCCTTTTACTATAAGCTATTCTCGATGGATAGTTCAAGCCCACAAATTGACTATATTAGAGATCTGTATACCAAGTGTATTCCAAAAAAATAATCTAGTGAGCAATCTGCTTGGCTTGATAGTGAGATTTCCCTGGATGAGATAAAGGAAACAATTGATTCTTTGAATAATGACAAATCCTTGGGTTATGATGGTTTTCTTAAGGAATTATATAAGTCTAATAAATATTAGATTAGAATTGAGTGTTTGGGGGTCTTTAGGGAAGCTATTAAAGTGGTCACCTTGGGACTTGAACTTAGCAAAGGTGTTGTAAAGCTCATCTTGAAAGATGGAGAGCCGACCTTGGTTAAGAATTAGAGACCTATCACTCTTTTTAATGTCTCCTATAAAATTTTGGATAAGATTCTAGCCAAGAGAATTTCCTCCCTTCTAACCTTGGTGGTGTCAGTTTCATAGACAGGTTTGTTAAAGGCATGTATATCCTTGAAAACCTTATTTCCAATTAGAAAGGTAGGAGTTGGGCTAAGGATTCTAGCCTAGACATTGGTATGACTTTACTTGACTTTGAAAAATTCTATGATAGGATTGAATAGCCTTTAATTGACTTAATGTTGAAAGTTTTGGGGGTTCTAGATAATTTTTTCAAAATGGTAAATGTCCTCTTTAAGGATGCCTTAACAGTCATTAAAGTAAATGGGGATCTAACTAAGTCAATTGAGATATAGAGATCCATTAGGAAAGGTTTCCCTCTTTCCACCTTCCTTTTTGTTACAATAGATAAAGCCCCACACTACTTATTGAGAAGATTTTGTGTTGGTCCACCAGTCAGAGGTATCTCTTTACCTAATGGTTCTAAAACTATTGATGTTATATTTTCATAGGATTCTACATTATTTTCCAAACTTGAAAAGGATAATCTTCAACAAGTGGCTAAAAGGCTTGATATTTATTATTACCTCAGGTTCTAAAGTGACACTTCACAAATCATGTATAATAGGTTGGAGTGAGGATCCATCATATTGGTTGTGGGAGTTTGGGTGGGTATGGAAGGGACCTAATTAGATGGTTAGATACTTGGGTATTCCTTTTGCCTTATCACCTTATTTTAAGCAAATGTTAGATTGGTTGTATGTGAAAATCAATAGTATAATTAGTAAGTATCAAGGTCACCTTATCTCTCTAAGGTGTAGACATCCAATTCCTAACACCATTATGTTGAAATTGTTAGTCTTACTCGAATTGCACTCAAATGCCCAATTTATGCCAAAATGACTTAAACGTGCTAAATAGTTTGAGCTTGTTGTATACAAGAACTAATTTAGGCTAATATATCCCTAAATAGGGCAATACATCTTATGTTGTTCCTAACTTTTCATAAATAATTTCAAGTCAAAATGATAATTTCACATTTTAGTGCCCTAGATCACTCTTTCCTTCTAATTTGTTAGTACACATCACATTCCTTTGTTATTTTGTGTCAAAAATATCCTAAATGGGATCATGATTCATACTCATCTAACATTTCCTTCCAATTCTTTTGTGTCAAATTATGACCCAATAATATGAATTTTTGACCATTTTGATTAATTGTGCACCAATTTCTAAAAAATCACACTAAAATTGATTAATCTTACTTAGGCAAATTAAACCAAATTATGAGCTTAAATAATAATTCCATGGATTAAATTAAATATTTCTTTACTAGAAATTGATTCTTAATATTTACATCACCTAACAAAATGATCAATGGGGTAGCATCCATAAGCCATAAATGCAACAAATACTAGTTTTATGGGCACTCATGCCTAATTAATGCCTCTTCCTCCTAAATATTTATGAGAATATTTATGGATTTATTATGCAATATTAGATTAATTCATGGTCATATCAATCTTAAGATAGATGGTCATGGTTGATCCTAACCCATTTGAAATATCTATAAATAGAAGATCATAAAACATCATTTTAAGCTTAAATTGTGTAAACTTACAATGCAAGATTCTCTCCATTTAGGGATACATTGCCCTAAATCACATAGTTAGGAATCACATAAAATTTATTGCCCCATTTAGTGATACATTGGCCTAAATTTATGCTTTTATATGAAAAGCTCAAACCATTTAGTGCATTTAAGTGATTTTGGCCTAAATTAGGCATTTGAGTGAGATTCGAGTAAGATTGAAATTTCAACAGAATGGTGTTAGGAATTGGATGTCTACATTTTTGGCACACTCAATGGGACCATATAGAATCAATTCAATCAAGGAAGACTCTTGGAAATCTCATATTCCATTAAAGTAATTACAAAGTCCTTTAACATCAATTTTTATGCTCATTTTCTTGTATTTTTAATGTTTTTTGTGCATACACAGGTTATAAAGTGACCAACATTAGCTTGGGGTGATCGGTATTGGTTAAGGCCAACCACCATTGATTGGGTTGTAGGGGAAAATATGGCTAAATATTTACATTTTAGATCTTTATTCATGTTTTTTGTGTTCAAATTGATTTTTATAAGTCTCTAGTCTAAACATTTATTGATCCAAAAAATTTTCTTTTGGAGATTTTATCCTAAAAATTGAGATAACAAGTATTTTTGAGCATAACATTTTTTCCTTCGAGTTCACAAGTGACCATTATCGATAAATTTTAACTAGCCATGGTTAAGATTTGACTAGCATTAATCTTGAAATAACCAACATCGATTAACAGTGGCTGACATCGGTCTTTGTGTTTTTGAAAAAAACATAGACCCGAACAACAAATCCAAAGTTGATTATTTCATTTGTAAATATACTTCAAATCTAAACAAAAATCTCTAATGTTTATTGTATGATCTATGAGGAAAAGTGTTTATTTGAGCATAATTAAGTCTTTTTAAACATTTTCTTTGGTGTTTAAAAATAACTAGATCATTTGATTGAATGTTTTAGTAGGTGTTTTTCAAATTTTTTACAAACTAAGGCCAATGGGCCAAGAAATTCACTTCACATTTCAAATTTGGTGTTACAAAACTCAACTTTCACTTAAATTTCAAATTTATTGAAGTTGTTTTATGTAATTCATCTATCACTTGTTAGATTGTTTGATCTAGAATAATTGCGCATGTATAATCTCCCCTTGCCCTCTATAGGGAACTTGGGTGATCAAAAGCATATTTTCATTATAATTATGACTTTGTACAAGGAATAAAAAGGAATTTGTCTAGGCTCTCCCCAAAACTCATATGGTTTAGGTGATCTAAAAATAACCCTAAAGCCTTTTAAATTAGATTTTATTTTATGCAATTTAGATTATGAGGGGGATGTCATTACCTCCCACAGGTTCTCTAGGGAAGCATTAACCTGGGGCTTCATCTCTTGGTAGTGTTTCAACACTACTCCATGACAGGGTATATAAATTAGGGTACACATACTATGAGAGCAAAGGGGTTGAGCAACTAACCTCTCCTTTCATAAAAAAATATTGAGTCAGGTCTGGTCAACCATGGGATTCCAATAAGTAGCCTATGGATAAAATTATCATGCAAAGGAATAGACCCTTGAATGATAAGTTGATTGGTATGAACTCAATTGACGTGTTTCATCTCTTGTGTTAACCACACTTGGGACCATCTAGATGGTTGTAAATTTTAAGTTTTAGAAATCCCCACTTTCTACAGAGTATTGTTGATGTAGGGTGCACCTAAAGGTATATGTCACTGTATTATCACTTAGAAGAAGGGGGTGTAAAATACCCTACCAATTAATGCACTTTTATTTTGGATGAATACTTAAAATTCCTTCCAAGTGTACGTATATAGATGGATTTCAACAATATAAAGCAAACCTTATCAGTTTAGGGCTTATGATGATTACTTAGTTTTGTCTTTTGGTCTTAGATTATTTGGTCCTTGATTTGACTCAAAAATTAATTGTAAACAAATTTCATAACCAAACACATTATCCACAATTTCTTTAATAAAGAGGCATTACACTGGTCAAATCCAAATCAATCTTTACCTTGTTCAATTTGTAATCTTAAATATTATGTGAGCCATATCATCTAATTAGTGAAATTATTCTACCCATTTGAGTCTAATCTACTTGCCCAAAATGTTTAAGTCCTTCATTAACAATCCAAATTCAAAATTGCACCTTTCTAAGTTCATAAGGTTGATGTGTTAATTAGGTTCACCATTTGCACTTGATTTGAGGGAACTTGGGTTTAATTTCCCATTTGGATTGAAGATCATTTATAGACTCATTATCATCTCACCATTGTGAACCTGGGTCATCAAGTGTGTTACTCACACTCCAAGTTCTAGAACATATTTTATACTACCATTCTTATTACCATGTGGTGATGTTGTGCTGCCCATTTGGTTCTAGTTTATACTTAAGAATTCTTACATGTTTCCACATCTTGAGTTTCTTGGTTCATATTGTCTCCTTCCTAATCCAAAGGGATTTCATCTAAATTTCTAATAGTAACTCATTGAAGTTGAACTATATTTTATGGTATTGACATATCTCTAAATCTAGGCTTTGTTGTACTAGTTTACACTTTATATTATTGATTTATCATACCCTCTTCCAATTCATACAATTTTAATCTACCCTAGCTTGAGTATATTTGTGAACACAATTCTTCTAATTGTGTGTGATACTATGCCACCCTTCTTATTATAGTCTCTTTAGTTACTTAGTCACCTTATTTAGAAAATATCAAAACACATACCTTGTTCAAATGTTTGAAAAACATTTCTAAATCTAGTCAAACATAGAGAGGAACCTTTTTAGACATGACTCAAAGGTACACTCTTAGTGGGGTCCCTTATGAGTTATGAGGAAGATAATTATTTTTATGATGAAAATAATTCAGTGGTCTTTGAAGAAATTCCCACAACTGTAAGATCTGAGGAAGACTTTTTATACTATCAACCCCAAGAGGATAGGGATGAATCCATTTTGAGGTTGATACAACTAGGTGCTAGAATACCCTCAGATTTTCCTATAGAGAAACTACACACCTTAATTAGATAAGGATAAAAATAACAAGAACAAGTTTTTGTAAACATTTCACAAACAAACATACCTTCTTATTCTAGCAAAGGCAATGAAATACTTATAGAGTCAAAACCAAATGATCAATGTCTTATTAACAAGATTAAGAAGACAAGTCAATGATATGCAGACCAACTTATCACAAACTTGATAGACTCTTTAGTAGCTACATCAATCCACAATGATGCTTCCAAAGAATAAGGAAATGGGGTTGAAACAATGCAAAATCTAGTTGAGAACACATTTATGATAGATCAATATGTCTTAGTAGAACAACCCAAATCCCAAGAGGTTTTGCAACATGCTCCACTAGACATAGAGCACACATTTTTTAATCATCAAGAACCTCTTATTCCTTTACAAAACTAAAGACTCAAACATTTAGTACGCATTGAAGAATTCATAATTTTTTTTTGGCTAGTTCATCTCAACTAACATGTACAATGGTGAATAGACAAAAAAATCCCTAAAAAAAAAAAAATTAATTTGAGGCAATAGATTCCAAAGAATTGACCACTTACCTACTCGAATCAAGGAGTGAACCAAAACCAAGTTAAGGATTGTAGGGTGTACATCCTTACCAAATATTTGCAATAATAGGGGCACCTACCACCCAAATAATAATAATAGGGGTACATACCACCCCAATAGTAAAAAAAGGGGCACATACCACCCCAAAAACAACAACAAGGGTACATACCACCCCAACATCAATAACATGGGAACATACCACCCCCAAAACAACAATAGGGGCACATAATACCCCAACATAAGTAACAGGGGCACATACCACCCCAACAGAATTATGTTCCACCCATGAATGCACCAAACATGTAAGAGTGGAACTATATGAAAGAGATTATGACATGATTGAGATGAATAATAGAGTTAAGAAGTATAAATTCAATATGATATGACCATATCTATTTTATTTATCTATTCTCTAAGTCCCCTTTCCATCTCATTTTAAGGTGCCTAATTTTGACAAATATAAAGGAAAGGGTGACCCACATGAACACATTCATGCATTTTATGTATTATTCCAAGAGGTTGCATATAGTAGCATTTACCTACTTCAATTGTTACTGTGAAGTTTAGCGGGACAAGATCTAGATTGGGTACTTAAGTTACCCAAAGGATCGATTATGGATTGGAATGACTTATTTGAAAATTTTGTTAACCATGTCTCGTATAATATTGATCATGAATCGACCATTGTTTACTTATACAAATTTAAACAATGTGATGGAGAAAGCTTTGATACATATATATAAAGATAAAGAGCATTAGTAGGTCACTTTCAACATAATTTGCCAGACAAATAGTTGGTAGACATATTTACCCATAATTTACATCCTGAGGTCATGCATAATTTATGAGTTGCTTGTACTAACTCATTTGAGGAGATTATTGACAAAGGAGTATAGATTGAGAAGGATATTATTACTGAGGTCCTTATCAAGATTTTTATGCAAGGTCAAACTTCAAAACTGACCCATTTTTCTAGTCCAACAGTTGTGCAAGAGAAACCTAATTTTTTCAATAAGAACAAGAACATAATAGGGAATGGAGTAATTGAAACAAGACACGTATAAATGGTGTAATCCCCATTGGCCCTAAATATATAATTAGTTCCACTTAATCCACCACCCAATTTGTAAAGATGGCCTCCATAGAGGACCTTCCATAATCAATACAAAGTCTTCAGTAAATTAAGAGAACCTGTTGAGACATTTTTTTCAAAAGCTCATAGTAGCTAACCTAATTATATGGTTAGTACCAAGGCCATTTCCTTATGATCAACCAAAACCAAATTGGTACAAAGAGAATAAATGGTGTAATTTTCATCATGTTGTTGGATATAGTGTGTATCAGTGCATCTAATTGTGGCACCTAATTGAAGATTTGATCGAGAGTGGTGAAGTTGAGATCAAATTGGCCCTACAAGGTAATAATTAAGATATGGGAATCTACCAAGATCCATTTCCTCAACATAATCAACCACTACCAATGAACAATCAACAAAACCAAGGATAGAACTAATAATAGAATTAGGGTTAAAATCGTAATCAGTATGACTGTAATCAGGATCATAATACCCATGCTAACAACTTGGGTTACATTAACATGCCTTATGACTATAACAACACCATGGGATGAATTTATGCACACCACATTGCCACTTTTACTATCAAATCCTATGAAGTATCTTATAATCCTTGTAGTACTAGACCCAATATTATAGGATCAACACCCTCTCCCTCTAACAATATTGTGTCAAGTTTGCATAAATCTGTTGTGACTCTATTTGCACAAGTTACTAATTCTAAACAACACCCTTCTTCTAATTACAATGGATCCTTGTTGACTCAAAATTACAAAAAATACAACTAGACACCCACGAGTCACCCTCCAAGGCCCTTCGCCTTTATCTTTTGATTATAATAGCTCCTTGCCACCTCTAGGTTGTGTAGTCATAACTAGATGCTCGAAGTTACCCTCTATAGCTCTTTAACCACTTCTTCCATAGAACCCAATGTGAACATTGTGCCTTCAGATCCAAAGTTTATTACCATGCCAACCAAAGCCAAATTGTCTCATCCCAATGTTGAGAAGCCTTATAGTTTATCAGACTATCTGAGTAAAACCCTTGCACATATTTCCATTTTAGATCTCTTGTGTACATCTAAAATCCATATAACTATTTTAAAAAGCCTTTTGCAAGAATCAACTATTCCCAAAGATATAAATACTAAAAATTTCCAAACATTAGTTGGATATTTGTCTTTATTTCAATAGCTTATGTTTAATCAAAGAGACATGCCCACCCTAGGTTTGAACCATAATAACCCATTGTACATTGAGGTGGTCATTAAAAACCATAAAATCAAGTGGGTTAATATAGATAATATTTTGGGGATAAAAATAATATCCCTAAAAATAGTGTAGAGATTGGAATGCACTACAAAGGACATTCAGCCAAAGATGATCACCATAAAGGCTTATGACAATGTCAAGAGGGAATCTTTTGGTACCACCCATTTATCAATCATTATTGGTTCTAATTCCCACTACACATTGATTCATATTATGGATATTGAGAAACCTTATATCATAATTATTGGTCATCCTTGGATCCATGAAGTATAGCTATTCTATCCACCTTGCATTAGTGCCTTAAGTTTCCCATGATGGGATTGAGGTTACTATTCATACCGATCAATAGCCTTATCAATATTGCAAACATCTTGAGGCAGAGTATCATAATTATAAATATTGTCTTGGTTCTAAATTCATTTCAAAGAAGAACAATATGATAGTTTCACATACACTTCCATCCAATTATATCAACCCTATTGCTTGGCTTCCACTTTGGTTGATCCATTTCCTGTAGCTCTTGAAAAATAGGTTATTATTGAAGATGTGGGCATTTCCACATACCATCTTAAGGATGCCTTATATGTTGCAACATTGCCTAAGTCTCCAAAAATAATTGGTAAACCCAAACTTTATAAGAGCCTAAACAAACCCAACTTGATTTATAAACTGAAGAAAGAACAACAAAAACCAATCATGGTAGTTTTACCTACTACTTCACCAAAATAGGATCGAGAGGATTTTCCAAAAGGAGACTAGTTATATTTGGACAACATTGCTAATTTCTTTTAGAATCCAAAATATCCTATCCCTAATCGGATCATGGATCATCTTGATTATACAAGAAGTAGCCTTGGCCCACGAGCCTAAGGAATCTTGGAACCCTTATCAGTTGGATTACCTAATTTAAATCATGGTCTCAGATTTGTACCACCTAGGGGTGACCTCAAGACTTTCAATAGTGATTATTATGAATCAACTAGAGATGAGACTCTTGATAGTTATGTAACATCCCATTATAGCCTTTTCAATGATATTACTAAATTGGATTTATTTTCTCAAAATGCCATTATGATCATAACACCTATTTATCCCATTGGACCTTCCTATCCAGAATCAAGAACCCATTTCACCATTAAATGTTTCCATATTGAATTAGAACCTCATTGTTACTTTTGCCTTTTCCATCCTAAACTCATTGATTGGGACCAACAAAATTCTATCATACACCTTGATGAGTTTTAAAATGAAGAATCAATTACAGAATACATGGGCCTATGAGATGGATTTCCCATTGGTGATCACAAACAGGGCTTTGATTTTTCATTGGATCCTTCTACCTACTTTGGAGAGCAGGAAAACTTTCTTGGTCATGAACAAGATAAAACATCAAGATATTTGGCTGAAAACCTCTTTGAGGCACTCATTGATCAGGGCAAAGTAAAGATAAAGATAAACCCTTGAGTGAAAACCTATTTTAGGTACTCTCAGGTAGGAAAGTTTACTCATCCCCTTAGGACGTAGAAGGTCCATCAAGTCCTAGCTCTATAGCTAGTACAAGCATCTCTTCAAAATAACAACAAATGTTTGAGCATCTCACTCTTGAGTTTAAAGAGGTTTTTGGTACTTGGCCACTACTTGAGATCATGGATTATGATTCATTGCATTATCCAAAGCTTTGGGAGGAACATAAAAAATATGTAGTAGAAGAAGATGATCATGATCACACCTTGCCTACTATTCTTAAAGATGGATCTACCCTTCTTGTAGAGAACATAATTAAAGTGAACTTGGGGACATATGATGATCCCAAAATTATTTATCTTGGATTTTCCCTTACTGAAGTAGAACATGAACACATTATATCCATTTTGATGGATTTTAGATATATTTTTGCATGGGCATATTCAAACATGTTAGGCTTAGACCCACACTTGGTAGTGTAACAACTTGTTATTCATCTAGATGCCAAACTAGTTAAGCAAAAATTAAAAAAGATGCATTCATGCATCACCCTCTTGGTAAAATCCCAATTGGAAAAGTTATTATGAGTAGGGTTCATCAAACCACTAGATTATTCTGAATGGATATCTAACATAGTTTTAGTCAACAAGAAGCCACAAGTATATGTTTTTATACAAACTTTAGAGATATCAACAAATCATGCCCTAAAGATGATTTTCCTCTACCCAACATCTACATGATAGTTGATTCTACTGCTAGCTATGAGATGCTATCCCTCATAGATGGATTTTTTGGATATAATCAGATCAAGATAGCCCAAGAAGATCAACACAAGTCTACATTCACCACTCTGTGGGGAACATTTTGTTACCAAGTCATGCCATTTGGCTTAAATAACATTAGAGCCACATATCAACATGCAATGATTGTCATATTCTATGACATGATGTATGATATTATTGAGGACTATGTTGATGACATACTATCAAAATCAAGAAAACTTATTAGACACCCTGACATTTTATGAAGAATCTTTGAGAGGATTCATGAATATAAAGTTAGCATAAATCCTAAGAAGTGTATCTTTATAGTCAATTCAGGGAAATTACTAGGTTTCATTATATTATAAAGAGGGATCGAAGTTGACCCTACTAAAATCAAGGCTATTATTTAAATTCCTCCACCTTCCAATCTTAAACAGCTCCGAAGCCTACAAGGAAAGATCCAGTCAATCCATAGGTTCATTTTTCAACTGGCAGATAAGTGCCACCCATTAACCCATCTATTAAAGAAAGGGGTCATGTTTCAATGGGATGAAGAATATAAATTAACATTTGTAAATCTCAAAACATTTTTTTCCAACCCACCAATTTTGAGACTGCCAACATTAGGATAACCACTGCTTCTTTACATATCAACAACTGAGAATGCACTGGGGGCACTTTTGGCCCAACATGATGATCGAGGTAAAGAACATGCACACTATTATTTAAGTCGCACACTGGTGGCTTATGAAAATAATTATACACCTATTGATAATGTGTATTTATCTATCATGTTTACTTCCTAAAAGCTGTGACATTATTTTTTGAATAATAAAACTATTATAATCGCTAAGGTGGATCCTCTCAAACTTTTATTATCTAAAGAAGCTCTCATAGGATGCATGGCTAAATGGGTCATGCTCCTAAGTGATTTTGATGTTGAGTATCAAAATAAAAAAGCTATAAAGAGGTAGGTTATTACTGATAAACTTGTAGAGGCCCTTATTATAGACACTCAACTACTCAGATTTGACTTTCTAGATGATTCTATCATGACAATGGAAGAAGTATAGTGTGAACCTGAATAATGGAAATTATATTTTGATGGTTCCTTCATCTCTCGTGGATCTAGAGCTAACATATTTTTGATTACACCATAAGGGGATTTGATTCCCAAAGCATTTCACATTAATATTCATTACACCAATAATATGGCCAAGTATAAGGAACTTAATGTAGGGCTGCATCTTGCCATTCAGTGGGACATTAAAAACTTAATGGTTTATGGTGATTCCCAGTTAATCATCAATCAGAGCACTAATCAATATCAAAATAGAAATGACAATATTGTACCTTATAATAAAATTGTGGATAATCTCAAGGATCATTTTAAATTTATATAGTTTGAACAAGTACCAAGGGTTAACAATAGATCTACTGATGCAATGGCAACAATTGGGTCTATGATACCAATTGAGGGTAGTGATAAAGAGTATCAGTTTTAGATTGAGAATATTCTATAGCCTACATATATTATGATAGATTTAAAAAGGGTATTCACCATTGATGGTCCCAATCCCTCACCTGAACCACCTTGGTATCAAGCCTTTTATAATTACTTCTAAGATCACATTTTTCCACCTGACTTGTCCAATAACCAACATAAACTATTCCATCATCATCTAACCCATTATAACCTACTAGGAAACATAGTTTATCACAAAGGCTATGATGTAATGTTACTTTATTATTCATATTTTGGAGAATCCAAGCTAGCACTGAAGGAGGTTCATGAAGGAATGTGTGGGGCCCACACCAATGATGTAGTCTTAGCTAATAAGCTCCTTAAAACAAGCTATTAATTGCCAAAAATGGAGAAAGGTGCTTGTAATTATGTGAGGAGGTGTGTTCCTTATTAAAAAAATGGAAATTTTATAGAACACCTTCTTTATCACTATAGTCAATCACAACACCATGGTCATTCTCTATTTGGGGACTCGATCTCATCAGGAAAAAAAACCAAGATCCTCAGATGGCCATAAACTCTTTTTAACTACTATCAAGTAATTTACTAAGTGGATTGAGGCCATTCCTCTCACTTATATCACTAGGAAACATATATGGGATCCTTGCATGCATTATATCCAATAATGATGGATCCTTTCTAAATAGAGGTGCCAAAAAAATTTGTTTAAAATTCAAGATCAAGCACAATAAATCCTCACCATATAACCCACAAGGCAAAAGATAAGTTAAGTCATCAAATAAGACCATTGCAGACATTTTAAAGAAGATTATCAATGATGCTGGCTATAATTGGCACTTACAAATCTTTCCTACTCTTTGGGCTTATCGAAACAATCATCAAAACCCTACAAGGGCACTCCATACTCCCTTGTTTATGGAGTAAAAGCTATTATACTAATTGAGATCAAGCTACCTTCATTGAAATTTTATTTGGAGCATATTGAAGATGACGAAGAGTATATAGTCTCAAGGTTGAAAAAATTAGAACTTCTTGATGGTAAGTGTTTGGCTACCCTAGAAAAATTACCAGTCTATCAGAATAGATTGTAGAGAATAAATAACAAACACATTATCCCTCAGGAGTTTGAGATTGGTGATTTGGTCTTTAAAGAGAACTAGAAGAACACAAATGTTAAATGCAAGAAAAAAGGTAAGTTCCAACCTAATTGGTTGGGACCATTTGTTATCATGGTAAACTATAGATTAGGGGAATATCAACTAGCTACTTTGAATCATGAAGAACTTCCTGAGCCCATGAACATTATGCACATTAAGAGGTTTTATGTTGTTCAAGCTTCAAACCATTATCTATAAGATTCCTTACTTGGGGCAACTTGTGCTAAAATATTTTACCATTGTATCTTGGACCATCCTCTCATGGACCATATTCTTTTGACCTACCCTAGACTATTCTTTCAAAGAACCTTATTACTTTCATGACTGTGGACAATGAAGGATTTTGGACTATTATCAATATGAACACATTTTATCCCATCCTAGATCATTCTCTTTGAGAACCATATTCATTATGTACCATCCTTTAGACCCCATTCATTTTGGACTGTTATCTTTGAGAACCACATTCTTTTTTATGTCTTGGGCTTGTTGTGACTCACATAATTTTATCCCTTAACCAATTATGATCTTGATTATGAATCATCAACACTATAAACATAATAGATGCTAATTCTATAGAGTAGATTGGCATGGATATTATTTTACAGCTTCTTTTATAAATGAGTGAACATGAATTCATATTTAGCTCAAGATCTTTGCCTATCGAATGGTTATTTAGAGGTATCTTATGTTGCATACTTATATATTCTTTTTCTTCTATTAGGTATACATTGTTTCCTTATCAAGACCTCACTCTTACCGATTTGTGAGCATAGGCTGTTGTAGTGAGTTTATCTATTTATTGGAGCTTCTACTCTTGGATGATCATCTCCTCGATTAGTTGGTTCTCTTTGCACATATTTCATCCTAAAAATGCCAAAAACACTAGAAAATGATCCACAAAAGAACAAAAAATTATTTTACACTTTTTTACATTCTGCTCTCTCACACTATTGCCATTTTACAAGTATATTATCCTACCAACTTGTCATTTTACAAGGCCATTTTGATTTGTACACTATCATTATTTTGTGAGTCCATCTTCCCTTTGCTTTTACAAAATTTATCAGGTTTTTCTATTCATCACCTTATCTTCTATCCCTCTTCCTAGGAGAACTAAATTTGGCCTAAAGTTCATGTTGGAACATGCATCCATGGAACTATGTAGGCAACTTCCACTTGTCTTGTATATCTAGAGTTAGCTTGGTCAACCCCTTTCTTTTCTTCTCTTCCCCTATTTATTTTGTGTTGTTTACCTCTTATTTGGAAGCAACTTTGTGTCCTTGTTCCTATTATGTTCTTTTAAAAAGTAATGCCTCTACTACATGTGCAAAAATAATTGTGTTTAAATCGTAATAACTTGATTTTTATTTGTATGTGTTTATTTGAGTTTTATTGGTGTTTTGTTGGTTTTTATTGGTGTTTTATTGTGATTTATTTCCTCTTCATTTATTTCTTCTTCTTTCCTTTGGTTGTTTCTTATTGATCTTTTATTTTCTTGTTTGATCTTGTCCTTTTCTTTTATTTTTCAAGAACATCTTGATGGTCGACATGGATCTTCATTATTTATATCTTGATCTCATGTTATTAAGTTATTTTTGCCTTGTTTTTAAACATTTTTATTCCTATTTGAAGTATTGATTGTTCATATCTCGATTTTAAGTTAGGTTCATTTATGTTTTACTTTTTATTTTTCTTTGATTTTTTATTTAAATGTAAATAGTTGTAATTCTAGTTTTGGTCACGTTTTACCATTATCCTTAGTTATAGGTATTCACATTTGAACCAAATCCATGCAATTGAAATGCAATGTCATTATGAGTTCTTCATACATGTGGTGCCTAATTTCTTTTGCTATAACAAACACTTTATGCTTTGGATTCAAGTTTAAACATCAATACAACTCCAATGAACAACTCTCAAGATCACCTTGCATAAAATAGGCTCAATAAGTTTAGCACATGATTCTATGCTTAGACGTGCATCTCTTGGCATAAATAATGAGTCTCATCAAAATTATGGTCAGTTTTTTGCATCTCTCATTCCATTCTCTCCCACTTATGGGTGAACTACATTATCTTGAGGTCCAATTGGACTATTTAGACATCACTTAGATACATGATGTATCTTGGGTCAACTCAAAAATCTTCATTATTTTCATCTCTTTCATCACATTATGCATTCTCTTATGCCTAGTCTTTTGAACTTTCTCATCTTTAATCTATATAATAGGTTATATCCTTAAGCTATTACTTGCTAATTTAACCATGCTGGGGCACAACATTTAAACCAGTTAAAAAATCTAAATTAGCCCTATTGGGGCAGTATAACATTTCTTTATCAGTGATCAAAATTAGTCCTATTAGGGAAAACTTATTTATCACATGGTCATATTTGCTCTAATGAGACACATAATTATTTATTCTATCTTTGGAGACCACGTTCTCATTTTTTTCTAATTTCAAGCTCTATAGACTTATGACCTCATTTTGGAAATATTTTAGTGTACAACTTGTCTCAGGATTGATCAATTCTGAAGTGCACAGCTTGCACCCTAGCTTTGGGTGTGTTCAAAGTGTGTTGCTTTTATTTTTGGATTGTATCCTTCCCATTCCCCCATTATTGGGGCCTATTTTATTCTAATTATATTTTTATCACTGATAAAATTAATGTGTGCAAACATTAGCTTGTTTGGATTTAATATGTTCCACAAGTTAATATCACTTTCCCTCCCTTTTTGAGAGTCCATCCTTCTCTTTCATCCCAATATGTCCTCTCAAGGTGGCATCATGGGTCATTTCCAATTTCTTCTTGACAACTCTTTTCTTTGAGAAGATGTTGCTTCATCTGAATGTCTTGCTACACCTTCTCAAATAGGGGTAAAATGTAGACATCCAATTCCTAACACCATTATGTTGAAATTCTTAATCATACTCGAATTGCACTCAAATACCCAATTTAGGCCAAAATCACTTAAACATACAAAATTGGTTAGAGTATATACAAGAGATGATTTAGGCCAATGTATCCCTAAATGGGGTAATACATTTTATGTGATTCCTAACTTTTCTTAAATCATTTCAAGTCAAAATGATGATTTCACATTTTGGTGCCCTAGATCACTCATTTCTTTTAATTCATTAGTACAGATTATGTACCTTTGTTATTTTATGTTGACAACATCCTAAATAGGATCATGTTCCATACACATCTAACATCACCTTCCAATTCCTCTCGAGTCAAATTATAACCTAGTAATATGATTTTTTGACCATTTTGATTAATTGTGCACTAATTTCCAAAGAATTGTACTAAAATTGATTAATCTTACTTAGAAAAATTAAACCAAACTATGAGCTTAAGTAAGAATTCCATGAAGTAAATTGAATATTTATTTATTGAAATATGATTCCTAATATTTGCATCACCTAATGACATGATCAATGGGGTGGCATCCATAAGCCATAAATGCAAAAAATATTAATTTTATGGGCACCCATGACTAATTAATGCCTTTTCATCCCAAATATTAATGAGGATATTTATGGATTTATTATGCAATATTAGATTTATTCATGGCCACACATATAAATATTGAGATCGACGGTCATGGTTGATCCTAACCCATTTGAAAAATATATGAATAGAAGGGCATAAAACATCATTTTCAAGCTTAAATTGTGTAAAATTCTAATGCAAGATTCTCTCCACAAGTCATTTGTGTAGTTTGATAAATGCTTTATTTACAATAGGATAGATTCATTTGATAGGCATATTAGTGATTCCATATCATGAGCCTAGATTATGCATGGTGATCTTGAGATGATCGAAAATCTTGGCATCCATTGTTGACAAAGACAAGAATACCAAATTAGGGGGGAAAACACGTTTGGAGTCACTTTTGGATGGTAGAATGCTTTTGGGAAGGTAATAGGTATATATGTTTATTTTCAATTACTTTTTATTATCATTTACAAACCCTTTTAAATAGGTTATCTTATATTGTTAGTTCTTATGCATTATTTTTTGTTTTTCATGACCAATATTTTAACTAATCCTCTTTGTAATTCAACACTACATTAGGTAGGATTAAAGTCTATCAAAAAGTGATCTGCTCATATAGAATCTATTATACCTCATGTTGGATATTCAATAAGACCCAAATTAATCTTTTTTCACAAAATTATTAGGGACTTTATTTGGTTAGACAAAAAAGGTAATAAAAAATACATGTTGTGGTGTGGACAAAAAAATTGGGGGTCTTGCGTTGAAATACCTTAGGCTCCGAGGTATTACCCTAGATATCAAATGGGTCATTAGAGCTCTAGAAGGGGATGATCCATGAAAGATCCTGGTTATAAGTAATATTCTACGAGGATTCCTGAAAGGTAAATTGAATTGAAAAGGGTTGTATATTTATAATCTATTGGTGGGCTCATTCTTGGTTCAAGTTGTGGGCTCACCAATATTTCAGGTCCTTTAGAAGGCTTGGGAGCTTGTGAAATAACTTATCATTGTGTGTCATATTTTTAGTGGGTTAGGATCAAGGTGCCATGGGTATAGGACTATATGGTGGACCCTTACAGTGAACAGAAGGCCCCTTACCCTAATTATAGGGTATTTGACCTTTATTTGGTTCTCCAAGGAGTTGAAATGCTTAAAGGATCTTTTCTCCTTTAATGGATGGGATTCATGGATAGAAATTAGAGAGAGGTTTCAAATTCCTTCATCACAGAGAATGACATTTGCCTTGATAGCTAAGGCTCTTTAGTCTGCAAAAGGAGTTTCTCTCTTTGATGAAGATGGTATTTGTTGCGGGTGATATTAAATGGATTAATGCCCCTCCTCTTTTTGAATACACCACTAAAATATTTTATGATAAACTCACTTTATCCAAAATCCTCTACCTTAGCCTTAACCATGCGTGGCATGTTTTTGGTCCATTTTTTAATTGGTTTTTTAGGTTCTATGTTATTTAGGCTTCTTTCCTTGATTTCCAAAAGTCTTGTTTTAGATAGATGCTTTTGTATGATAAACTTGTTGTTGGGTCTATTATTTTGAAACTTATGTTTAGCCTTCCCAATTGCTTTCTCTGTGGTGAGTTAGAAAATATTTAATACCTTTTTTTTATTGTGTCCTTTTACTACCAATATTTGGAATAATTGTCTTAAAAGTTGGTGTTTTTATTTGGTTGAGATTTCATGGTATAATGTTGCTTTTAGATATGTTTGTCCCACAAAGAAGGTTCATAAAATTTCCATAAATTTTGGATTATATTTTCTTCTGAGATCCTATGGTTCTTTTGGAATCAAAGGAACTTAGAAGTTTTTTGATTTAAATCTAGATTTCTTACTAACTTCAATCTTTAACTTACTGCTAGTTATGTTTTTTGGTAGATTTTCTTGCAATTGAAGTTTCCTCAAAGTGAGCTAGAATATTTCTTGAGAATTGGGATACTAAAAATTTCTTCTAGTTACTTATTATATAGTGGGGGATACCTAAGAATGACTCAGCCTCCTGATTAGAGGATTTTCCATAATGATGTTACTCATGTACAAGTTTTAGAATATGACTGGGAGTTGATTAAGGAAGCAAATTTTGAGCAGTTTGATGATTTGGTGGATGGTTAGGTAGGATATTCAGATTTTGATAAAAATGGAAATGTATCTTGGTTGGAGGTAAATAGAGATGTTATCCATGCTCTACAAGAATATGGGAACAAGGAAGAGTCAAGTTCAAGTGAGGCTGTGGAGTTGAACAAAGCTAGTAAGGATGATGTGGGTTGTGAAGATTCTCTTTCTAATATTGCTGATGTTTTGAGTCCTATTATATCTAATAGTGTCAGTGTTAATCTAGGTGATAAGAAGGATTTGAGCTAGGGTGTTCTTTAAATTATTAAGGCTTTTATTAATGAAACTTCCATGAAACATGAAAAGGTTATTGATAATGGGAGTTCAAATGATGTCGAGGATATGGTAAACTTTATAAAAGTTTTAAACATGAAATAAATCTTGGGGAAAATTGACTATTTTCCTCATTTGATGTAATATTCTCAAATGGGACTTATTTCTATTAACAATGACCTAACTTGAGGTTGTTGGTGTTGATGTTGTTGAGGGTGAGAAAGTGCAAATTGATGATGGGGATAATGTTGATTCTTAGTTATTGACTGTCTTGGTTGGGACTTTTCTCTTGATTTCTATTGGTTTTTCTATTTTGTGCTGGTGCCACATTTTGTGGATTTTTTATATTGTAATAACATTTATATAACTAGTTTTAATGTAGTATCCTGTAGCCTAGTTGGTAGTTTTTTGTGTTTTGCATCTTTTAATGTACAAACTTTGTTCATGTTTTTAAAATTAAAAAAAAAAATTATAGGTCTATTTCTTCCCATTTTATTCATAGTCTCTTGATTAATCCTATTCGTAATTACTTATGTTCATTTCTCTTCTTGTCAAAACTCTCTTTGAAGTCCTATAATTACTTTTCATTTTATTTCTCTATGTTATCCATATTATGGGTTTATGTTTAGGTTATTTAATCACTTATTATTCATTCAAATCCTTCTAGTTCACATACCCATAGTGCCCTAAGTGACTATTCCATGTCAATTAGAATCAACACCATGGTCTTTTCAACAACCAACATCTTCACCGATATAGGAAGTCACTTTAAGCCTATTTCCCAGATTCACCTGAAAAATAATTCGTACATAACTTCAAATGTAATATATCCTTGAACAATAAATTTAGTGACATATCTATCAATTGCAATCTTCACCTAGTGATGAATCTTATGGGTCTAGTAAGTATCCAAGTTGCATAAGTTTTTGATCTTTTTTTAATTCCAGACAAAATACTCTATTTATCTAGGTCTAAAGTAAAAATACTCAATCCTTGATAACTAAGCATCAACAATTTATGACACTTACACCTAAAATAAATTCATAAATCTTTCCATGAATATGTTCAGCTATGATTTCTTTAGCAGAGCCTCTTATTACTCTAGCTTCTTCCTCTACAAAATTTTGTATCCTTTCATACAACTAACACTCAAGGTGTATTTTAATTGGCAACCATCTCAATATGTTTTAATGTCCACACTCATCTCACCATTGTTAGCAGTGGTACCTGGAAAATCCCATAAGGACATGCTAAGTGTTGAACTATATGATGTGTTAGGGATTCTAAATATGTTGAAGGATTGAATTTATAAAGCATGTAAAGTTTATTTTAGATTCATTAACCATTATTATATGTGTAATTATATGATTTAAATCATTTAGAGCATTTGAAATTGATAACACAACATATACATGTGTATGAAGTTACAAATAATTATAGGAAAGGTTACACACATAGATCACAATTAACATAGAATAATTTCAAAAAAAAACCATTTATGACTTCTATTAATGTATTAAAATTAAAAATCAATGATCAAGATTATCATTTAGAAAATAGAGTATTTATAGAGTTACGAGGAGGCTCTAATTATTCACCTTTATGGGCTTTCATTTCCATAATTGAGGGGGGCTTTTAAGCTTCTGTAGACTTTTGACATTCAACCTAAACCCATATTTTATATAAAATAGATACAATTACACACTTGTCACCTTTTAAAGTCAAAAAAATATTCCTACGACTTAAGCTTCATATGTCACTACCAACACTAATCAAAAAATATTGTTCAAGCCATTTACAAGCATTATCAAAGCTAAGAATTATAAAAATAAATTATATGGGGGCTCAAGATCCTTACCCATGAATTAATTTTGGAGTGAATTTTTAAGGTTTCTTTATTGAAGGTATCATCTCCTACAATTTTACTACTAACTTTCACAACCATGATCACTAAACTCATAAAGTGTAATGCCATTAAATAGGCAAAGAACATCCATAATGAAAAATAAGGAAAAGTAATTTTCAAATTCCATAATTCTATGCACCTTCTTTATGTTACCAAAGGTAACTTATAGGATTGTAATATTTCATTCATTTTAATAAAAAACATGATATAACACATAACACTACACAATAGTGATAGACATTAAAACCTCAAGGAGCTCTCAATCCACATTCTCTCTAAAAAGCCAAATAATCTCCCTATCATTTGTAATGTGTGGTGTCTCTTAAGAATAACTATCTCTCTTGGCATTCCCCTCTCTTCTTCTGAGAATTCATGAGCTAAAAATAATCTTGTTCAAATGCCTCTTAATACATGCATTACTACAAAATTTGGATATACCTCTTTAGTGCATGTCAAAATTTCTTCTATGACTAAAATTTTCTTTCATTTAAAAAAAATTATATTGATTAATATGCTTAGACTATATTAACATATAAATTTAATAGACTATTGTTTTTGTTTCAATAGAGTGATGCCACAATAAAAATAACTTTCTACTAACATAATCGTTGATTGATTATGATATGAATATATTTTCTTACTCTTTAAATACATCTTCGAAAAAAATATTTTTTAAATTGACAAGCTCATTTTTATTAAGTGAGTGAGAATCATACCCTTTAAATAATCTCGATACAAAAATTCACTTATACATTTAAAAAACCAAACTTAAAAAATAATAATAAACTCAACGATCAACTTTATTAATAGATTTCTTATAATCAATTCCCAACAAATTGATGGTTTGTTTGTTGAGAGCCTAGACCATTCTCAATGCTCAACTCTATTAATGGGTTTCTTCTATTCAATTCCCACACTGACATACAAATCCTTTATTAACGAGGTAATGCTTCTCTCCACGACGATGTCAACTATACATATAGTCCAAAATTTTCAACTCATCTCAACCAAATAATTACATAATTAGAGGGATGGTGAAAGAAAGTGGACGTCCTATTAAAAATATACGCGAACTTCTTTTAAACATAAGCAAAGTTTTAAGGAAAGATGTCGAGAAAATTGACAAGGTAATGGCAAGTTGTCTAGAAGCAAGATCCATGTTTAGTTGACTTTAACCCTACTCTAAAAATCTCAATGTTTGCTGATCAATTGCAATAAGCACTACACTTAATAATATATATTATTAAGTGAGGACGAGGATGGTCGGCCATACGGTCCTCTCATTTTCCAATCCAAATGGCCTTTGCTGCATATAAAATTTCTTACCAATTTTCCATGCACCTTTTTGTTAGTGCAGGAATCTCAACCATCCAAACCATAAACAAATGAGACAAAAGACCTTAATAATTTATCATTCATATCCAATGGTGTCCCCTAAACCTTGATCTAAGAGACAGATTTGCCTTCATTTTATGCGGCGTTGTCTATGGAGTATAGTGCATGGGGACTTTCAAATAATTTGTTTCTCTAGAAGCTCGTAGATCATGTACCAGGATTGAAAAAAAATATGGTTCTGAAGGGGAGCAATGTACTTGTAATGACATATATTCTTTGATTAATGTTATAACATTACTAGGATCCCAATAACATTGCATGCCCACCACCGTTATATATGTATTGCACATAGTATCAACTGTCATAAATTAATTTTTCAGCTTTCTGACAAGGTTACAGAGAGTCTGGATTGATTGTTTAGATGGTTTCTGCTGAAATCATGGAGAAGAGGGAAATATTGGATCAGAGGAATATAGGGTCATCAATGAGGTTAGTTTTGTTATATTTTATTAAGGAAAAGAGATGCTGGTGCGGTTCAATCCCATGACTGTACTACTATGCAATTGTAATGCTTTCTCGGATTGAGCCGTGCCAATATCACTTTATGTTTATATTCTCAATTTTTTTTTGGAATGTTTCAACTTTAATTCTTGGTATGTTTAATCGAATAAGGATATTCATCAGTATAGTATTAGCTTGTATGAATATAGGTTCACCCATTTACAGTAGTGTCGAAAAACTGTCAGGCATACCTTACACGTGTCTCTGTAAAACTGTTCTCCCTATGCTTTGCAATGAGGATACTCAAAAAAACTGATCAGTGATGAACATTCTATCCAATTCTATCCAGGCTGCTTTCCTGCAATGGATGTTTTTAGGGTTTTGAAATGAAGAACTATATATGAATCATGACATTAAGGGCAAATTAGGTTAAGATGTTATAAATTAAGGGTAAATTGGTTTTGAAAGACCCATTAAATTAGGTCAAGATGTTCATTCTTAGAGTAGGGTTTCTATGTCTTGTTTTAGTTGTGGGTCCATTTACCTGCAGTCTTATGTGAAACGAACGATAGTTTTCCGATCATACTTTCTTCTTCATAGTTTTACATATAGCTAGAATTTAGACATTAAAAGGAATTAACCACATCCGTGCAAAATCCATGTTGGAAATTAACTGAATTATTTTGTCATAACTTTGGATATATGGAAATGAGTCCTATGATGTCTTGAGAGTCCTAAGATTAAGCCAAATTCACATTTAGAAACACTGAAAGTTAATCTAACTATGAGTCCGTATTGGAAAAATTCTTGGGATTTACCGAGGAAGAACTGAAAGATTGCACCATAGAACTTGCAGATTGGTGAAGTGGCTTTGGATTCTTCCTCACATATATTTAACCACTTTTTATATTAAGTGAAAGCGCTGCAGGGTGCTCATAAAATGAGTCCTGTCCTTCCTTCTCTTCATCTCTCGATACTTTTTATTTCAAGTCGAATAAGCCTAATCTCTACGTCTTAGAATTGTTTTTTATCACTCCGAAATCTTCATATCATACCTTCCTGAAGGTTGAAGTGGTGTAAAGCCTATTGGTGATCATCCCATATATATATTCATATACATATCCTCAAGACGGAGGTGAGGTATAAATAGATGGAATATGAAGAATATTTCGATTTAACACAATATAAGAGAAGTGCTTAATTAAATGGTAAAGATCCTTTGAAACTTCTAATATCTATTAGTATGTTTTTAATACACTGGATTTTAAAACATAATATACCGAGTTTTAAGATTTAATTAAATAGAAATGTAAAACTATAGTTCTGGATTTTAAAACATAATATACCGAATTTTAAGATTTAATTAAATAGAAATGTAAAACTATAGTTAATGATGAAGAATATTTGGATTTAACACAACATGAGAGAAGTGCTTAAAGATCCTTTGAAACTTTTAGTATCTATTAGTGTCTGTTTTGAGTACACTGAATTTTAAGATATAACTATTTAAAAGAATTGTGATCACTTATAAATAAAATTACACGTAGACGTGAACTTGGACTTGGACTTAAGTTTTGAGTACACATAATTTTAAAAGATATAATTTTTTTTAAAGAGAGTGATTTTAAGTTTTGATCATATATAAAATTTAGGAAATTAATATTATAATTTATTTTAAGATGTAATTTGGAAAATAATCTTATAATTTTTTCTACGGAAGATATAAATAAATTATTATTAATATTGGAAATGAATTATAAAAAAATATAAATGAGTACATATATTTAAAATATATTTATCTGAAAAAAGTAGAGGGATATAAATCTTCGCGTGTTTATTTTTATTTTTCACATATTACAATGATTAACAATTTTATTATTTTATTAAATTTTTTTTTATCAAATTTAAATATTACTATTTTTATTGACATTTCACACTTACATTCCACCATTATAATGGCTTTTATTATAAATCTTGTGTATAGATATAATAAATTATTATAAATATCTTAAATACATCTTTTTAAAAAATGTCGAGATATATTAATCTCAAAGAATTTATCTTAGATTTGTTACATAGTTTCTCTTAGTCAAGGGCTCCATGTTAACTATCAAATCTAACTGCACCATTGAACTAAACAAAGTATTTTTGAAAAAAATTGGACTCCAAACTTAGAGTATTCTTTAAAAAAATTGTAGAATTTTGAATTTTCTTAACAAGAAGAAACTTTTTTAAATGATAATTAAATTGATGTCAAATTTCAAGTTTGTCATATTTATTGATATCTCACACTCCTTCCTCCCATATGTTACTATTATTGTAAGTTATAAAAGTTAACATAAAAATATATATAATTAAATATATTATGCATTCATAATCCAAACAAATAAATATAAAGTTTTTAAAATAATTATTTGCTTATAATTCTAAGGGTTGGATATAGTGGTAAGTTCCAAGTCCTTATCAATAAAACACTCAGCTGATCTAATACTATTGAGGATTCACCAACTTGATGATGACAATCCCAAACTCAAACCATCTGGGTCTCCCTCATTCTAGGTCACATTTACCAAGTGAAACAAGGATTATAATATTAGATCTAAAGTTTTGTAATTACAAACTGGGAAAAAAATGAAAAAATATTACTAATTTCTCAAATTCTAAAGTGTAATTTTTTTGGTTCCATCATAATTTTTTTTCTTAATAATAAATCATAAATATTAATCTAAAATATCAAACAACCAAAAATAAAATTATATATACACATATACATATTTTTAAAATATTTTTTAAAAAATGAATCCAAACTAAAAAAGGATAGAACAAAAGTTTGGATTAGGAATTCATTTATAGAATTACTACTATTTGTGGGAATCCCTTCTATTCGTTTAAAATTACCTTGAAGCTTCTCTTATTAAATAGATATATAATTAAGATTTAAAATTATATTTAATAATTATAATAATTTAATAAATAAATTTTAATTAAAAAAGAATATTTTTTAGTTTATATTATGTAATTTAAGTCAGATTTTAATGTTAAATGTAAACATATAATATTTAATAGTATATATTTTTATAATATTAATATTTATATAAATTTTAATTATTGTATTTTTTAATTGTTTAAATATATAAATAAATAATATAAAATAGAGTTTATATATATATATATATATATATATATATATGATTATTCATTAAAAAGGTAGAAGGTATATTATCAAAATCACATTAAACATATTTAAGAAATACAAAATTAAATTAAAAAATTTTTATTATATTATAAAAATTTAAAAAAAATTAAATAAAAAGATTATAAAATTTATAAAATAATAATAAATATGATTTAATAAAATACTTCAACTCTATAATATACAATTTATGTAATAAGTATTATATCCTAATATTTATTTAAAAAATATATAATTAAGACTCAACATTATATATTTTTAATATTTATAAGAGTTTCATGTATAGAAATCTAAATTTATTTATTTACTAATTCGGGGGTGCATAATATAATTTATAGTTTTACTATTGAGTGTGTTCATCTTGGAAGTGTAATATTAAGTCAGTTTTTTAAAGTGTAATATCTATTTGAAATTTTTAATAATGTATTTAATGATTTTGATCTATTTTTTTAGTGGGTTGAAGTTAATGTTTTGGAAAGAATAATTTAATTTAATAAGTTAGTATGTGATATACTTTTAAAAAAAAAAATTTGAATAAAAATTTAAATTATTAAAAAATAAATAATTTGAAAATTATTTAATTAATAAATTAATTAAATAAATAATAAGTTTTAATAATCAATTAATTCATTTAATAATCTATTAATTAATAATTTTTTTAAATTTATAATTATATTGATTGTTTATTGTTTAATTAAATATTTAATAATTTATTTATATAAATAACTTAGACAAATAAAAGAGAAAATTTTGTGGATAGGAAGTTTTTAATTATTCTTAAAATAATTTTTTTTTGGCAAATAAATAAAACATGTAATTATGGTAGGATTTTTATTTATTGTAAATCTTAAATATTTGTTAGTGGGGAAGGAATGGTGATTTTTTATTTTATAAATTTTATAAATTAAATTTATATTTTTTTTTTGATGAATGTAATATTTAATAAATCATTCTTTTTTATAATTATTATTAATGTAAAATCAATTTAATTACAATTTAATAATATATTTTAATGTTAAATTAAAAATTTTCATAATCAATTTTAATTAGATATTATATTTTTCTAATTTTTTTTATTTATTTATATTTTAATTATCATCTAAATAATCTCCATGAAATAATGACTAAATTATATATATAATAATTAGTCATAAAAACTTTCAATTTAATAT
Source organism: Torreya grandis (assembly GCA_037957365.1). Taxonomy (NCBI): domain Eukaryota; kingdom Viridiplantae; phylum Streptophyta; class Pinopsida; order Cupressales; family Taxaceae; genus Torreya; species Torreya grandis. The sequence goes on from JARHVA010000604.1 coordinate 226,534, forward strand.
TAAAATTTAATAAATATTTCAAGTATATTCCAAATCTCTAAGATTAGAGCTATAAAATATATAATATCTATTAGATAGTTATAATGATAATTTAATTTAATTTAGGTTGAAAGAGAGATAGAACAAGTTGATTTATGCTATTAAGTAAACATGCAGATTTATACTATTAAGTAAATTTACAATGACCTAATATATCTTATTAAGGTCAAAGAACAATGCTCGTTTATAATTTTTTTAATTGATAAAATCCCACAAGTTCCGGTAAATCATCCCGCACACACCAAATGCAAATGAGTTGTTGATATGATGCCTTGCTATCTGTAAACCGGAAAAGATTTATAGATTCAATTGAGTTATTGGTATCAGGTCTCAGTATCTGTAGACTATAAAATCTTTACAGATTCAACGCATCAGTCTTACACTCAACGCAAAAATATCATGTTTAAAAGAATCTCTGCTGTTGAACTATTTACTATTTCAAAATCTATCATCTCTACATGGGTAGATAATCACACAGTACTACACTCAAAGAACGCTATGTAGGGAATTGAATTTCCTTAAAGTGAGCATCGAATAAACACAGTATTCAGCATGGATTTAGTAATATTACCACATTGAAAGAGAATCCAAACCTACCTCTGGATTAAACAATAGCCCTGAAAAAATATATAATCCTTGATTTCCATGCTTATGAACAAAGACAAGTTGTATCTAGGAGTAAATTCTCCCAGGAAGCCAAGTTCCAGTATGTAAACTGCCACCCAACTTGCCAACTTAATAGCACGGGCAGCAGAAACGTTGCACTAGAAATATAGGCCAGAGAAGCCATTATATATCCTGAGCCAGCAAACATCATTGCAATGGACAACTCATGGCAAAGGGAAACAGTTAGGAATGAGTCCTATTGCACAAATGTCCCCCAAAGCAACATACATTACTTTAGTCTGCCCCATAGAATGCATTACTGGCTCTACTAGACCATCGAATAAACTCAGAAGAATACAATGGGTGTCATTGATGACATATACCGTTTTCTGTCAAATATTTTGTACTGCTTACACAAACAGTTCAAAAGAGTTATAAAACACTTGGAACTATATGAAATGGAAACCTAAAGATTAATTTTATATAAAATTGAAGGACTACCCACCAGATTATCAAAGGAATTTTATTTTGAATTTCAACATTGGCTATGGAGGTTCTGCTCAATCTAACTCTCCAAAGTGACTTGCTAACATTTGATGATAACAGAGTAAAAGGAAGCTGAACACTACGTATTATGTAGGTAGTTAGCTTAATTAAATAAATTGTTTGAATTTTATTATTTGAGATGGAGATAATTAATTTAGGTTTACTGGGGGGAGGTACTCTCCTGGTTAATAGGAGAGAGGGTAGAGTTAAAACATAATTATCCAATGACCCAAAAGAAAAAAAATACATACTACTCAAAGTTGTTATTATATATTATATATTTTATGAAAGAGCTTCCTACCATTTACATATTTAGTAGGCTTGAATATATATATATATATCATTTGCGTATTTAATAAGCTTAAAAACTATGAATAATATTTAAATCATTTAATCATTTATGTGGCAATGAATATTTCTATCTCAAATTTTCATAAATTAAGCAATGGAGCATTACATAATTTCATTCTAAACTTCTCCGTGGTTGTAAAGTAAAAATAAAGGTTTTTTCCATTTTATATTTTTTCATCACTCTGTTTAATTGCCAGGTTGTAAAGGAAGAATGGAAGCTTTTCTCATTTTGTATTTTCTGTCACCTTATTTAAATATTAAGTTTTTCAAAATTAACAAATAAAATTTTATTTTCTCACTAGAAGCTTATGAAATGTTAAATATCTATGTTACCTTCTTTCATATTGTCTTATTGTGGTTATTCTCAATTGCAAAGCATCAAATATTTATGTGACCTTCTTTCATACCATGTTTCAATGTAGCTATTAATCGTTTGTGGAGTTCTATTTCTCCTGATTTATTTTTTTATTTTTTTTCTTATTTTATTAAAGTACTATACCTCTTTTAAGTTACAACCATTACTTAGTATAATAATTTATTTATGTTCATATTCATTTTTCTATGGTAATTCATTCATGTTTTTTATTATGGCTAAATCACCTTAAGTTAAATCATAACAAAGAATTATATTTTAATTATATGGATAAGTGGTAACTAAAGTTTTTTAAATTTTTTAAAAAATAGAGAAAATTAAATTAAATATCTAATTAATATTAAGTGTACAAATAAATTTTCTCAATTTAATATTTAGGATTAAATTCAATTTTATCTCTTTTTAATATTTTTAAAAATTCATACTCTATAAATTGTATGAGAAAACCAAATAAACTACAATACATTTGATCCATTTTAATTTTTTAATTAATACATATAATAAAATTACAACCTGTTTTCGAAAATTAAGGAATGTCAAGGATAGGAAGGAAAAACTGAACAAGAGTTTACAAATAACAGCAAATAATCTAGCTGATGTTAGTAAGACTCAACATTTTCTCTATTTAATTATATTAAATTTTCTGGATAAGTAAAGTTTGATATGCTTATAGAAGCTATATGCCTCGTCCATTATTCTTGCTATAAGAAAGTTTGCATTTGAATCTTCTATCACACTATCCTTTGTTCATTTATAACTACTCTGTCAAAGTCAATCAGGAGACAGTAGATTCCAACTCCATTTTCTAAAGCAATAATGCGAAGTTGAGATGGTGTAGACAAGCATATGCTATCTTTCTGGACTTGAAAAAAGGGAATAGAGAAAGGAAGGCTTTTGAAGAAAAGGATTGAAGATGTGATATTTTTCTTTTTGAGGAAATGTATTGATGCATTTATCAATTTGAATTAATATTAAAATGGAATTTAGTTTAAGCAAACAAATATAATATTTAAAAAAAAAAAAATCATAGTGTAACAATTAAATGAATATATTATTAATAAACAATTCAATAAATTAATTAACATAAAATTAAAAATTTGTAAAGGATTAAAAAAGATCTTCTCGTCCATGTTCGAAGTCAAGCACACAGTTCAAATCCATTGTTAAAAAATTAAACAGCTACAAAATTTTGTTTTATAGTAAGTTAAATCCATACTTCAACTATCTTAGAAAGTTGGATGATAAAAAAGGCAATAAAGAATATTAGATGAGAAAATTAGCTATAAATACCATGAGTGACATTGATTTACTTAGATCAGAACCAAAATAGAGCATCAGTCATGAAGCGAAGCAATAATAGAGAAAGAGCAGCTTTCTAGCTCTCCATTGGCTTCCAAAACCCTAAGAATTAAAGTAGATATTGCACTGCTATTCTGAGATTTCGGAAGCCTTTGAGGACAATAAATTAAAAAATATATATTTTGATAGTGGATTAAGAATGATCTTCTCATCCCTGTTCGAAGTCAAGCACACAGTTCAAATCCATTGAAAAAAATTACACAGCTACAAAATTTTGTTTTATAGTAAGCTAAATTCATACTTCAACTAACTTAGAAAGTTGGATGATAAAAAGGACAATAAAAAATATTAGAAGAGAAAATTAGCAATAAATACCATGACTGACTGACATTGATTTAGAAGAGAAAATTAGCCATACATACCATGACTGACATTGATTTACTTGGATCAGAACCAAAATAGAGTATCAGTCATGAAGCGAAGCAATAACAGAGAGAGCAGCTTTCTAGCTTTCCCTCAAAGACTTCCAAAACCCTAAGAATTAAAGTGAAGATTGCACTGCTATTCTGAGATTGCGGAAGCCTTTGAGGGAGCATTAAATAACAACTCTCTGTGAAAGTTTTAGAGCTTATTCTCAGAAAATATTAACATGAATCAATTGAATTCTGTATTTTGAGTGAGTCTCCCAGTAAATTTATAAAGATTTTGAAGAACAAGGAGATAAGAATCCAAATCTGTTAAGATTTTGAAAGGATTGAAAACTATTTCAGTAAATGAGCAACTAGAAATTTCTTGCTTTGACATTGTCAAACACGGGATTCCTCGTGAGAAAAAAAGAAGGGAATTTATTCCTCCCGAGGATAAAGCTTGCCAAATCTCTTCATTCTTGTGTGGTCCATCTAACATAAACTCATCCGAATATCAAACATAAAAATTGAAATGTCCACATTACAAATTAATTTATTCGGACAAGATCAGGTTGCATAGTTGATTTTAGGATATTTTGCTGTCCACGACAAAATTCTACTAAATTTTAACGTTTTTATCCTCGGAGAGAATAAATTCTGACTAAGTTTTAAATCTTTGATCTCCAACACCCCAACTTTTTCCGAAAGGCCACCCATGTTAGCCATTGCCAAGGCATGAATGCTCTCCTTCTAAACATATGCAATCCATTAAGAATATGTTAACATCTTCGGATTCTTGGCAGGAAGCTCCTCAAAATACACAGTTTCCTTCATTGATGGCATGTGTCATAATGTCTAACCAAGGCTTTAATGCATTATACCGATACATATTATAAGCTATCGGTTCAGTTAGGGAGGATATTTAGTGTATTGGTGGAGGGAAAAAAAGAAAAAGAAAATGATTCATAGAGTTGTTTTTTACTCTCCCTCAAAGGCTTCTAGAATCTCACATTAGCAGTACATTATTTTTTGTTTTGCTTTTGAGGGGGGTTGAAAAACATTACCTGACTCTCTCTTATCATTTGCTTTCACATGTACCGTTGATAGAAAACTATTCTTACCATTTTAAAAAGTGAAGACTTAAGAATTTTAGGACTCAGGGTTTTAGTCATGCCTTGAGCATAATCAGTATGTGTAAATGTTGATTGTTGCTCGTTTGGATTGCAATGATTTAACTATTTCAATTGCGTGTATGTTTTGAAATGTATTTGTCGATGATTATTCTATTTATAATCGACCAACATTTTTAAGTACTGGTTAAGCTTTGCCTTATTTATATATCATTTATCATCTCATCTTTATATTACAAATGAATATTCAATAACTTTAAAAAATAGAAAAACAGATTAAATTTTGTTGCTGATTTCAAAAAGGACCTGGAATAGCACTTTGAATTTACTGTATTTTTATTCTGGCTGGTGGAAATCGAAGATATGGTGTGATTCTTCATTTTATATAATTAAAAAACATGAGATATTATGTAGTCTGTTTTACTATTTTGTATCCAGTTCCCCTTGATAATAGGATAGAAGGTTCGTCAAATTAAACAAACTTTTCTATCACTTCTATGGATTTTATTGGTTTCCTCCTTTTATCTTTTCTTAAAAAAAATTTGATCACATTATAATCTTTGTAACTGTTTTGGTTTAAAACATTTATTTGTTTCCAACACGATTAGGATATAATTTTATAATGATTTTATTATATATTTTTATACATGATTTATTTTATTATTAAATTGGTTAAAAAATAAGATTGAAAGGTCTTGTAGTCTTATATAGTGGAGGAAACTAAAAATCAAGTGTGAAAGCTCTAATGGAATGTCTCTTTTAGTGGTAGCGAAATGGGTGGTAAGATTCACACACAATAGGGACTTCTATCAAAACTAAGGTGAAACAAATTGAAACACATACTTACCAAGAAACTTCTGCAAAATTTCTGTCAAACTTATCTACGGCCCTGACCCCTTTTTCACATGTTGTCATGGGTTCCCCCTGAACAGAGAGATATACAAGAAGGTTGGACATTTAATTTTCTTCCTTTTTTCTTCTTTTGAACCACTGACCATCCTTCCTTATTTTTAGACTGAATGCCTAAAGAGATATCCATAGCTAGTGCGCAGAACTAGGATTTATCTTCTGCTGTTGCCCCTAGAATAGTATCTACCCTGGGTGAGTCCAATTCTAAGATCTTCTTCTAGAAGGAAGCTGGGATTGGCACAACCTTCTTTGGAGAGATAAGATCAACCAACAATTCATCTTTGGAGTGTAACGAGCCTTTGGGATCCTTTTTTGAAGCAGGGGCTTCAGAAGAAGAGGTAGAATCCTCGCTGTCAGGGGCCCACTCTTCATCTATGGCCAACACTATGAGGTTTTTGGGGATGAAATATTTCCACTAGGAAGAGTCTTTTTTTCTTCTAAAGAGGCTGCAATTTTTGGTCAAGTGTTAGTGTAAGCCTTCATAATCAATGGCTTGAGACACTGCGATATTAATTATTTATTTTTAATAATTGATTTTAATTTTTCATGTAATATTTTTTGTAAAATTTAAAATTAATTTATAGTTATAAAAGTAAAATAATTATATATATATAAGATATTTAAAATATATTTATTTAGATTTTTTTGGAAATGTATTATTTTTAAAATATTTATTTTAAAATTTTAAAATAGTTTTATTTATTAAAAGGTTCTACTTTGATTAACAATTCTATGATATGATTTCAATTTAGTTGTATAATTATATTAAGTTGAAAAAAATATTTTAAAAGAAAAAAAATGACTCCAAATATATATTGTGATTATTTCAATCATTTTTTTAAGAAAAAAAAAGATTTAATGTCCAAATTTTTATTTAAAAATGGGCACTAAAAATATATATATTTTAAAATAAAAAAATGATTCGAAATATATATTATTATTTTTCAATCAATTTTTTTAAAGAAAAAAATATTTAATGTTCAATTTTTTTAATTGAGGAGTGTAGTAAAATTTATTTATGAAAACATATTTTCAAAAAAATAATAAATTTTGAAATCTAACGCACTTTTTCATTATTTTTTTCCAATAAAAAAGAAAAAATACCTTATAAATTTAATTTAACATAAAAAAATTGAACAATTTCATTTGTAAAATTAAAATAAAATTGAAAAATGTTTTAGAAAGAATTTTAAGATTTCGCTTGGTTAATGAGAGGGCATGTTTAATTTAAGTAAAATAATATATATTAGAGGTCAAAAATGCGTATGAGATTGAAGAAAATCATAAGTGTATTTATTTATTTATTTTTATTTTTTTAAACATATAATGGAAATAGGTTTTGAAAGCATATGTAGTTTCAAATGCATCTCTAAAAAATAAACAAGAAAGCAGTAAATTTTTTATGAGAAATATTTAATGAGAAATTATTTTGGTGTTCATAGGTAATAGGGTCTGAAAGTATAAAATATATGTCGTTTTACATATTTTGATTATGTTGTCTTAATATATGTTCTTTTATGGTTATTGTAGTCTATTATTTGAAAGTAAAAATTGGTATTTATGATATTATTGATATTTGAATATTTTAATTTAAATATTTTTTTGTCAAAGTTGAATGAAGGGCTTAAGGATTTATGAGAATCCCTAAAAATATTATGGTATCTCCCATAAATCTAATAGTAGACAAGGACCCTATATACAAAGTGTTCACTACTTAAAATATTTAGAAAACACAATTTGCATATCTAATCAACATGTGGGAGGTCATGAATTAATTCTATCCAGAGGTGATGAAAGAAAACAATGAAACTAAGCTAAACGGATTCACAAGAAAGAAGGTAACATCTTCTTCATGTACTCAAGAATACAAATTTTATTGTACTCAAGAATCCAAATTTTATTTTTAAAGAAGCATGATTGAAATTAGAAATTAAAAAAAAACATGCTATTAAAATTTATTTTGGGTTAATTCATGTAGCTTTAGTTTTTAATCTAATTTGTTTACAATTCAATAACGAGTATATTTATTTTGGATGCAATTGTATTTTAAAAAATCCTTGTCACTTTCAAAATATTTACTTATCTCTCAATGAATACATTCATTGATTTAGTTTTTAGTAATCTAAGGAACATTAATTGAAAAAGAGAGAGGATAAAGTCTTTCTATTTCAATATCTAACTTCCTTAAGAGAGCTATATCATTAGCATATATGCTCACTTATAATTTACAAAGAAGATTGGAGTACAAAATAAAAATATCTATTCTAACTAAAGTGAGAATCTCTCATTGCAACATTGTTTATGCAACATAGTGATATTAGTGTGAAAAACTATAGAAGTAAAAAAAGTATTTACCCAAAAATATAAAAGAATAATTGAGTGAGGAACTATTATTTTGGATCGAATGTTATTTGATAACATGGAGTACGATATATTTAGATGAGTTTTAAATAGTTTTATGATTTGGGGCCTATGAAAAGACCCAAGGAAAAAACACAATTAATATATTAAATGGGTTATTAGAAGTGTATATTGAATGGAAGAGGCCAAGGCATATATAAAATTTCAAGAAGATAAGGTAAAGAGGAAATAAGATAATGGAAACCAAATATGCAACAGTTTTGTCCAACATTGGAGAGTTTAGATTTGATGTCTATGTACTTTCTAGTTTATCTCTACTTCACTTACCTATTAAAAGGAATTGAAGAATTCATTGAAATACAAAAAAGGAAGATGAAGTATCATGAGCGTGTTGCCTTGGTATGTGGTTAAAACTACATGCAACCATACAAGGGTTATTTTTATTTTTAACTTTTCCATGAATAAACTACTAAAAATAGGGGTGACAATGTAAATGGGGGTCCCAACAATAAGAGGTTGAGGTGGTAGATTCATAAAATAAGGGGATATTTTCATAATCTATTGGTTTTCATGTGTTTTGGTAATTTTATACAAAATGAGCCCCCTCTATGTGAAGCATCGATCGAACCATTACTATCATTGGCAACAATGCCATCATAAATAATAATTACTTTGTCATTTTATGATAACACCATTATAATGTTGCACAAAACACTATTAAAACTATAAAAACTATGTGACATTGTAGAAGAGGAGTTAGGACTTTGTTCTATACACATGTTTACTTGGGATGATGCCAAAGCTATTGATGAAGAAAACACATGCTATAAAGTAACTCCATGATGTCATGAGTCAATCAAAGCTTATATCTTCATGAGTTAGTCTCCCCTTCTTGAAGAGATGTAGTCTTCATTGCATGAAGTTTCATTATAAGATGTGAAAATATGTTTTCCACCTAAACCTCTATAAACCATTTTCCTTGGGAAAGTACTTGACTTGCTTTGATGGTTTTAATGAGAGGGTTGTCTTGGTGACTAGTTAATTTGAATATAGAATTAATTCCTTGATTTGTATTTATTTTGTGTTGTATTTAATATTTACATATACTTTCAAAAGTTCCTTTCTATCAACTGAAGTGCCTAGAAAAGGTAAAAACTAATGGCATAAGAGTTATAGGTTAAATAATATATGCAAACCAAGGTAGTAAAGAATATCAAGCTTGAAAGTGTTATCTCATACTTTGTTAGTGATGATGTAGGGTCTACATCAAAGTGGACAAAGCTTACATTAAATTCATATAAGTCATTCTTCCTATAAATGAAGCCATACTTGATCACAATTTTTGAAGATGTGTGATATTAGATGTTCATCACTATTAGATATGATAGATTTAGGGATTCCAAAGTGGATCTAGGCATACTAAAAATAAAATTAAGATATAACTAGAGATGATATTGCTTTCTTAATGGGTATATTAATTACCATATTTGATAATATTTTTACTAATACATATACATGTAGTCATTACCATGCTCACACGTAGTAGATAATTTAATTGAAATGAATTTAAAGGGAGAGCAAAAGGACTCTTAAGTAAATATAGTCTAAGAAAAAACTAGAACTCTAAGTGTGATAAAAATAGGAGAAAATGAAATGAGAGACACATGTGATAAAATAAATAAATGATATGACAAGGAAGGTTGGAATATGATAATATAAGAAAAATATTAGGATTTTGAGACTATAATAGTGATCTAAAAGTGAGTGTGTACACGTGTATCAATAATCAATGTAAATTTTTTAAAGGATGTATTCAAAAATTAAAATTTAATTACTAAATATGCACTTTGTGGATTCAAAAGACTATAAAATATATATCAAAATTAGATGTTGAATATGTTATAAGATAATGAATTTATGCTCTACTATGTTTGGGATTTTGAATTTCTCTATGCATGTTTGTTATCAAATGTATTAAAGTAGTATGTAATATAAATGCTTAAATGTTTGGATAAATGTGTATAATTTTATTATTTTATTCCTTTACATTACCCTTGAAAATAACTAAAACCTAATTGTGTGAATTTTTTTTTGACTCATGCCAAGTCACCCCTTGAGGATTTGTAATTACATAACCCACACACTTGGAATCAGATTAAATGTAGTTCTCTTTGCATGTGTGTGGAATTTTGAGTAATATCTTTCCCCCCTCTCCCTAGTGAAGTATAATGTAAACTAAACAAAGAATCACCTATACCCTCTTTTCATATAATTGGATGATTTCAAAAAGGATTAAAGATATTGAAGTATCAAGGTGAAAACCATGTTACAGGTGTAATACTAAAATTGATAATGATTCACTATTTTCTCAAACTTTGAGTGATACTTGGCACTTGGTAAAAATGACTAGGAATTATTTGTATATATAAGGATTTCTAGGACATGACATGTCAAGGAAGACCATGTAAGATTGTGATAAGTTAAAGTCATAGATTGGGAAATCAAGATAAGCTAGGAAATACCTTCAAAACAAATAGGATGACTCAATGGGTTATGAAATCCACCCTATAAACATATAGTGCTTCATATTTAATAACCATTGAATATGTCCCTAGAGAAATATACGTTGATACAAAAAAAGAGTTTGAACATCTAAACACCATAAATTTTGATCCGTAGATCCGTTTGAGCCCATCTTCACACTAAAATGACCATCTCAAAAAGTTCAATGTTACCAAAACCCACCCTTTTGGTTATGGAACATTTTTGATATTTTTTGGAGGGTATATGTAACCATTTAAGGGTTTAAAATTATAGTTTAATTTTATTTTTGGGTTTTTTCCTAAATTTAGAAATTGTCTATTTTTTGTAATTAGCCTTAAATTTTAGTTGAAATAAATTTGATAGGTTAATTTTAATGTTTAGTTTAATTTTGAATATTTTTAGAACTGCATGTGCTTGCATGTGAAAGTTACTAAAAACAATAGATGTTAAAATAGCAAGTTAAATTTTATTTATTTTTAGATTTCTAAAATTTTCATATCAACTCCAATTTTGAGTTGAGGCTTATTTATGTATGGTTTATAATTATTTGAATCATTTAATATGAATCAATATTGGTTATTTTTCTAAACTTGACTTATTGGATTTTTATTTGTCTTGATAGTATTTAGGTTTATTATTTGGTATCAAAGCAAGTTTAAATCTTGGATGTGTAAGAGATGGTGAGAGGATGAAGAGGAATCACTCAGAGGAGCCATACTATGAAAGAGCTATAGAGGCAAGTAGAAAAATTAATTGAGTTAATTATGAATCAAAGATAAAGGAGAATAAAAGATGATGTATAAGATGACACATAGCATGAAGAATTTTTTTTACAAGAGGAGCAATAAGTATAGCCACCATAAATGGAAGAGAGGATGGTTAGAGATTTAGAAGGAAGGAATGAAAGAATCAAGGTTAATATTTTAGATTATGGTGGAAGTTTAAAACAAGAGGAGTTGATAGATTAGATGACCAACATAGAGATTTTTTTTTGAATAGAGAACTATGAGAGAAGACAAGAAGACAAAGTTTGCATGCATGAAATTGAAGGGTCATGCAATGATTTGGTGTGATCACTAGAAAAAAATAAAATAAAGGGCAATGGTAAAGAGAAGATCAACTCATGGAAAAATATGGAGAATAATGTAAGGGAGAAATTTCTTCCTATAGATTATGCATAAACCCTATATAGAAGATTTAAAAATTTGAGGTAGAAGGATCACAATATAAAAGAGTATACAGTTGAGTTTTACAAGGTTTCTATACACATGGAGCATGATGAGGTAGAAGAGAAGATGGATTTAAGGTATGTAAATAGTTTGAATTTTTTTATTCAAGTAAAATTAAACATGCATAGAATACTTTACATGGAGGAAGCTTATCAATTAGATTTGAAGGCAGAAGAAAAATAAAATAGACAAAAATTTAGAAGAACATATATTGGGCCAAGAAGAGGAAATTCCCCTCCTATAAGGGGATGAGGTGGATTTAATACAAATAGAAGTGGTTCTAATAACATTGGAAGAGAATCATCACATGGTGTAGAAAGATAAGAAGATAATAGACAAGTGTTTCAATACCAACAAAGAGGAAGAGGATTTTAGAGAGGATGAAGATATGGTGATGATAGAAGATGGTTTCTAAATCAATGCAGGTCTTATGTTTGTTACTGATGTGGAGAAGAAGGCCATAAAAAAATTTATTGTCCACATTAACAAGATCAAGAAATAAGGCAAGAGGACCACCCAAGAGTGAATTTAGTTGAATTTGAAACATAAGAGAAAAATATTGAAGTTGTAGCAGTAGATATTGAAGAAAATCTCATGATGAGAAGAACAATGATTACTCCAAAGAAAGAATATGTGCAGAATAAAGAAGGTGGTGATGCATGGATATAAACAAATATATTTTGAACAATGTGTACTTCATTAGGTAAGATATGTAATGTAATTAAATATGGTGGAAGTTGTGAAAATATGGTTTGTAAAGATATGATTGATAAACTAGGTTTGCAGTGTGAAAAGCATCTTAATCCTTATCATATTTTATGGTTTAAGAAAGGGAATGAAGTTACAATAGATAAAAGGTGATTAATCAAGTTATTTTATAGGTAAAACCTACATGGATGAAATATGGTGTGACATTATACCAATGGATGCATGCCATGGTAGTTTGATAGAAAAGTAGTTTATGGTGGAGTAAAACACACATATAAGTTTCTATAAAGGTGGTATGAAGGTGGTTTTGTTAATTCTTAAAAAAGGACATTATGAAATCATGTTTGTTGAAAAATAATTTATCAAAGACATGAATATGACATGTTTTTTATGATACATTAATAACAAAAAAAGAAGATATAAGTGGTGCAAATACTATTATAAATAGAATTAGTGTAGCAAGAATATGCATATGTAATACCTGATAAGTTACTAGATGGTTTAACACCAAAGAGAGATATTTATCATCATATTGATTTGATTCTAGGATCAACTCTACCTAATCAAATAGCTTATAGGATGAGTCCAATAAAACATGTAAAATTGAATAAATAGGTTACTGAATTGGTGAGGAAGGGTGTAGTAAGAGAGAACATGAGTCTATGTGCAACACCGACATTGATAACTCTAAATAAAGATGGAATTTGGAATATGTGTGTGGATAGTAGAGCAATCAATAAAATTACAATCAAGTATAGGTTTCCTATACCTCATTTAGAAGATATGATGGATTTTCTTATAGGAGTAAATTATTTTACCAAGATTGATCTAAGGAGTGGTTACTCTTAGATTCAAATTCGTGAAGGAGATGAATGAAAAATAACATTAAAGACTAGATATGGTTTATATGAGTAGATGGTAATGCCTTTAGGGTTATTTAATGTACCTGAGACACTTATGAGGGTGATGAAAAAAATGCTATGAGAATACAATGGTAAATTTGTGGTGGTTTATTTTGATGATAATTTAATATTTAGTAAAACTAAAGAAGAACACTTACAACATTTGAGAATGGTATTATATTTGTTAATAAAATAAAATATTTATACAAATTTAAAAAATTAAAAGTTTATGCAGAATAATTTGGTATTCTTGGGATTTGTAGTTTCATCATATGGTGTAAGAATGGATGAATAAAAAGTAGAAGCAATTGTTGAATGGCCTATCCTAAATAGCATCATATAGGTACGAAGTTTTTATGGTTTAAAAATTTTATATAGAAAGTTCATTAAGAATTTTAGTAGTCTTATTACACCAATAACAAATTGTATGAGAGAAAAAGAATTTGCACGGACAAGGGAAATAATAGAAAGCTTTGATTTGTTGAACAAGAAAATTATATAAAATCTTATTTTTGCATTACTAGATTTTAGAAAAGTGTTTGAGGTTGATTACGATGCTTCATTTGTGGGAGTTAGCGCTATGCTGAGTCAATAAGGGAATCTAATATCATATTTCAATAAGAAATTAAATTAGATAATAAAAAATTATTCTATGTAGTTGAGTCAATAAGGGAATCTATTATCATATTTCAATAGGAAATTAAATTAGATAATAAAAAATTATTCTATGTATTTTTTTGAATTTTATGCCATTGTACAAGCATTAAGACATTAGAGACATTACCTGGTGCCTAAAAACTTTATCTTGTTTACTGATCATGAGGTTTTGAATTATGTGAACCCTCAAAAGAAGTTAAATAGTAGGCATGTAAAGTGGGTGTCTTTATTGAAAGGTTATACTTTTGTGTTGAAGCACAAATCATGGAAATAGAATCATGTAGTTGATGCTTTGAGAAGACGAGTAGGGTTGATAATTACTATGGTGAGTGAAGTAGTTTGATTTGAATTTATTAAAGAAGTATATGATATTGATTTAAATTTTGGAAAGATAGTCGAGAAATGTAGGAATCTATTGAAATGTGATGAAACTAATGTTTATGAAGAGTATATTATGCAAGATGGTTATCTATTCAAAAGGAAAAAATTGTGTATTCCAATTGGGTCTCTAAGAGATAATGTAATAAAAGAATTACACAATGGTGGTTTGGTTGGACATTTTGGTAAGACAAAGATAATAGCTTTGGTGGAGGAGAATTATTTTTGGCCGAATAAGAAGATAGATGTGAGAAAATGTGTTTTAAGGTGTAGGATATGTCAGGTGGTAAAAGTACATGCACAAAATATAAGGCTATACATGCCAGTAGTGATTCTAAGAGGACCATGGATAGATTTGAGTATGTATTTTGTGTTGGGGTTACCAAACACACAAAGAGGTAATGATTAAATTTTTTTGTTGAAAAAGGTTTTTCTAATATGGTTCATTTTATTGCATGTAAAAAAATCAATGATACCACTAGAGTTGCAGAACTATTTTTTAAGGATATTGTGAGATTGCATGGTCTTCCAAAAACCATTGCATCAGATAGGGACACAAAATTTATAATTCATTTCTAGAGGAATTTATGGAGGAAGATGGGGACTAATCTAAAATTTAGAGATGCATAGTTAGAGAAAAGCCCAAGAAATGGGACTTGACTTTACCAAAAACTAAGTTTTCATATAATAGTTCAATGAACATATCAATAGGTAAATTAGAATTTTAGATTTTTTATGAGAGAAATCCTATGAGTGTTTTATATTTGGTATAATTACCAATTAAAGAATGAGTTAGTGATGATGCAGAAGCATTTGTAAAACATATACAATAGTTACAAGAAAAAAGTTGTAGAAAAGTATAAAGCAGTAGTAGATATCAAAAGAAGGTTAAACATATTTGAATAAGGATATTTAGTGATGGTTTAATTGAGGAAAGAGAGATTTATGAAAGTCACACATAATAAGTTGACGTACAAGAAAATTGGACCATGCAGAATTATGAAAAAAATCAATGACAATGCTCATGAGGTGAGTTTACCATAGAATTTTGATATCTCTCCATTATTTAATGTCTCAAATTTATATTATTTACATGGAGAAGATGAATAATATGAATAATTATATTGATAGTAACAAGGGTAAAATAAAAATAAATAAAAGATAGTGCAGGTTCTAGATAAGAAGACATTAAATATAAGGCAATGAAGTTATGACATATATTTGGTATAGTGGGAAGGATTAAAATAGGAAGATATCACTTGGATTATAGAATGGGTGTCAAATAATATTGATAATAAAAAATGGAAATAATATAATTAGAGCAATTTGTAGGAGTTGAGTTGTTTTCATTCAAAGGAGAATGATGCAAAAAAGAGGCCGAACTTCTAGAGACCATAACTTTTAATTTGTAGCTTTGTTTGAGACCATATTCATGCCAAAATCACTATCTCAAAAATTTAAATGCTACCACAACCTGCCCTTATAGTTATGGGATATTTTTGATATTTTTTGAAGGCCATATATGACCATGTAGGGTGCAAAATTGCAGTTTAATTTTATTTTCAAGTTTGTTTGTAAATTTAAAAATTGTCTATTTTTTGTAACCATACTTCACATTAAATTAAGATTTGTCTAATAGGTTAATTTAAGTGTTTAATTTAGTTTTGAATATTTCCACATCATCATGCACTTGTATGCAAAAGTTATTAAAAATAGCAGTTGCTAAAAATAGCAGGTTGAGTTTTATTTATTTTTAGAGTTCTAAATTTCACATGTCAATTCCAATTCTAAGTTGAGGCTTATTTATGAATTGTTTGTAATTATTTAAATCATTCAATACAAATCAATATTGGTTATTATTCAGAATCTTGGCCTATTGGATTTTTGTTTGTCTTGATAGTATTCATGTTCATTAGATGTCTAGGAATGAAGAAAGATTTATAAGAAAATGGATGACTAATATATGAAATTTAAAAAGAGATAAATTTGATAAAATGTTGAAGATATCTATAAGGCTCAAAGGTTAGAGCTTGATTCTAGTATGGGCTAGAAAGTGTTGCAAAAAATTCAATTATATGCTAGTGGTCAAAGTGATAAAAAAGGGGAAAAGACACAATGGAAAATGGCATTGTAAAAAAATATTTGACTATACATAATGACCCTAATTTGATGTGTGTATGTGATTTAAATGAATTTATGTGTATCAAAATATAATAATAATAAACTGAAACATGTACCTTTACTTACCTAGGAAAGGATAGATAAATTGATTGATGCTTGAGAAGGACTCCACCCACATGCATTTTTTTTCTTGGAAAATATAGAATACCTAAAAAAAACCAATTAAAAATAATAATTCTATGTCATATTATGTTTTAATGAATACAAAATGGAAAAAAAATTGAAAATAAAAACATAGGCATAACATGTGCACCTGAGTTGGCCTAATGGTGAAGAACACATGTTCCCAAAAGGGAGGTCATAGGGTCTGATCCTGTAGGGGTAAGGTATGCATACCTTCATGAAAAGTATCCACATGCAATGGAATAACTAGATCAGTGTTTAATATGATAGGCATTGGTACGTGGCTTGAAACATGTGTTCAAGATGATGAGGTAAGTCCACAGTCCATGGCTAGGGATACTATTCACCACTGGTTTAGACATTTTGATTACAAAAATATCAGTATCAAGCATTTTTTATTGATGAGATGTGGGTGAGTTGGTAAAGTGACTTGGTTTCTTCAAGTACCACCCAAGTTCAAATCCTAATTTGATATTAGAGGTTGGTTGTGGCCAATCATTGGTATTCTTAGGCCAATTATGGCCAATCATTGGTATTTTTGGGCTAGTTGTGGCCATTCATGGTATTCTCAGGTCAATTATGGCCATTCATTGGTATTCTTAGGTTGGTATGGTCACTATTGGTAATTTTGGTACTTAAGATAGATGATCACTTGGGAATCTGGGTCCTTGATTTTGTTCGAGACCAGTTAGAGCTCTGGTCAAAAATTAAATAGGGTAAGGATCCCACCAAAACTAGTATCTATCAAAAAAACATGGGCATAGTAATAAATATAATTAATGATAATAAACCCATGATATCATAACCAAAAAAAATCTTCTCATGCTCTTATAATGATTATGACCTTTAGAGTAAGCTCCAAAAATCTATTCTACATAATAAGTTGTGTACATACCTTGATTCTTGTTGACTTGTTTATAAATTAGACATGCAGTTTAATAAATTATGTATTTGACAATATATCACATGGGATATGGGAAAATGAATTAATTATACAAAACCACAAAGTTATTTTTAACTCCAAAGTGCCTATAATTAAAAATAATAATATTCCCATATTATTTTATATCTCTCTTCCTTCTGTAATACAAAAAGTTCCCAAGATGATATAGGATTCAATATTTCATGTATAGATCTGAAACAAACATACCAAAATGTAGATTATAATATGTTTATACAAAGTATGTATCAAATGGATATAGTTATTACCAAGTTTTTACTTCATGTCCACATATATCAAACATAGTTAAGAAAGTTTAAAAAAGAAGTTGGCTCAGAAAAATACTACTAGATTGACACTTACATTATTATGTTTGATGTTTAGATGGAACTACCAAACATTAGAAGACCATTTTTTATGCAAATCCATATATAATATTTTTTGATTATGTATAATTGAAGTAACTTATTACCTATGTGGATTTAAATATCCTTGCCTAATATGTACTGCTTCTAATTCTTACATGCCTAGACAAAGGAATACAAATCTTGGTAATATATGGAATGGTTCCTTACTAGTATATTAAATGTTTCAATGTAGTAGGAAATTGAGTGACCATGTTAAGTGAGGCATAAACCAAGTACATAATCAAATGCATCAGTTTGTATCTCAGATGGTTATTGAAGATCACATAGTGAAAACACTAACACATAATAAAGTCTACATTTTAATTATTAAATTGATTTATATTATGTGGTTGACTAGATGAAACATGCTTTGATGCCAAATTTGTTAAATTGGCTCAAAGGTCAAGTCACATGATATAATAAAAATAAAAATCTTTTGTAGAAAATTGCTAATCCTAAGAAGATGTGAAGTTCGATAAGATTATTTAGTTTAGGTGATTCTTGGATGGATTAAATCTTGATTGGGGAAACATGAGATATTGTGAATCTATAATTTATCTCAAATATTATATCTCCCTCATGGAAATGAATATTTATACATTTTTTAGCATACAACTTGTGGTATCATAGAGCATGAAACAATTGTTATATATGGAATAGATGTTCATTCTATGTTTTGGTAAATATTATGATGTCTTGAAGGTAATATAAAAAATGGAATTGGTGAAATTACTAAGGATTTTATTCATCATCCTCATGAATTTTAAATAGGTATATTAGTTAATTTTAATAGCACAACCAACTACTTAAAAAAACATTACCTTACTTTAAAGGATGTTTTCTAAGTTTGTTTTAAGTTCAATAGGAATGTGATTTTGTTGAGATATATGTAATTAATGCACAAATTTCATGTGCCATAATTTTTTGGTACAAGTAAATAAGTAGGGACCAATGTGTCCATTATCTATGATTTCATGGATCTTATTCTCAATATATTTATTCTCCAATGGTATAAACTATAAATAATAATTAGGTAGAGGTAGTATTATGATCAAATCAATTGTGTACTTTACTGCATAGATTTTAGGCAATTTTTCAAGCAATTGATATCCTTCTATTCTTCCAAAATTTCATTTAACTATAACATTTTCTACAATTGAAATAACTTCCATATGAGTTTTTTTTGTAAGGAATTTATTAAATTTAAGTAAGTTCATCAAGAGTATAATTTATCTATTATATCTAACTATATTACTTCACTACCAATTAGTGAAAATGAGTGAAATATTAGGAACCAATTATAGTATGTGATATCTAAAATCACCAAAATCTATGAAAAAAAATATATAAATTATTCTAGAGAGTGCATATTGATGGAAAATATATGGTTCACCACGTAGAACATAACATACCTCTAATGGCACAAAGTTTCAAATGACTTAATCTTGAAAAGGTTTATTTTTGTACACTAGGTGTCATGATTGAGTAATGTGTTTCTTAAAGGCCATGCTAAAATTTCCAATGGAGTATGATTATGGGTGATGTGTCATTGACAAGTTCAGTATTCAATCTAATTCAAGATAAATAAGGTTATTCCAACTTACACTTTCAATTGTGAAATTATTGATTGATCATTATCCAAATTTAATAATGGAATAATATTTATAATTCCTCTAAATTGGTGCCTACATATCACTAGGTTTAGATTTCATTATCTAATTATCTTTGTATAATGTAAATGTGTTATAATCCATTATGTTAATATGTGCAAGTAGAGTTTTCCTATCATGAAAATATTCAATAGATTTACTTTTGGAGTTATTAATTCATAACTCCTTTCCAATCTTGTAGTTATTATTTTAATTTATGGATAATGTGTTAATATTATGAGGATTACTTGAATAAATATTTTGTTGTTTATAAATTTTCTTGATCTTATACTTAGAATTATTAGATTGTGTTTTGTCCAAAGACTTCTAATCTTATTTCTTAGACTTATTCTAAGATTTTTATTCCAATTTACATGCATATATGTAGGATTATATATTGTATATTTAGAGGAAATCTATGCTATATTGGATATATGTTCTCAATCCTTACTTATACTTAAAAATAATAGTTTTATGATATTCTTGAGAATTCATCTTTGAAACCTAAGTATGAAAAATTTATGTGTATTTATACATAGGTTGATCATGGCCTCTATGTAATTGTGATAACTAGATACACATATAATCAACTTTCTTATTGGGTAATAGGGTAATTTTAGTGATTCCTTTGAAACCATTTTAAGTATCTACATATGTGTCTAATTAATCATTTTCATGTGTAGTAAAATGATTATCTTCCTATATATTTATTGATAAAGATGATTTTAGAATAGTGAATGTAATATGTATTTTTGTCTAAGAATTATTATTTTCAACTATGTAGTATGAAAATATTAGATCAATTATCTATGGCATCTATGTTTATTTTATTTTAAAAGTATGGATGTTTAGATTAACTTGTACCTTATATGGTGTGTGATGACCAAAATGTCATGAATAAGTTGCGGTGATATAAGTGCAAACATGCTTGAGATAATGAGAAAAATGATTGAAAATACATGTTTGTTCATGTGCATAGTGTTATTCTAATTATTCTTATTACCATTAAAAACAATCCATTATCATTTTTTGAGTATTTATGATATAAATATATAAAAGGCCTTAAAAAGGTCAAAAATAAAAAATATACCTAACTATGGATATTAATAGATAAAAAAGAATATCACTATAAATTGAAAAAATATTTTAAACCTATAAAAAAGCATTTCATTGAGGTTTGTCCAATTTTTATATAAATATTATAATTTTTATGGAATTTGATAGAGATATAATGCAAATTATTATATAAAATTTTAGGAATGTAATTTCAAACCCCATTATGTACATGATAGGAAATTGGGACCATCTCATCTATAAGGAAGTATTAGGTGCTTTTTTAATCCAAAGTGGTGTATATTTTTTAAAAAAATGGAAAGAATAGTAGGACTCACTAATTTATAAAGAAATTAAATGTGAGTCTTGATCATTTAAAAAAAAATTTGAAATAACATTATATATTTAAAAAAATGTTTATTGAATATTAACAAAAAATAGGTGAAATGGTATATGCCTTCAAAATCTAATAAATTTGGTAATAAAGTTGGAAATATATTTTTTATAAGTAGTTTAAATGGTCAACCACTAAACCATGAACATATAATTTTTATAAGTAGTTTAAATGATAAACCATTAATGTATGAACATATAATTAAAGTAACATAAAACTAAGATTTAAGGGTAAGAAATATAACAATTGGGAAATTTTGGTTGTGGTTTGAGCCCTAGTCAACATTAAGAAGATAATCATTATTGCATATGGATTTATATTTAGTAATTTTATTTTTATCTACATCAAAATTCCTTGTCTTTATGGACATAGACTTGATGAATATTTAGAAGACCCATAAGAGGGGAGATAGATAAATTCAAAAATATAAACATTTTATAGTTAATCAATAGAGCCCAATACAATTTATGAGTGGCTAGATATGTATGCCTTAATGAAGGTGGGGACCAAATGAGATTATTGAGACTATGTATATGATAAACTATGATGATCATCTACTCTAGAGTATGATCCCTTAACAACAAAGTTGGTAGAGCATGTGACACAATGCATGTTGCATTTATCCAATTATAAATAAATGTATCAAGATGAACCACTTACAAAACTTTTTTTTTTGTGCTTGGATCATAATTTGCACATTATAAATCCTCATTAAATTTATATAAGTAAAAACTTAATATTATATGCATAATTATAAAAAGTAGTGAAATTTAATTTTTTCATATTAAAATAATAATTTTGACTCTATAAGTCTGCCAAATTTGAATGAAAAATATAAAAAACCTTAACCAATATTTTATCAAAATACCTTATCATGTGAAGGGCTCCATCTAAGTTTAATTTTAATAAGTCATGAGTTAAATCCCAGGCCTCTTGAACTATAGGAAAAAATAAAAATAAGTGCCTAATAGTATCAAAATGGTCATAAAAGGGTAATTTAGGATAAGAGACATCTAAATAAATAAAATATATTCCAAAAGGTATGCTATGATTAAAAACCAATAAAAATTAGCAATCTTAGGATCAATAATGGTATTCAAAATAATTTGAAATATCCAAACCAAAGCATATGAAGAAGATTGGATATACCATCTCTTTTTGAGATTTTGAACCATGCATAATCATGTATAAAGTTGTTCATACCATTTCATAGGAGTTTAATTGATCAAATTATTTTTAATAAACCATCTATAGTCTTTCCACGAAGATTAACGTGAGCTCATAACATTTTTATGCACATTTTATACAAGAAAATCATTCATATCCTCTTGGAGAGAATCCTTGGATGAATTTAAATGATTATACTTGGACTTAGAATCCAAATCAGAAAACCAAAATAATGTGTATATGGAGAAAATGAATTTAATGGTATACATGCCTAATTTTAAAAGCATGAGATCATGAACCCAAAGAAATTATACAAAGGGGATTTCATAAAAGGTGATAAATGATGATCGTAATACAATTTTTTTATTGAGATATAAATCATCACTATATTTATTTCCATTCCATAAAAGTTTTAATGTATTTCTATGCTTTCTATCTTTTGGCTAAAAATATTTCCACAATATTGATGTGACCTTAAATGATAAGAAGGATATCAATATCTAAACATTTTGAAGCCATACTTGTATAGGGAGGACTGTAAGAGATACAATCCTTTAGGATTATTTTTGATGAAATCATGGTTTTTAGTCTTAATGAAGATATGAATTATATCGTGCAACTAGAAAATAATAACATAATGAAGGATACAAGAATAACAAATCTTTATTAATTAGAAAATGACATATTTCACACTAATAAAAATATAGATTAAAAAAATAGATAAACATAGCTTGTCAGCTTATAAATACACCATAATATTATTCCAAGTCCTCATATGGATGTGATTCAACCCTTTATCCCTTGTATAAATCTACACATAAATATATGCTAGCTATTTTCACTATTGGCCCCACTCTAGACTTTTAACTCAAGGTTTTTCTAAATCCCCTTTTCAATAGCATAGGAATATATTTATAAAATAAAATTATCAACATAATTTCATTATTAATTTAATATAACCACCAATTTCATAAATATTAAATGCTCATAATATGTCACAATCATTAAATTCTCAATACAATTCCAATGTACCATAATGCACTGTGCCCTTAACACATCATAAAGATATATTAAATGCATTGAAAAAAATATGATTTAAGGAATTAAATTTGAAGTAATTATAAATTAAAATAAATCTTTTGAGAATTTACTACACAAGGATTGCACAAGACCTCTCTGAACACACCATTGTGCACTATGTTTCCTTGTGAGGCTTCACAAATTAAGTTGTGAATTAGGATCTCTAAAATACTTCACATATATCACAATCTTAATTATTATTACCATGGTTTGAGTGAATATAATAGACTACGCTATAAACAAAATAGTACACAAAAAATTTGTGAAATGACACAAAAAGGATTACACATAAACTAAAAGTTTAGTAACTTTTTACATGTTGCTCATTCCTTATCTAAGTGTTTTTGGTTAATGGAAGATTAAAATTGAACCTAGATGATCATGCATCAATTTTACAAGCCTCATTTCCTTTTATGACCAAGGTAATATGCAATTCATCACACATAAAAGTACCTTTATAAAATAACATGAGGACCTTAGCCTATTTAGATAATCAATAATATCCTAGACAACCTAGTGGAATCCCATCCCATGATTATAGTTGGCCCAAATTATATCCCTGAGAATATTTTCATTTTTTTAATAATGGACCAAAATAATATCAAGGCAAAGAAATCAATAGACATAGTACTTCAAAAATAATACTCTGTATTGATCCTATTGAATCAATAGAACAATTTACATATACATGCATAAATAAATCTCAACTCAAAATTGGAGTTGACATATCAAATTTGAAACTCAAAAAATTAAAAAAAATCTGACCTATTATTTTTAGTAGTTGTTATGTTTATTAAGTTTCATGTGCAAGGACACGTAGCCCTTAAAATATCAAAAAATATTCTAAACACTAAAATTAACCTATCAGATGGAATTTCAACTAACGTTCACATCTGGTTACAAAAATATACAATTTATAAAAATAGAAAAAACTCTAAAAAATACTAAAATACATTTTTAAACCCTCATATGGTCATGCCTAGCCTCTGAAACATACATAATTGGATAGGGCAGGTTATGGCTGCACCAATGGTTTTGAGACGGTCATTTTGACATGAAGGAGTTCTCAAATAGAGCTATATATCAAAAGTTATGGACTCCAGAAGTTTGGCCTCATTTTTCACATCATTTTAATAGGAAGATTTAGAATGAACACAAAAATAAACGTAAAAAACATGAATGGCATAGAGAAATTTGAAACAAATTTGGCAATTTATAACTAGGGAGAGAGGCTTAGTAATCAAATATGGACAAACTCTTTTCATCCCTATTAATGACAAAATACTAAAGAAAAGAAGGGATGGAATGAAAGTAAAACATATAATCAAATATAGTATAAATCTCACCATGTTATATCCTTTTCAAAGTATAGGTATGAATCCAATTGACGAGAAGAAAGAAATATTTCCCATATCATTGTGTTTCTCTATTGGATGTAATAGAACTTGAAACTAGGCATGAATTATCAAGGCATATAATTACTCCATTTTATCATATTATTATTAAATTAATGTAAGAAAATAATCATTTGAACATTGACCATTGATGAGTTGGGTAGAGTTATCCAAAGGAAGAAAAATCATTGAATAATCCCTCGAGAATCTAAATGCACTAAAAAGTATTCAAATATTTATAGAACAATCACATAAATTATAGGGCCAAAAAGACATCCTTGTAATTTATAGATAAAACAAGTCCTAAATATTCAAAATTAATATATTTAATAAAAAAAGTCTAAATCATTGACTAAACTCATCCAATCTGTTTGAATAAGTTTAAGCCCAAATTTGAATGCTTGTAATATACAGAGAATGAAAAAATATTTAATGCAACCATAAGCTTTCTCAATATAGATTTTTCTACATAAATGACTTTTTTTAGAACCTCTGAGCCTATTCCATACCTTCTTAGAACATCACTATGTTTTCTAAAATATATCTTCCTTTACTAAACCCTATTTGTTCAAGCCTAACAAAAAATATGAGGAGATTACAAAATTGCATGGCTAGGTATTTTATGATAATACTATAGGCTGAATTTAAAACCATGATTGGAATATAGTTTTAAATGTTCTTATAGGATCACTGAAATTAGGTATGATTTTGATATTCCCTTTGTTTATAATCTGGACTATAGTAATAAATTGAAATGATTTGAATAAGACTTGAAAATAAAGGTCTCTTATAGAATACGAAATAGCTTTATAAAATTCACTTTGGAAACCATCACACCCAAGTGACTTTTCATTTACCTTAATCATTAAAAAATCATAGAGGTCTTCTATTTCAAGAAACCTATCATATGCCACTCATTGAGCTTGGAAGAGTTGGAAAGGAACTACACCTATGAAATGTTGAAGATTTTAGTATCATTATAGATAAAACTCTTGTGCTTTGAGTAATTTATTATAATGGTGAAAAAAGAATTACTCAATTTTAGCAAATTTAGTTTTACATTGATTGGCTTCACAAATAAATTTGATATGTTATGAGGTTTTTTGGCCTCAATAATATGAAACAATTATTTGTAAACCTTATCAGTAAATTTATGCTAATGCAATCTAGATTTGATTTGAGAACACTACATCTTTTTCATACTTTTAATTGCTTGTGCATTGTTTCTCCTAATTGGTCCCATGTTGAAACTAACTATACACCCAACTCGATCAACCAGTCCAATGATTTTCTATTGAGAGAATAAGCATGTAACATGAGTGAAATATATTACTTTGTGATGTGGATCTCAAATATGTTTTCCACATCTAGGGCTAATGTGGTCAATAGGACTGGTAGAACCTATTGGGTGAATATTTTGTTGATCAGCTAACTGATGAGAAAAATAGGTCTGA
Organism: Torreya grandis; assembly: GCA_037957365.1. NCBI lineage: Eukaryota > Viridiplantae > Streptophyta > Pinopsida > Cupressales > Taxaceae > Torreya > Torreya grandis. Next base: position 252,815 of record JARHVA010000604.1, read on the forward strand.
TCAACCAAAGCAAGGAAGATTGGTCAGTCAAGTGTGTGGGTTTACCACATCAAAAGGGGACAAATATCTCCTCTCATCAAGGGGAGGTTCCCTATAGGTATGAAGGGGCTATATACTACAAATATATGTAGAAAATAACACTCAGGGGTAGGGTAACACCATCCATCTCTCATTTTTTAGAGATGATGATAAAAAACAAAGGAGAAATCTTGGTGAAGACACTGAAGGCACTTCTCTTCTTTCAGAAGTGGTCTTATAGAAAATAGCAAGAGCTCTTTCAGGTAGTGACAAATAACTTGTAACAAAGGTGCAATAACCAACAGAATGAAGTGTATCACAAAGTCTCCACTTCAGTTGCTCAAAGAGTGAGATATGAAGAACAATGAGGGCACAAAGTCCTCCCAAGGTCCTTTACACATAAAATAGAAAATAGCAAAACACACTAAAGGCAATTGTAGGCAGCACAAAGTCTTCCCGCAGTTGGCTTCAGGACACCTTGATTATATCCACTAGTTCTACTTATTTCATTCAATGGATAAGAACACATTTAAAAGATAGACATAAGAACACTATCCTAAATGACACAAGCCATGATAGCACAAAGTCTGAAAATAACTTGCTTTCTCATTCAAAACAAATAAATATGATCAACAATCTGAGCTCAAAGTCTCAATAATGGCCTCTCAATTTTGGTAGAGTTTTTGCTTCTTTTTATCAAAAAGATCTCCTTTCATAAAGTAAGAGAATACAATATATAACATCTAAGGAAGGCTTGGCACTTTGTTCCATAGAATGGCCCATGCTGCATTCAATGCTTTGACTGTGTCTTTAGTTTTATCCAAGGACCATGCTAGAACAGAGTGGTTATCTTAACTATGGCATGTCATTTCATCTCAAATATCTTCTCATGGGTTTAAATCATCTGGTCTATTCCCTCTAATGTTTGTGTAGTTGTCTATTTTGTCTTTACTCCAAGGGAGACAAATAGGCCATGTCTTCAATGTTTAAGGGCTCAAAAATCTACCTTGCAGACTATTCTACCTACTAGAATAACTATTGCGTAGATATTTTGGTCTTTTCCTCTTTTTGCTATGATTTGATCCCTCAAGCTATCTTTTCCCCTTTTTGGTTCTTTTGGTTCCTCCTCTCGACGGTTCTTCCTTTCAGCTTGAAGGTCTTTGAATGCCTTCAGGTCTGCGTTTAAGCCTATAAAGATCAATGGATACTTTATTGCCACAAATTTAACATCTTCAAGTCTGTCATCATTTAAAATCCAATAGCTAGTTGGTTGCCCTAAATTTTACAACTTCTGGGATGTCATTATACGTTTGGATCCCAATGGGTAGTTTGCGATGCTCAACTTTGACGTCTGCGGGCCTGTCATCTTCTTTGGCAATTCCTTCAGCTTCAGGCAGTCTTCAGGGTCTAATTCCTTTGGAAAAAATGTCTGAAGGAATTCCTTCAGACACTTTGTCTGAAGGAAATGCTCTTTCATGTCTTTCCCACTTGCTCTGGCACTTTTCGTCGGGCTTCATCCTTTTTACTGTGTCTTTGTATTGAGAGTGCTCCATCTTTGACATCTGTCACAATCCACTGCTTTGAAACTTTATCAACTTACAAAAAATGGGACCCATAATACTTCTTACCTGAGCAAATTTAAAAGGGGAACGGGGATAGGTGTCACTTTTTGCTAATCTCAACAAGTGACACATGGTGTTTCCTGCTGTGAAATAGGTGATGACACTTGGTAGCATCCTCTTAACATATAGAAGCTTTAGATACCTTTTGAGAGTCCTATAGAAGATGACACATGGTAGCTTCCACTGAGATTTAAAAACACTATAGAAACATTTGGGACTCATTTAGATTCACACAGATGATGACACTTGGTGTGCTTCGCTTACTTTAGTAACTCACTTGGGGCCCACCACAGTGCTTACTCAATAACGAAACAAAATGAATAAATTGCAGATGTTGACACTTGGCAACTTCTATCAAGCTTTACAAGGGACACATGGTGACTTTCACTGCATTTAGAAAAACATATTAAAACCTTCTACATTTGCCACTTGGCATGCTCCGCTTACTTTAGCAACTCACCCGGGGCCCACCACAGTCCTTACTCAATAACAAAACAAAAGGAAGAAACTACGAATGTTGACACTTGGTAGATTCCATCGAGCTTTACAAGGGACATGTGGTGACTTTCGCTACATTTAGAAAAATATATTAAAACTTTCCACATTTGCCACTTGGTGCCCTCCGTGGGATTCTGAGAGAAGCTTATTGAAAGAAGCTTTGAAATTTATAAGAAAATTGAAAAGTAGATGCAGACACTTGTCATGCTCCACTGAGTTATAATGGGACATGTGGCATGTTTGTTGCTTTGAGAAACAAATTATAATGTGTCCCAGTAGATGACACTTGGCAGCTTCTGCTCAACTTTGAGACTCAGACAAAACTTTAGGCAAAATGAAAAATCCACGCAAAATGAAAAACCCGCGCTTTGTGTCATAACCCTTACTACCTCGAAATTGAAATGCATAGGGACAAAATTGGAGTGCACAATAGAAACTCAAAATAAAATGTAGAGTATTTTACTCTACAAAGGGAAGAGAGAAATTTTTGGCTTGTAGGACCAAAAATAGTTCATGTGTTGTCCCAAAAATGAGTGACAAACTTTGGGAACAACAGCTGGCTCCAGTTGGGGAACTTCCTTCAGTTGAAATTTTGGAACAACTTAGGGGAGTAGAGACCAGAATCTCTAGTGCCTTGAAGTGTTCCATTGGGCTATCGAGTCATGCTAACCAACAAGAAAGCAAGGTGCCAAAAATGAAAATGAAAATGAAAAGCGCAAAATAGAACTAAAGACTGTACAAATATACATATGTATAGATAATCTTATTTGATACTTCAAGAGTTGAAGTGCTTTAGATGTTGCCCATTGTGATGCAGAGAAAAAGGCATGTCATCTTGATACCTCAATAGAAAACTATTTTCACCATTGAGCTGATGAATAGTAAATAGGACTCTCCATAGGGAATCAAACTTCCCATGCATTCCCTTTGGTTCCCTTCTCTTGTCCCATAATAGGACTTGATCTCCAATCTGGAAATCAAGGTCTTGAACTTTTTGGTCGAAGAGATTCTTCACCAGACTTTGATGGGTAGCAATTCAGTCCACCACCATAGTTCTTTTCTCATCCAGCTCAGTCAAGCACATGATCCTCTTATCGAAGGAGCTTTCATATGTTTGATCCTCAATTGCCTTGGCCAATTTTAATGCTGGCAATTCTAGGGTGATCAATATCTCAGCATTGAGACCATAAAAAAGTTGGAAAGGAGACATTCCGATTGCCATTTTTGGTGTAATTCTGCCTACCTAAAGAGCATCAACCAATGCTTTATTCCATGTCCTTTTGTTGTCATCTACTAGCTTTTTGATGAAGTCACTAGGTTCTTGTTGCTTGATTCAGCTTATCCATTTCCTTGTGGAAAGTAATAAAAGAAGTGAGAGAGTGTAATCCCATAGTAGAAATAGAATTGAGTAATTTCCTAGGAAGTAAAACAAGCTGCGTTGTCTGTGATGATCTTGGTTGGAACCCCAAACTAGGCAATGATGTTCTCCTTGAGAAAATTGCACACTACTTCTAAAGTAGCATGTTTGGTTGGAAGTGCTTCCACCCACTTGGTGAAGTAATCCATTGCTGTGAGGACATAATCATGTCCAACACTAGAAGATGGGTTTACAACACCAATAAAATTGATTTCCCATTGCTAAAATGGCTCTTCTTTCACCACTGGCTTGAGAGTCAGGGAAACTAAATTGGGTTTTCCAACAAACTGCTGGCATAGTTCACATTTTCTTACCCATTTGTAAGCATCTTGAAATAGAGTGGGCCAGTAGTACCTGGCTCACAAAATATTATGGGCAGTCACAGGAGCAAAAAAATGTCCTCCATAGGCTAGATTGTGGAAGGATTTCAAAAGTTGGTTCTGCTACTCTTTATCCACGCAGCAAAAGAACACTCCATCAAGGCTCCTCTTATATAGGCCGTTGTCCTAGAAGACAAAATTGGAAGCTTTCAAATTGATAGTCCCCCTTTCTTTATAAGATAGGTGAGCAGGACACTCACCATAAGTAAGAAAATGAGCAATACCTGAATACCACTCATTTATGGTGGAGACAAAGAGGACTGTTGGCATGTCTTCCACTTCTTCTTCTACATGCTCTATTCCTTTTGGTTTGTTGTTAGTAATCAGTTGACACAGGCCTTTTCCATGCACTAGCCTCATTGGTTTGATGACTAGATCAAACTCCTAGATTTTTGCAATCCAATTGCCTCTTTTCATCCCAAACCCCTGCTGAGTTAATATGGATTTGACTGTGATGTCATGAACCAAGGTAGTAGTGTGTGAATTTAAGATGTAAAAGCGAAAATGCTTGACTGCCTTCACCATTACATAAGCATGCTTCTCCATGTTTGAGTACTTTAACTCATGAGCTTTGAGAGGACAACTCATAAAAGAAATAGGAGATTCCACACCTTCTTGGTTCTGTTGAACCAAAATAGCTAAAAGTGTGTGTTTGGAAGCATAACTATATATGGTGAAATCTTTTTTATAGTCTGGACAAACCAAAATAGGGGCGTGGGTAATAGCTATCTTGATATCTTGGAATGCCAATTTGCTTTCTTCAGTCCAACTGAAGGTAGCCTTTCCCTTCATCATGTTTACAATATGACGAGTTTTCTCAGTAAATTCAGGGATGAACCTTTGTAAAAAATTCACCTTTTCAAAGAAAGAGTGAACTGCAGTCTTACTTGTAGGAAGGGTAAGCTCCTGGATGGACTCGACTTTCTCTGAGTCAATCTTTATGCCTTCTCTAGACACAATGTGTCTGAGAAGCTTTCCTTTAGTTACCCCAAAAATAGACTTTTTGGGGTTTAAGGAAATGCCATTCTGGTGGTAGCAGTCCAACACTTGTTACAAGTGGTGCACATGATCCGGGTGATGCTTAGAAAAGACTATTAAATCATCAAGATAAACTACAATGAACTTACCTATTTCATCCTTGAATGCAAGGTCCATTGCTCTTTCAAAAGTTGTGCCAGCATTAATAAGGCCAAATGGCATTCTTTGATAAGTAAAAGTGCCCCAAGGTGTGGTGAAGGCAGTCTTGTGCTGGTCTACTTCACCAACTTCAACTTGATTGTATCTTGAGAAGCCATCTAGCATTGATAACATCACCAAACTGGTCACTGTCTGAAGCACTTGATCCATGATTGGCAAAGGATAGTTATCCTTTAAGGATGACTGATTTAAATTTCTAAAATACACACAGAGGCATATTTTGCCATTATTCTTCCTTACAAGCACTATGTTTACAATCCATGTGGAATTATGGATTGGGAAAATGATCCTAGCATTTAACATTTTTTTTATTTCAGACATAATAGTACATGATATCTTCAGATTGTACTGCCTAGATTTTTGCCTATAAGGTGCCAAATCACTTTTGAGAGGAATGTCATGGCAAATTTCATTAGGCCTGAGTGACTTCAAATCATCAAAGAGTATGCTAAAACATTCATGTACTGGTTGAGCAAAGTAGTGAACTTGAACCTCTCCTTAGGAGTGCAACATTTCTCAATGTTCACCATCTTGGGATCTTCCATGGTACCCAAATTTATCTGATCAAACTCTTGAGAGGAGCTTGAATCCGTTTGCTGCTGTTTGATGAATCTATCATGTTTGTCAAATAGCTTCTCAAGGGAAACCAGGCCTTTTGGGAATTTATTCCATTTGAGTTGCAGGAACTCTTCACCTGCATTTGCACTTGATTCAGGGGCTGGTTCAAGCTTTTGAGGCTTACTACCTTCGAAATGTAGCCATTTAAAGCTATCTTTTTTATCCAAGAAGGTAATGATTTAGTTGTCATTGTTAAACACTTGCCAATGACTAGCATTATTAGGTACACTTGGTCGAAAGACTAGCTCAATAGTGTACTTGTCTCCCTTAGAATCAGGGTGAGGAACCAAAAGAGTGGCTGAAACAGCGAGTGCATCGGCCTAGTCATTAAATTCTCTAAGAATGGCAGAGATGTTGAAAGCATCAAAGTTTTCAATTTGGTCCTAGACTAGATTATGGTAGTGGCACAATCTCTCATTCTTGGTTTGATACATGTTTCTCACCTAAAAAACCACCAGTTCAGCATCTCCTTTGGCATGAAGGAGCTTAATGCCTTTGTCTTGAGCAACCTTCAATCCAAGCAATAGAGACTCATACTCAACTGTATTATTGGTATTGCTGAACTATAATTTGTAAGATGAAAGAAAAATATCTCCTTGAGGAGATATCAGCACAACCTCAGCTCTTGAATCGGTAGAGGAGTAGCTGCCATCGAATTCCAAAATCCATACCTCATTAGACACTGATCTTTCTTTGGATTCTTCTTTGTTTGGAGAGGGGGATTATTCTATATTTACATTGCATTCTACCATCATTTTTGTTATTCCAGCTGAAGGTATTTTTAGGCTATCACATTTAGGAGTTTCATTAGGTGCCTCATGAACTTCCTCTATAGATAGAAAGTAGTTACCCATGCCTGAAGACTCAAACATGATTTGAGCTTTAGGCACTGATGTTTAGGTGACCACATATTTTGCTTCCTTTTCAGGTAGCAATCTTTGCATAATGCCTTTGACTGGGATTCTCACCTCAGACAAGTCCATGCTTAATTCACCACCAACATCTTTGTATAAATTTTAGCTAAGAAGGATGCCATATGATGCTGGGACGTTGGCCACCAAGACAGTCATCTTGATTCTTTTGTCTGGGAACACTGTGAATGCAAATTGGGCATCTTTGATTTATCCCAATAGTGGTACTTGTTTGTTCTCCATGGAGAAACATCTCACAAACATCTTGGTCAGTGTGAGACCAAGGGATTCTACCACTTTGGCAGGGATGACATTGGCTAAAGCTCTAGAATCAATGATGCAATTGCTCAGCTTGTGACTGTTTATCAACATGAAAACATAGAAAGGATCTATTTTCCTAGGGGTAGAAGGAGTAATGACAAGGTTGTTTGGGATAGACATGTTATTTAAGGGATCATGAGTTACCTTCTTAGCTTCTTATCTTGTAGGGATGGTTTGGTTCTTCACACATTAAACCAACTTGTCCAATTGCTTAGGATTGGACTATAGAAATTCAAATTCAAACATTTGAATTTTGGTTTTCTTTATATGGTCAATTATGTCAAATGTCTAGAAAGAGCTAGGAGTAGAGGATGGGAGTTCATCCTTTTGGTTTTTAGAAGGGGAAGGATTGGTCTGTGAATTTAAAAATGGAGGTGAAGGCGTAATTGAGGTACTCACATTTTTAGCAGTCACTGAGTCCTTCAGCTAGAAAGGCAGAGTAGTTCCACACTTAGCAATCAAAATTGTTGGTTGAGGTCAATGCTCTATCTTCTCTTTATCAGCTTTTTGGGCTGATTGATTCTTGGACCAGGTGAACACCACATATGATCCCTCAGCTGCTTCACCTTCACTTTTGAGTTCATCCTAGTAATTCAGGAAACCAATGTTGGAGTCACTAGTTGATTCTTCTTAGTCTTTCGTGAAGAGATCAACATCATTTTCTTGATCAAACTTAGGTTGGAAATGGAAATCATGTTTTGTTTCAAGATATCCAATTGCTGAATTGGTTGGAGGTGCTTCAAGGGCAAGGTTCCTTTGTAGAGGAGGAAGATGATTTGCTTGCCCTTGGTTTCTGGCAGCATTGCCTTGGTAAGATTGATTAGGGAATTTTCTCTTTGGTGCATCTCTGTATGAAGGTCTAGATGACATTCCTTGTGCCATTTACTTTTTGAGAGCTAGAACTCATTTGCTAACTTTTGCACCATTGGATCAGTGGTGGATGTAGGTGAGTATTCAAAGGAAGGAGAAGATTTACATCTTTTTGGATCTCTCCTTATCTTTCCTACCAAGATAAGGTCATCTTCTACCTTAGTAGCCAAGTCTTAAGCAGCCTCAAGGTCTATGTGGCTAGCACGTCTCAGTATAAAACTCACTTCAGGCAGCTGTGAGTTGATGAAGAAGCATTTGAGATTTTTAGGTGTTGGCTAAGCAATTGCAAGAATTCAGTTCCTTAGCTTATCAAACTTTGCTATGAAATCCCTCATAGGTTCATGAGGTTCCTTCTTCATCTGTGTGATCTAGGCTAGTAAGGCATGGACATCTTCTATAGGCTTGAACCTAGCTTCAAATTTAGCTTTGAGTGTGTCCCAGTAAGTCACTGATCTAGCTTGCAGATGGTAGAATCTATCTGTAGTAGCACCTTGTAGTGTTTCCACAAAAAGCCTAACTGCCACATCCTCAAATTCCACTCCTATCATGCCACAGACTATGTTGAAGGTTGCAATGTGTTAATCAAGATGAACTCTCCCATCACCAAAGAATTTGGGGAAATTCTTTCTTGAGTTACATGGAAGTTCATGTAGGGGTGGAGTGAGATTGAGTGGGCCAAAAGAATTACCCCAGGGGCCTTGAACTACCATGATTGGATTATGAAAAAGGGGGATAACAAATCTAGGTAGAGTATGTATAGGAAAAACTTTGCTAACAGTAGAAAAAGCAACTCTACCTTGGGTTGGTGACCTGGTACAGGTAGGAGGAACACTCCTAGATCATTGAACTTGAAGTTGGGGAGGGAACAAATCATAATTGCCCTTATGCACCAATTCAAAAATAGGGTCAACAACATCTTGAACTCTCTGGATTTTGGTATAGCATGGAGTTTTCAGATTGTGAAACAAAAATGGAAAAGTACTGGTCTTGTTTTAGGTTGAAGCTTGAGGTTTCAAATTGCTTGTCTTTCCCTAGCAGAGTCACCAAAAAATTGTTGGGTGAATATTTTGTCAATCAGCTAATTGATGAGCAAAATAGGTTTGATCAACCACAACAAGGAAATATGGTCAGCCAAGTGTGTAGGTTTACCACATCAAAAGGTGAAAAATCTCTCCTCTCATCAAGGGGAGCTTCCCTATAGGTACAAAGGAGCTATATACTATAAATATATGAAAAAAATAACACTCAGGGGTAAGGTAACACCATCCATCTCTCTTTTTTTAGAGATGATGCTCACAAACAAAGGAGAAATCTTGGTGAAGACACTGAAGGCACTTCTCTTCTTTCAGAAGTGGTCTTACAGGAAATAGCAAGAGTTCTTTCAGGTAGTGACAAATAACTTGTAACAAAGGTGCTATAACCAATAGAATGAAGTGTAGCACAAAGTCTCCACTTCAGTTGCTCAAAGAGTGAGATATGAAGAACAATGAGGGCACAAAGTCCTCCCAAGGTCCTTTACACATAAAATAAAAAATAGCAAAACACACTAAAGGCAATTGTAGGCAACACAAAGTCTTCCCACAGTTGGCTTCAGGGCACCTTCTTGATTATCTCCACTAGTTATGATTATTTCATTCAATGGATAAGATAACATTTAGAAGACAGACATAAGAAAAATCTCCTAAATGACACAAGCCATGACAACATAAAGTTTGAAAGTAACTTGCTTTCTCATTCAAAACAAAGAAATATGATCAACAATCTGAGCTCAAAGTCTCAGTAATGGCCTCTCAATTTTGGTAGAGTTTTTTCTTCTTTTTATCAAAAAGATCTCCTTTCATAAAGTAAGAGAATACAATATATAGCAGCCAAGGAAGGCTTGGCACTTTGTTCCATGGAATGGCCCATGCTACATTCAATGCTTTGACTGCATCTTTAGTTTTGTCCAAAGACCATGCTAGAATAGGGCAACTGTCTTAACTATGGCATGCCATTTCATCTCAAATGTCTTTGCCTAGGTCTGGATCATTTGGTCTATCCCCTCTGATGTCTGCATAGTTGTCCATTTTTTATTTACTCCAAGGGAGACAAACAAGCCATGTCTTCAATGTTTAGGGGCTCAAAAATCTACCTTGCGAACTATTCCACCTACTGGAATAACTATTACATAAATATTTTGGCCTTTCCCTCTTTTTACTATGATTTGAGCCCTCACGCTATCTTTTCCCCTTTCTGGTTCTTTTGGTTCCTCCTCTCGGTGGTTCTTCCTTTCAGCTTGAAGGTATTTGAATGCCTTCTAGTCCGCGTTTAACCCTGTAAAGATCAACAGATACTTTATTACCACAAATTTGATGTCTTTAGGTCTATCATCATTTGAAAGCCAATGGCTAGTTGGTTTCCCTAAATTTGACTACTACTAGGATGTATCAGACATCTGGATCCCAATGAGTAGTTCGTAATGCTCAACTTTGACGTCTACAGGCCCGTCATCTTCTTCGATAATTCTTTTAGCTTCGGGTGGTCTTTAGGTTCTAATACCTTTAGACAAAATGTCTGAAGGAATTCCTTTAGACACTTTGTCCAAAGGAAATGCTCTTTTGTGTCTTTCTCGCTTGCTTTGGCCACTTTTTGTCGGGCTTCATCCTTTTTACTATGTCTTTGTATTGAGAGTGCTTCGTCTTTGACATCTATCACAATCCATTGCTTTGAAACTTTATCAACTTACAAAAAATGGGACCCACAATACTTTTTGCCTGAGTAGCTTCAAAAAGGGAATGGGGACAGGTGGCACTTTCTACTGATCTCAACAAGTGACACGCGGCATTTCCCACTATGAAATAGGTGAGGACACTTAGCAGCATTTGCTTAACTTATAGAAGCTTTAGATACCTTTTGAGAGTCCTACAGAAGATGACACATGGTGGCTTCTAATGAGCTTTATAAACACTATAGAAACATTTAGGACTCATTTGGATTCACACGGATGATGACACTTGGTGCGCTCTACTTACTTTAGCAACTCACTCGGGGCCCACCACAGTCCTTACTCAATAATGAAACAAAAGGAAGATGTTGACACTTGGTGGCTTCCACTGAGATTTACAAGGGACATGTGGCAATTTTCACTACATTTAGAAAAAAATATTAAAACCTTCTACATTTGCCACTTGGTGCACTCTGCTTACTTTAGCAACTCACCTGGGGCCCACCACAGTCCTTACTCAATAACGAAACAAAAGGAAGAAACTGTGGATGTTGACACTTGGCAGCTTCCGCCAAGCTTTACAAGGGACATGTGGCAACTTCATCTGCATTTATAAAAACATATTAAAACCTTCTGCATTTGCCACTTGGCACCCTCCATGGGACTCTGAGAGAAGCTTATTGAAAGAAGCTTTGAAACTTATAAGAAACTTGAAAAGTGAATGCAGATACTTGTCATGCTTTGCTGAGTTATAATGGGACACGTGGCACATTCTACTACTTTGAGAAACAAATTATAATGTGTCTCGATAGATGACACTTGGCAGCTTCTCCTCGACTTTGAGACTCAAACAAAACTTTAGGCAAAATGAAAAACTCGTGCAAAATGAAAAACCCGCGCTTTGTGTCATAACCCTTACTGCCTCAAAACTAAAATGCGTAGGGACAAAACTTGGAGTGCACAATAGAAACTCAAAATAAAATGTAGAGTATTTTACTCTACAAAGGGAAGAGAGAAATTTTTGGCTTGTAGGACCAACAATAGTTCATGTGTTGTCCCAAAAATGAGTGACAGACTTTGGGAACAACATAACCATATGTATTTAAAGAAGGAATATATTTTTGAGATTTTTTAGGGATTTTATCCTAATGCTGAATAAATAGTAAGCTTCTTGAATTCCATGACAAAAAGGTAGCAATCTTGGGTTGGCCATGATATTTTGAATTTTTTTTATTATAACACTATAATTTTGAAAGAAAACAAAGCCTATAAATGATCAACAGAGTCTCCAAATGATAGGAAATACTTCAAGAATAAAAATTAACTAGGATTGTTAACAAAATATCAGCCTCAACATTTAAAATCAATATTTTTTCATAATATTTTCAACTTAAAAGGAAATCCCCTCCCATTGGGCATGCCAAAATTTATTGATGGCTGAGTTAGTCCACTTTATGACACCCACCATACATAAAATAAAATGGATCTATATTCATTGTTAGACTAATCTTAGTAGACAACCTCCATATGTAGATGGATCTATTCAAATTATAATGTTAATCTACTTTATTCTACTTGTAATAAGGAAAATATTAAGGGAGAAAGAGTTAGGAGGATGCATAAAATAAATGAAATGATACACCAAGATAAGAATATCAAAATATTTACTATCTATAATAAAAAGATGTTATCAACTTATATGAAGGGAAGTGAACATGATAAATAAAATAAACAATAAAAGACAAGACATAACCCATTAACTAAATATTATAAGAAATAATATAGCCAAAGGGTATAAAAATAAAGCCATTATTACCATGTCCATTACAATAAAGGTATGGGATATTCATATACACCAAAAAAAATAGATGCTCATATCTGAATCATAGAAACTTAGGGGACTAACAATCCAATAAATCCTCCATTATTGATAAAATGAGTAGATTACATAATGTAAAAGAATGAAAGAAGAAAAGAGGGAAAAAACATTTAGTTTCAATGGCCCACTATAAGAATTAAATGAAAAATTAGAATTTGTCCCTTGGCTATACCTTTCTTGGATATTGAATGGATCAAGAAATATATCTTGGATATTCCCATAATACCCATGCATTTCTATTATACTCTACAAGTTATTTTTATTTGAATTTCAACACACCTTCTCTCCACTCTCCACTACCATCCCCAAACACACATATAAGATCTTAATTTTAAATATTAAAATTATGTTTTTTTTTATGCCATCTCCTTTTTTATTTTATATCCTTTCATATTATTCATGTATATTTCTCTTTTAACACAATAGTTCACAGGGATTTTGAGTTATTACATTAGTAGGATTTCTAGAATAAGCTCATAAGGTAAGTGCACAAAATTGGGGGACAATTTAATGGACATTTACACTAATGTGTATGTGTTATATATATTATACATTCATGTAATATCTATAACACATATGTGTTATTAAAAAATAGGGTTGGGTATGCATTATGTATAGTGCACATAGCGTGAACAGGTTATAATGCATATGCATTATATTAAAGTGAAATAAAAATAAAAAAGGCTCAACCTTGTGGGCATTGTCATTCTCACTAATTTTGATGTTTTCTTTGGCCTTCTCTACATTAAATCACATTTTTATTATGATTGGAGGAGAAAGAAACATGTTATAATTTCCTGTCACCTTAATGAATTGATAATGCCACCATGGAAGGGAGGTAAGTAATCAAAAACCAAACTTATTAACACTAGATTTTAGTATTTTTTGTTGTTTGAATTATTTTATTATTTAAACCTATTTTTGTAATGGCCCATTCAACTATAAGAGAATAGCCTACTAACCCTCTAAACCATCCAAACTCTCCACCTAAACCTCCTAACCCTCCCAACCCTCCTATAGTTCCACAAAACCCCCTCGACAATCAAGAAGATTTGACTATACACATAGTGGAAAACAAAATATAAATTTAAGAAATAATATAATTTCCTGTCACCTTAATGAATTGATAATGCCACCATGGAAGGGAGGTAATTAATCAAAAACCAAACTTATTAACACTAGATTTTAGTATTTTTTGTTGTTTGAATTATTTTATTATTTAAACCTATTTTTGTAATGGCCCATTCAACTATAAGAGAATAGCCTACTAACCTTCCTCCTAACCCTCTAAACCATCCAAACTCTCCACCTAAACCTCCTAACCCTCCCAACCCTCCTATAGTTCCACAAAACCCCCTCGACAATCAAGAAGATTTGACTATACACATAGTGGAAAACAAAATATAAATTTAAGAAATAATTAGGAGAACGAGAGACCCCACTTTGACCAACACCAACTGAAACTATTTGGCCAATACCCTAGAGTTAGTATTAGGTCAAGCTAACTCGATAATGAGTTAAATTGAAAGATAGGCATCATATAGGGATAGATGTAGGGATTAATATGATGATAAATTTTCATCATATGAGGTGAAGGATAAAAAAATATCAAAGGACTTAATCTATTCCTTATTCATCAACACACAATAACCAATGCACCCTTTCCACTATCCAAAAAAAGTTTTTCAATCCACCAATGGTAGAAAATTTTGATTAGAAATAATTTTTTAGATTGATGGTGGATGATGTTTGCTTACCCATTATGTAACAACCATGAGGTCCCATTGTATTTTTTGAGGAAACTCCACTTTGAGTTTTTCCTCAATGAGATTCCCAACTATTTTGACTACTTGGAGTTTCTGGGTTGAGGGAAATGCTTTGCATAAAATAGACTAGTACACATCATGTGCCTAATTGGACTACAAGGGTCCTTACCCGAAATCCAATTTATCCTAAAATAACCTCTATGGTGAAGTATGTCATGGATATTAACACTTTGCATTTTCTTAGTGAACTTACTAACACACTCTTTTATCATACAAGTAGGATTTATGAGATTGATGCTAGAGAAACTCTACCAAGTGTGCATGCCCATCCTCACTATTGAAAATGTTGTGGTGATATATGTACTGGACCTTTAGATGATGATGGTGGTTATTTTGAAACTAAGATGATATACTTTTGAGTGATAATTTTTTGTCATGTACATTTGGTGTGCACACATCAGTCACTAAAAATACACAAGTATCTTTTCTATTTGACATGTTAAATTTTAGGTATATTTGTATTTAAAATCTAACAATTAATTTACATAGAACTTAAATACTATATATGTAATTTTTTATAATGTAGTAGGACATGATATTCCATGTAATATATTGGTATCTTTCTTGCTAAACATTATGTTCACAATCACACTCATGGAATGATTTTATCCTATTCCATAAAATAGATACAATGGTGTGACCCTAAGGTCCTATTGGAGGCATTTGTCCTTATTTAGATGTTGTGCATAAGGATCTTACTCCTACTCTTATGATAATGTCCCAATGTTGATGAGTGATGTGGGATAGGATTTCTCTACTTTTTTATCTCTTGATTATACCTACGTAGGTGATGTACCTCCCACTATTTTTTTTAGATAGATGTAGTAGGACATGATGCCATCATCTTCTATTCCACTATTACATTTTTGGGCAAGCTGATGTTTATATATGCACAACTAGATTTTATGCCATCTACTGATATATTTTTTGATGTTACTAGGCCAATGTTTACATATACAAAGTTAATTTTGAGTTAATATTATCCTTTGTGTGCATGCTTTTATTTATATAGATCTATACTCTTGACTAACAATCATACATGTTCAAATTAAAATTTGAATGATAGTGATGTGAATGCAAATTATGTGTGAGATGTGTTGAAAGATATAGAGATAAAATCCCTAACATAAGAACCCCTAATTGAATATATACCTTATAGGGTGAATAATGAATCTTTGAATGCTTTTAATAATTATTAACCTTATAGAGAGTCTCCTTAAATGTATAATGATGTCTTTCTCCTTTTTAAAAAAAATATATTCTTCCTCATATTTCTTCTAATTTCATATTGTTGGTGTTTCTTCACCTTCTCAAACTTTTTTTAATTTTTTACAAGTTTCTTGATTATCATCTCTTCTTCATAGTGTTTTTTAAGTGCTCAATATTTTCATTGATACATATAATACCACAACTTATCTAAAAAATCCTTAAGTTATTTCCCTTATGGGAATAATGCATGATATGCAATAGCTTAAGTTAAATTTATCTATCAATGATCTCAAAATTTAAGTACACTATTATTAAATAGTATGCTCTTCGTTTATTTTATTCCTAGGTCCCTTTGACCATTTTCCCCCAATTTTGTGCTTCTCTTTTTCATATTTTTATTCTCTTTGTGTGTCTACTTCCATGACAATAGGGTCCTAGCTTAAGATAGATAAGTTTAGAAACACATAAGTTCATAGTTCATATATATAAGATAAGTAATAAATCAAGAAAGTGAGTAGAGTTTCTGAGGTTAAGAGTGATAAAATTTTAAGTATCAGAGCTGAATTGAAGTGGATAGGGAAAATTGTTATCTTGATTCCTCAAATTACATCATTTCCATTTGATTATGCAAGTGAAATTTCATATAAATATTAGGTCTTACATCACCACACATTATTTTTTAGCTAAATTTACTATTGGTTTCCAAAATTTTAGTTTATGACCACAATGGAGACTCCTCCATCTCTATGAGTTGAGATAGACATAGGTATTATTGATTCAATTCCATCTAAAGAGGAACTCATTGAGGTACATGTTAACTTGTAATTTTGAATTATAAATATAGATTTATTTTAGTAATTTTACTAGATAGTTGAGAAAATATAATTTATGTGAATGTATTGTGTATGAAGGGTTGTCTAATGAGATCTGATAGTTTCATTCAAGTTATTATCAAGGCATGTTCTCATTTTTTATTCAAATTACACATTCCTATTCATGAACCTCAATCTATCAATAACCTTGTTAAGCATCATACGTAGATTTAGCATGACTAAGAGATTGTAGTAAGTGCATGTTTAAATTATTTTTGTATTCTAGTTTAAAATTAGTTTTTAAACTTGGTTGCATGTATAATATGTAATTTTTTTGATAATATTTGTATTTAATTAGATTAAAATACATGCAAGCTATGAGAATAAAAGATCTTGTAGTTGGTCCTTAGAGGCATTTAAGGCATTTGAGGGATCTCCATCTATGATCAAGATATCCCAGGGAGATTCTTCTTCAAGGAAGGCAAAGAGAGTGAGGTTATTTGATGAATAATATGTCTTATATGATGTACTTATTTTCATGCCTATATGGAAATGTATACATTTTTATCATTATATGTGTATATGACATTCACCTAACATTATATTATGTTATTAGATGATGTAATTTTTTGTATGCCTTTGTTGAAATGTATACATTATTGGCATTGTATTCCTATATGGCATTCACCTAACATTATATTATGTTCTTATTTTGTATAAATTTATGGATTTTATGTTCACATTTTTTGGTGATAATATTTATATATACAATTTGGCTTAGGTTATTATTGCAAAATTAGATTTGATAGTTGTATGGCCATATTTATATTTTATTATATTTAATATATCCTTCGTGTAATTTATTAAAACTAACTTACAATATTTCAATGTGTTGTAATTAAAAATATATGGGATAAAATAGTATAATGTTTGAAATAGAGTCATATATTACTATGAAGTGCCTCTCATGATTGGGATACACCATTTATCACTATTCTAATGTGGATACCCTTACTACACTAATTTAATATCATTTGGGAATTGATATTCACATTTTGTATTCATTAAATTTATAGACACACCACATTTATATTATAAGTACAATTGAAACAAATAATGGAATACTCATCTCTTACACATCTTCTTTAGATTCCCTTATACATTTTACTTGTGCAAGTTTGATGAAGTGGTTATGATATACCTCCTCCTTTGGGGTGTTCTCTCTTTAGATATGATTTACATTCTTGTTTGATACTTTCACCTTTATTAAAATGTTGTAATCTTATTGAACTCAAATTTCATTCACCCATGTAATAATGAAGTGATTTTTGTCATATCTTTCTCCATAGAGTTTTCCCTCTTCTTTTAAAGATTCTTCTTTGGCCCTTTGATGTAGTGCAATATTATAATTTTCATGCCCCCTAAGGTCTTAGAATATTTTTGTTGTTATGGATCTTTTGTTTCACCTCATAAATTTTTTTCTCTCCCTATCAACTACACTCAACATGGACATTTATTCTCTTCTCATCATATATCTGCTCTGTTATTTAGGATTGTGGAAACATTGACAATAAATATTGTAAAAGTTGAATCGATAATTGGATAACTTTGTTTTTGGTGCTTCATGGCTAGAAACTATCACGTCAAAAACATTCAAGGTCATATATAATGTCCACTAATAGGTTGTTTACTTATGATCATGTCCAGTTGAGAAACCCACCACCCATTCTATCCTTAATAACACTCTTCTCAATACAATAAAAATGTAGTTTTTAATCCTAACTTCATGCATGCATAAAATAAAAACCATAAGTTGTTTATATGAACTGAAAGAACCTTAGTGTGTGTTCCAAATACATATAATTTTACCTCAAATAAAATTAGTTTAACCTTAAATACCAATACATGACACAAGTTTTAGTAATGGGTTATAAGATGTAACATTTTTACAACGAAGAGATAAGTTCTTGAGCTCCAACTTGAATTTATGACTTTGGGACCTATATGTGAAAAACCATCACTTTGATCACACTCACACACACGCACACACACACACACACACACACACACACACACACACACACACACACACACACATGAAAATAACATTTTACACCATGAATTAAACATATAAATACACCTAGAATCATATTTTCACTACTATTTAGGAGTGCAAAAACACTTACAACAAATATTGTCAAAGTTAAAGTAGTAGTTGGAGAACTCCACGTCTAGTGGCTTGTGGTTATAAAATGGCATTAACAACATGTTTGGGTGGTGTATAATGTCTAATAACAATTTATTTGATTTCAATCATGCCCAGTCTAAAGACCGACCACCCATTCCAGCCTAAAGAATGCCCTTCCTAATACAATAAAAAGGTAGTTATTTAACTTAACTTCATAGTGTGTAAAATAAAAATTGTATGTAATTTGGGTAAACCATAAGAACCATAATGTGTGTGTTTTATCCATCTAATTTATGAAAAATAATTTTTATGTAATCTTAAATACCAATATGCGACACAATTTTTAGTAATGGGTCCTAAAATATAACTTTTTTGTAGTAAAGAGATAAGTTCTTGAGCTCTAACTGACATATATGCCTCTGACACCTCTAGGTGAAAATAAATCACTTAAAAAATATATAAATATGAAAATTAAATTTAATCCCATGATATGAACATATAAATCCACCTGAAAACATGTTTTCACTATTGTTTAAGAGTGCAAAAACACTGACAATAAATGTTGTCAAAATTGAAGTGTAACTTGGAGAACTCCACCTCTTGTGCTTCATGGCTTGAAATTGGCACTGAAAAAAATTTTAGGGTGGAAAATAATTGATAGGACTAGGTTCTTTTCATTTTATCATGCCTAGTCGAGAGACCCACTACCCATTCTGGCCTAAAGAACACCCTTCCCAATACAAAAAAAATTATAGGTTTTTGGCTAACTTCAAACACACATAAAATAAAATTCATAAGTCATTGACATGAACTAAAAGAAATATCACATGCATGTCAAACCCCTATAATTTCACTCTAAATAAAATTTATGGAGCCTTGAAGATGAATCTGTGGCACACACTATAGTAACAGTTATTGAAATATAATTTTTTTGTAGTGAAGAGATAAGTTCTAGTCCTCCAACTGATATTTATACCTCCAGGTCCTCTAGGTGAAATTACATCACTTTAAACACATCTAAAAATGAAAATGACACATGATCCCATGACCTTGACCTACAAATCCACCTGGATGTCTATTTTAACTATTATTCAGGAGAATGGAATCACTAATAACAAATGTTATCAAAGTTGATGCTACAACTGGAGAACTCCACCTTTGGTGATCCATGGTTCAAAAATGGAATTTCTATCATATTTGGGGTGGTATATAATATCTAGGACTAAGTTCTTAGCCTCCCATCATATCCGATCGAGAGACCCACTACCCATTTTGCCCTCAAGAATGCCCTTTTTGTAATAATTAAGTACTTATATTTAGCTTCTCTTAGCTTCAAAAATATGAAATTATTTACTAACAATGCCAACCACGTTAAGGTGGAGCTTATTTGGCACCACTAACCTATAAAAAATTATTAGTAATTAATTAAAACTTAAATTTATATGTACTACCTATAAAATCAATAAAATTTGGTAAAATTAAATACAAATACATTTGAAAATTCAACAGAGCTTGGAATTTCAATCCAACGAACCATTAGAATTTTGTCTAATCTTGATAGGAACAAGAATAAGTTCATGGTCTAACTCATAAAATTTCCATAATTCCTATTTAATGGCCTCTCGTGATATTTAACCAATTGCATATCTATTTAAAGAACCAAATTTTAATAGTGTAATATCTTTTTATGTGTTTCAATGTCTTCAAACAATCATACATCTAATTTTTTTATAAGATAGTATAAAAGATAAGTTCCAGTAACTACCATAGACCTAGTGAGATAGTCAATGTTTTCTCCATCTATGACTATGGTAGTCAATTTTTTATTTTCCTCTAAACACTTACATAAGGAGTAACTTTTTCCCTCTTATTCATCCTCATCAACAATAGCTACAAAAAAAATGCCCTATATCATAAAAAACAAAATTTAAATGATGTTGTCAAGATAGATAATGAGAATAAATAGTACATAATAATTAATCTTCTACTTGGTTTTACTTGATCAGATACATGGACAAAGTCATGTGATATATATATATATATATATATATATATATATATATATATATAAGTTGTAATACTGATCGAACTTGATATGTGTTGATTGGAATTAGAGGTATGCAACTCCATTCATCCACTCACTCTTATGACTCACAGTCATTCCATATAGATTCCATGCATGAAGAATAAAAACATGCTAAGTATATTGTATGAGTAGTCTGAGAACCTACATTTGAGCTATGAAATGATTGGAGCTCACATGATCCCATTATAATCATACAATCCTCATACTTTTCAAATCATTTTTATTCCATCAACTAAAACTAAATATGAACAATATAATTTTATTGAGCACCTTGTCCCATTTTCTCATTACACCATTAAATAATGGTTGTTTCATCAGTCAAAACAACACCTTATTCAAACTTAAACTCCTCTCTTACAAAGACTCTTTTTACAAATAATCCAACACCATTATACTCCCTTTCTCCATGATTATCCTCAATAAAACTAAAAATATGTTCTATTCTAGTAGTAATGTGCGTCTTACTCAACCAGTAAAATATCCATGTATTCTTTTATTATGATGTGCAATTATCTGACTAATTATAATGTTGATTGCAAATAATGTTACTCTTAGTCAACTATCCATAGAACATCTTAAAATAACCTTGCACATACTATACAATGTGATTGGTCATCACTGACATAGAAATGGTACTTTCTTACTATTTTTTTATCTTCCTCTGCACTATTAGGTGCATACATGAATGCTCTATGCAAAAACATGCTAACATGTAGTGAGTTGTAATAATGTGACTAAACTTCCATTTATGGTTTGAATGTGTAATAATTAGTAAATTTGACTATTAAAACAACATAATTAAGTGGGAATGTGTCATTTCTTAATTTTAAATGTTTATCCAAGAATCTATCCTTATGTGTGTGTCTTACATACTCAAAAAATAATTTCTTCCTTAAATTTAATCATAAATTCTAAAACATATATTTATTTTGTAACAAGCTCACACCTTTTAGATTCTTTACCATCTTATACTTGATAAGTCACATATTTGTATTTTCTCAAACTAACTAATTCATGTCCAATTGAACTTGTAATCTCCTCATGGATACAATTTTTTAATTTTGAAAATCCACTACACATGCTTTAATTTCCATTCAAACATGCTTTATTATAAAAGAATTCTCCATATAGTCTTTCATAAAAAATGGTTGGAGTAAATCCCCTAGGTGTATTTTATAAGAACTTATATGCCACACCCCTACAAAATATTTTCAGTATACAAAGTACAATGTATATGAAAAAAAACATCATAGTTCATTGAAAATTTAATATATTGTCTACAAGAACAAGTGGTGCATGTGTGATTTATTTTTATATAAAATGGTTTGGCCATGTCAAAATATATTTAGTTAATATAAATTTTGGGATGTTTTTCTAAAAACTTAGAATACAATTGTGTTTGGGGGAAAGTGCATGGAGTTGGGGGAAAATTTCATGGACATTACCCATAACATGATCACGTTAATTAATAACACAATCATGTTATTTAATTAAAATAGTCATGTTACTTAAATCTAGGCTTGGGATTCCCAAGCCATAATGTAATCATGTTATGTAATAATGTGATCATGTTATATTAAACAATAAAATAATCATGTTATTAACGTGATCACATTATTGAGATAACAACAACATGACCATGTTAATAATGTGATCAAATTCCCTATGTGTAAAAAAATAAAAAAGAGAAAATATATTGAAAAATTATTTATTTTACATTCATTTTTCCTAGCTCTACCCTTGTTTTATGATCATGTTTTTTCTCAAAAGACTCCAAAAAGTGCTAGGTAGCTGCTAGATTCACCCCACATACCTATTGATCGATGATGCCATTGTCTAGGAGAGGCAAGTGATCAAAATATTCCCTATTTAACCCTAATTTTTCATAATTTGAATTATTTAACCCATGTTTTTAATTGTAATTTGTTTTTTCTTACAACCTTTCCTTCTAACCCTCCCAACCCTCCACAAAACCCTCTGGTTGCTCTTCCTCCTAACCCTCCACAAAACCCTATTGTTCCTCTTATCCCTCTACCCAATCCTCCTATAGTTCCCCAAAACCCCCTGGCAATCAAGAGGTTTTGATTGACAAATTTATGGGAAACAAACTTGAAATTGAAGACTTAATTGATAGAATGAGGGATCCCAGTTTGACCAACCCCTACCACACATAGCTAGCTGATTCCTTACATACCTTATTAGGTCAAATTGACTTGATAAAGATCCAAATTGATTGATGGACCTAATATAGGGATAATTTTAGGGAATATTATATTGATAAGTTGTCAATCATTTAGGTCAAAAATTTGGATATTTCAAAATCCAATATTTGTACCCTATTCATCGACCTAACCACCAATGCCCCTTTTCCTGTAACTGCTAAACATTTTTCTATCCATCACTGTGTACATAACTTAATTATGGCCAATTTTTGGGATCAATGGTGGATGGTCTTTGACCATCCATCATGTAACAACCATGAGGTCCTATTATATTTTTTTAGGAAACTCTATTATGAGTTTGTCCTCAATCGGATTCCCAATTGTTTTGATTTTAGTGAGTTTCAAGGCTGATGAAAAGGCTCTATATAGGATCGAATAGGTACACTTCATATGCCTAATAAAATTACATAGATTCATATCTAAAATCCTCTTAAGCCTAAGATCCCCTTCATGGTTTAACAAGTCATTGAGATAGACACTCTCCATGTTCTTAGTTCACTCACTGATACACTCGTTCAACATACGAGTAGACTTTCATAAAGTGATGCTATAGATACACCACAAACTACCCAACCCAAACCCCACCCTTGTAGTTCATGTAGATATATGTGCATGGGAAATTTTGATGATGATGGTGTCAGTGGTTCAGATGGCTTATATTATATTCTTATGAGTGATGAGTTTTTATCATATACATTTAGCGTGCAGATACCAGTCATCACATAGATACATGTATATTTTATATAAATGTCATGTTAAATTTAAGTTATATTTGAAAATTTAATTTCTAAGATAAAAATTAATTTACATAAATATTTAATATAATATATATGTCATTTTTTATGTCGTAGGAGGTGATGGTTCCTTCATCATCACAATCGATATTTATAACATGTGATTTATCACAACCATTATTTTCATATTTAGATCTAGCTACTGGGCCATCCACGACTACATATACCTCTATTATGATAACACCATTTACCTATATAGAGATAAAAATTCTTTACATATATGTTTTTCTCTTTTCATTTGTTATGTCTGCAGTTGTTTGCATATATGTTTTGCTCTTTGCATCTAATTTGTAACTTCTCTTCTCAAGAATTATGAAAAAATAACACAACCTGTATAAAAAATAAGTTGTTTACATATATAACATATACTAAAGCAATGTTACAAAACATGCATTATATTCCTTTTTAGTATTGGCATTTTTATAGAGGTTATAGATTGCATTTACTCTAGATCATTTAAGTAGATATCCAACAAGTAGTGTTGTCCTTCCTTGAACGTCACCCAAGTGATTGTGGGCATATCTAAGTTCATAATTATTTCTTGATAGTCCCAACACAAGGATGATTCATCTAAAATTTATAAAATAAATAACATGTCCATACTATTTATAGAAAAATATTTTATCTTAAAGCACCTTTTCATACCTATTAGCCAAGTGTTAGCTTCCCTAACAAAGATCCATCCATTGAATTTAAGACCCTTTTCACTTTATTTAGTTTGTGGGTAATTCCATATAAGATTTGATGCGTGTCACCATTATCATGGGCTCCCCCAGTGGATGATATTCCATGTAATATATTGGTATCTTTCTTGCTAAACATTATGTTCACAATCACACTCATGGAATGATTTTATCCTATTCCATAAAATAGATACAATGGTGTGACCCTAAGGTCCTATTGGAGGCATTTGTTCTTATTTAGATGTTGTGCATAAGGATCTTACTCCTACTCTTATGATAATGTCCCAATGTTGATGAGTGATGTGGGATAGGATTTCTCTACTTTTTTATCTCTTGATTATACCTACGTAGGTGATGTACCTCCCACTATTTTTTTGGCTAGATGGATCCTAACCTCCCCTATCCCTAACAATCTCATTGAGAGTCTTCACCTTAGACTCTAAACCGGCCACATTTTCCTCTAGGCCAACTATCTCTCTCTTATTATGAGGTAACCCCACATATATATGGTAAATAGGGAGAAAAATAGATGAATCCTTGCTTATTCACACATGTAAAATTGTATCCACCAAAATATTATCAAGGCTCAAATAATCCTCACCTAAAAAATCCTATTCAAAGTTTCTTTGATCATGCTCCACCACTAAGTGATTCACTCTAAAACCATATAATAAGAGAAGACATTAGATCTCCAGTCACATAAAAAATTATAACTATGTAATAAACTACAAAGTAACATAGAAAGTAACTAAAAATAAACCAACTCACTACTTTACTTGGGTAACTTCATGTTAGTTTAGGTATAATTCTTAATTGGACCTCATATTAGCATTCTCATCCTATCCTATTGGTTCCTCTCTAACAAGTGTATGCTTACCCTTATTTCCCCCTAAACTTCATCTCCTCACCCTCTATCCTATGATTGTTTATACATCTAAGTATCTACATATTATGGTGGTGGTTGTACTTAATGTTGGCATCCTATCATAATTGTAACCTACACAAAATATTTTTATAAATTCACTCCTCGAATTTGTACTCTCCCAATTTTTACCATGATGGTAGTAGATTGTTCAACTCATTTATAAACTATCCTCAAATACCCTAATATAGTAGAGCTACCAAATATATCATTGTCAGTGTGTCTACCACTCATGGAAAGTCTCTCAATGGTGGCATACCTATCCAACTAGAAGCCTTGATGGCACCCACTATACCAATCTCTAACCCTCATTGGTAAGGGGTCGTGCGCTTGTATACCTAGCCCATGATGAGTGTAGGGCGATTGATAAACATAGACATAAACCTCATAATCTTATATGTATCACTGTAAGCATATGTAAACACCTCTTAGACCCATTCAAATTTACATCCTCCCTCCTCAATAATCCTAAAAATAGGTGCCCATTTGTACAAAAAGGAAATATGTCCATTTGTATCCCACCAGATGGGAGGAAAAGATCCCTATTTAATATCATTTCAGAGGATCAAGATAATTACCCACTCCACACCCACTAGTATTACCCCATACTTAAAACCTATGTTATGTGCATCAGCATCACCAAATTATTACACCCAATTAACAACCTTACCTCTATCACAATACTCTATCAATGCCACAACCCTACCTGTAGTTGACAAGCCTGGTATCCTAATCATAACCTTTAATGTGATAGTCTACTCTCAAGGGTTTTATGGGAAAATTAAACTATTTTACATGAAACATCCTAGCTGGTAAATACATTGTAAATGAATATACTCGATGGGACAACAATCCCCACCTACATAATCCAAAATATCCCTATTATATATAGTGTGGCCAAATCATTAGTCATTAATTTATCTATAATCCTAGGAAGCCAATCATACTTCATCACTCTACTCCATCAAATGTAAGCCCATCTTTAAAGCACAATTTAAAATATCCTTAAATACTATAAGTTAATCTTGAAAATTCATCTAAAGGAAGTAGTTATGAGGGTCCTACCTAAGTCAAACCCTTTTTTTTAGACAAGTAATAAATCAACAACCAATATAGTCCAACATTTAATATAACATAAATTGAAGATCTTGACCCAAATATATTTATATTTATCAATTTAAAAAAAAACAAAACTAGTATATTATATATTCCTTTTCATAGTTTTAATCTTCTAATTTTGATTTTGGTACAACACTGCTACTCTAACACTTCAATAGATGCCTTATCATTCAAATATAAGTGTATTTTCACGTGTATGCATGTCTTCTTCTTTCTTATAATGTGTCATTTCATTCATGTACTTATATAGATATTTTATATACAAGTTCTTTTATTGATTGTTTGGTTTCCATATATAAGATTTAATATACTTTATATAAAACTAAGTAAGACCTTGTTAACATGAATAGCTAATTGTTGGTACTAAAACTCCTCCATATTTATGAGTTGAGACAAGTATAAGCATTGTTAGTGAAATGCCATCTACATAGGTGCTGACATAGGTGTATATTAGTTCTTATAATTTTTAATTGTAAAAATAGACTTATTTTAATAATTTTAGTACATGTACTTGGGGAAAATATAACTTATGTAAATGTATTGTGTATGCAGGGTTATCTTATGATAGTAGATAGTCCTAATCAGATGGTGATTTGGGTAACTTCTCATGTTCCTCATGTATTTGAGATGCCTATTCAAATAGCTGAGCTTGATATTGACTTAATTAAGCATGAAAAATAGATTGAGCAAGATTGTGAACTTGTAGTAAGTGCACATGTTTAAATTATTTTTTATTTTATTTTAAAATTAATTTATTAATTTTTTTTTGATTTTTTTATATTAATTTCTTAATATTTTTTGTATTTGAATAGGCTCAACTACAAATTAGCTATGAGCATAGGACCCACAGTCAGACCTTGGAACAATCCAAGGCATTAGAGGGGTCTCCATCTAATAATAGGGTATCCCAGGGAGAGTATTATTCAAGGAAGGTAAAGAGAGGGAGGATATTTTATTAATAGGATGTCTTACACATGAGATGCACTTTTTTGCAAGCCTATATGGCAATTGATGTATTTTTAGAATTGTATATGCGCATATGACATTCATCTAACATTACATACTATGTTGGTAGATGTAATTTTTTGCATGCCTATCATGATAATCTATGTATTATTGATATTGGACATTTATGTGCCTATATTGTATGCATATCATGGCAATCTATCTAATTTATATTTAGTTTTTATTTCATTATGTGTTATTGTACAATATTGTTTTGATCTTCTAAATTATTATCTATAAGATCTCATATTTAATTTTGTACATGAAAAAATGAGGATTAAAAAATTATTCATTTCAATTCTATATATCTCAGATCTTACATATTTTTTTAAATTAATTTTTTTATTTCATTGAGTGTAGTGGAAATGATGAATGACACTCTTATCACTTAGGCTTAATGGAATTTTTCTCTTTATACCTACTTCTTGTACACTTTTGAGACACTTCTTGGTTTCATTAGACATATTAAAAACCTCTCACATTCATTTTCTAGCTCATTTCATACATTCCATTCACAAACATCCTCTCACTCTTTCACTATCTTCTCACTAGGTAATCCTCTTAGGTTTCAAACTTACCAAGACTTGATATAGGTATCAAAGAGTCAATATTTTGTCATAGATGTTATTACATGGTCAAATCACACCTACATTAACCTATTACAAGCACTCAAACACAGTTCAACATTTGATTCCACATATAGGGCACAACAAGGCACCCTAAATTTTGTGATAACAACATGGAGTATTAGTTCAATTTAAAATCTCTCATGCATCTTATAAGAGATAAAAAACCTCCTTTGATGATGGGACCATCTTCCAAGTCCATATCTATTCAATTTCATACTTGACAAGATTAATAAATGACTCTTACTTCCCTTTGCAATGTGATTGTTAACCCAAAATAGGGTATAGATAGGGTTTGTTTGTTCTAGATGTCAATAGGTCAATTAATCAATACTACCTAATAAGTCAATAGGTAAAATAGGTCAATGGGTAAAATTTGTCAAAGTTTTAAAAAATTTCAATGTTATCAAAGTTATCAAAGTTTTCAAAGTTGTCAATAGGTCAATAGATAAATTACTCATTAAGTTTATAGGTCTCTAGTTTAAGTTGTCAAAGTTCAAGTTGTGGTTGCATAACTCTGGTTCTGATGCTTCTTGAGTGAAAAATGACACCAAAATCATTCCCATGGGTGAAAGATAATGTTTAAGATCAAGGTATTGGCCTCTCATCAGGGTTGATCAACAAACTCTCCACCCATTTTGATCTCATGAACACCCTTCCCAATACAATAAAAATGTATTTTTTAACCTAAGTTCAAACATGCGTAAACAAATTGTAAGTCATTTTTGTGAGATATAAGATCCTTCATGTACCTCCTTAATCCCTCTAATTTCATTCTAGATCACTCAAGTGGAACCTTTGAGATCAATCTGTTAGACAAATTGTAATGATGGGTCCAAAAATGCAAGTTTTTATGAATGAACAAGTAACTTCTAGAGCTCCAACTGGCATTTCTACCTCTAGGACCTCCACCTATGAATACATCACTTTGATAATATATATATATATATATATATATATATATATATATAGTAAAATTAAATTTTATCACATTGCCATGACATTTGAATCCACCCATAAGTACAATTTTACTACCATTTTGGAGAGTAGAAACACCGATAACAAATATTGTCAAAGTTTGAGTTGTGGTTACAAAACTATGGTTCTGATGCTTCCTGAGTGAAAAATTATAGCACCAACATGTCTAGGGGGTGTATAAAATCTATTACTAGGTTCTTGGCCTCTCATCAGGCCTGATCGACAAACCCACCACCCATTCCAACCTCAAGAACACCCTTCCCAATACAAAAAAAAGCAAAAGTTTAGCCTAAGTTTAAACTTGCATAAAATGAAAAATATAAGTCATTTATATGAACTATCAAATAATTCACATACCTCCTTAATCCATATAATAGTACCCTAGAGCACTCAAGTGATACTTTGAGATCAATACATTAGACAAGTTACAGTGATGTTTCCAAAAATGTAAGTTGCTATCAATGAACAAGCAACTTCTTGAGATCCAATTAGCATTTATACCTCTGGTACCTCCACCTATGAATATATCACTTTGAACATGCCCAAATAGGAAAATTATATTTTATCACACCACCATGATGTTTTAATCTACTTGGAAGTGCATTTTCACTACCGTTTTAGAGAGTAGAAACATTGACAACAAATATTGTCAAAGTTCAAGTTGTGGTTGTAAAACTCTAGTTTTGATGCTTCCTGAGTAAAAAATGACACCAAAAATATGAAAAATGGGGAGGATAACATCTAATACTAGGTTATTAGCCTCTTTTTAGGCCTGATCGATAAACCCACCACCCATTCTGGCCTTAAGAACACCCTTCTCAATACAAAAAAATTAATTTTTTAAGCTAAATTCAAACATGCATAAAATTAAAATTGTAATTCATTTATATGAACCATTAGATCATAAAAATACCTCATTAATCCATCTAATTTCACCCCATAACACTTAGGTGGAATCTTTGAGATCAATCTGTTAGACAAGTTACAGTGATGGGTCCAAAAATGCAAGTTTTTGTCAGTGAACAAGCAACTTCTTGAGCTCCAACTGGTATTTATACCTCTAAGACCTCCACCTATGAATATATAACTTTGATCATGTACATATAGTAAAATTACATTTTATAACACTTCCATGATGTTTTAATCCACCCAAAAGTGCATTTTCATTACCATTTTAAAGAGTGGAAACACTA
The DNA here is from genome assembly GCA_037957365.1 of Torreya grandis. Classification (NCBI taxonomy): domain Eukaryota; kingdom Viridiplantae; phylum Streptophyta; class Pinopsida; order Cupressales; family Taxaceae; genus Torreya; species Torreya grandis. The sequence goes on from JARHVA010000604.1 coordinate 282,913, forward strand.
ACAACAAATGTTGTCAAAGTTTAAGTTGTGGTTGTAAAACTCTAGTTTTGATTCTTCTTGAGTGAAAAATGACACCAAAAACACATTTAGGGGGATAAAATAACATCTAGGAATATGTTTTTGGCCTCTCATCAGGCCTTATCGACAAACCCACCACTCATTCTAACCTCAAGAACACCTTTCTCAATACAATAAAAATGCAAAATTTTAACCTAAATTCAAACATTCATAAAACAAAAATTATAAGTCATTTCCATGAACCATTAGATACCTCACATAACTAATTAATCCCTCAAATCACACCCTAAAACTTGGGTAGAAGCTTTGAGATCAATCCATTACACACGTTTTAGTAATAGGTCCAAAAATGCAAGTTTTTTTAGTGAACAAGCAACTTCTCAAGCTCCAACTAGCAATTATACCTCTAAGAACTCTACCTTTGAATCTATCTCTTTGATCACATCTAGATAGGCAAATCATATTTTATCACACTACCACCACTTTTGAATCCACCTAGAAGTGCATTTTCACTACTATTCTGGAAAGCAGAAACACTGACAACAAATGTTGTCAAATTTCAAGTTGTGGTTGCAAAACTTTGGTTTTGATGCTTCTTGAGTGAAAAATGACACCAAAAACACATCTAAGCGGGTGAATAATATATAGGAATAGGTTCTTGGCTTATTTTTAGGTTCAATCAACAAACCCACCACCCATTTTGGCTTGAAGAACACCCTTCCCAATACCAAAAAAATGCAATTTTTTAACCTAAGTTCAAATACCCATAAAACCTAAGATTCTCTTAGTTTCAAGAATATAGAATTATTTACTGAAAGTTTCAACCATGTGAAGGTGGAAGCTTATCTAGAACCACTAACCTATAAAAAATTATTAGTAAGAAATTCAAAATAAAATTTATATATGTACTACCTAGAAAATAAAAAATATTTGGTAAACTTGATTACCTCTACATTTGAAAAGTCAACATACCTCCATATTTCAATCCAATGAACCACTAGAATCTGATCTAACCTTGATAGTATCAAGAATAGCTTCATGATATGACTCTCAATTTTTCCATAGTTTCTTGTTTAATGGCCTCCCATGATATTTTTATAATTGAATATATTTTGCAAGAATCAAATTTGAATAGTGCAGTATCTTCCTATGTGTTTCATAATCTTCAAACAACCATTATTCTAAATTGTTTATAAGATATCATCTAAACCAAGTTATAGTGACTACCACTGAGCCAGTGGGATAGTCAATGTTTTCTCCATCTGTAACTAGGGAACTCAATTTTTTCTTTCTCTCTACACACTGAAAAAAGTAGTAATTAGTGCTTTATTCATTATCCTCATCTACAATAACTAAAAAAACATGCCCTGTACATCACAAAAAATCATTTATAGTGATAATATGAATATATATAAATAATGAGAATAAATTGTACATAATAAAAAAATATTCTATCTAGCTACACTAGATCAGATACGTGGTCAAAGTCATCTGATGATGTCATATCTGTAAGTTGTAATGATGTTGGAACTTAATATGTGTTGATTAGAACTATAGGTTTGAAACTCCAATAATCCACCCACTCTTATGACTCACACTCATTCCAAATAGAGTCCATGTATGTGGAACAAAAACATGCCAAGTGTATCATATGAATAGTCAAAGAACTTACATTTTAGCCACAAAATGTGTGTAGGTCACTTGAACCCTTTAGAGTCATACCATGCTCATACTTGCCAAGTGTTCTTCCTCCATTAACTATAAATGTCTATGAATGGTATAATTTGGTTGAGCACCATGACACATATTTTTATTACACTATTCAACCATAGCTTTTGCATCTATCAAATAAAAACCCTCTTTAAATTTTAACTCCTCCCTTACAATATCTCTTTTTACACATGCTCCAACACTATCATAATCCCCTCCTTGACCTCGGTGAAATATAAATGTGTTATACACCTATGGTAATGTGCATCTTTCTTAACCAATAAAACATCCATATATTTTTGAATTATGATGTGAAATTATCTAACCAAATATAATGTTGATTGAAAGTAATGCTCCTCTAACTCAACTATTCATAGAACTTCTAAAAACAACCTTGCACATACTCTAAATAATGTGATATGTCATCATTGATACATAAATGGTACTCACTTAATATTTTACATTATTGCTCTATATTATCAGGTGCATGCATGAATGCTATATACACAAATATGGTAACTTGTGATGAGTTGTAATACTAAGATTGAACTTCCATTTGGGGTTTGAATGTGTAATTCTCTATAAAATCAACCACTAAAATAATGGAACCAAGTGGGAATGTATCCTTGAATATATTTAAATGTTCATCTAACCATCTATCCTTGTGTGTGTGACTTACATAGTCATAAATAATCTTCTCCCTAAATTTGACTAAAAATTTCAAAATATGTATCTTTTTTTGTAACAAGCTCACACCTTCTAGATTATTTTCCATGTTTTACTTGATAATTCACTGATTTATATTTTCTTAAACCAACTAATTCCTATCCAATTTCACTTGTAATCTCCTCATGTATACATTTTTTTAAAATTTGGCAATGCACCTCAAATGTAATAATTTCTATTTAAACATGATTTGTTGTAAAATAATTTCCCATCTGATGTTTTGCAGAAGATAGTTGGAGTAAATTCCTTGACTAATTAATGTTAGTATGCAAACTAAAATTAATATGATGAAAAACATCATAGTGCATTGAAAATTTAACATGTTTCCTACAACAAGTGGTGCGTGTGTGATTTATTTTAACATAAAAAAGTTTTTCCATCTCAAAATATCTTTGAAAAATAAAAATTTGTGAATATTTTTCCAAAAATTTAGAGTAAAATTGTGTTTGAGTCATATTTAATAAATATTTTGGATGCATTTCATGGTTACGAGAACCAACTCTTGTTTTCACAACATCTTTTTCTTTGGATGAAACTCTTGTATTGTCTTTCCAAAATTAAACAAGTAACTCTTTGAGAGTATCAGCTATAGCCTTATCCTTTCATGGAAGTATACCAAAGAATTCCTAGAGCTCATTGGTATTAGGTTAATTAACTCTTTCATGACTTGTAATTGCTTTCATTAATATTTTTTTATTTATATCAAGTGTTTGGCTTGTTTTTGAAATTAATCATTTTTTTACTATTTTAGCACTTACTACACAAGTTCTCATTATACCTTAGATGAAATTACAATCTTTGTTTTATGATCTCAGGACTACAATATGATATGCATCATGTAGTTTTTCAACAATTTCATCATTTTCATCATCCATGTTAGATGTTCTTAACCCTGATGTGTATATTATAGGTCTCATCTTAATAAATTTTATCAATGAAATAAATAATTGACATCTTTGAATATCATACTCCAAATTATGAAAGAAATTATCTCAAATTTGTTGAGCCAATCTTCTTGAATGGTGACCATATATTTTATTATGCATTTGTTTTAAAATATTTTCATCGACTTCAATTAATTAATTTTATTTTCTACACATAATTCTTGGAGGTGTTGGTAATGGTGGAATTTGTTGAGAGGGTGTTTCAAAACCATTATTACTTTAGTTGTTTAGAGGTGGGATAGCATTAAATTCTTCATTGTTAATTTATTCATTATATATTTCCATAAAATTTTCTTGATGGTTAATTTCATCATTATTTATTACCATCAAATTTTCTTCCTTCATGGGTTGTGAAACATCATACATAGATTCATCATCAATAAAATAAAAAACTTGGAACTTTGAATGTGAACTTCCAACATTAACTAATTCATTATTTTCAATTTCATTATTATTCATTTCATTATGGTCAATTTTATTACTATTCAAATTTATTCAATTGATTATATTCAATTTCATCATTGCTTAATTCTTTATCACCAATTGCCTCATTATCTATGGCATTTGGTTCATTAGGATTAGGTTTTTATCTTATTTACCACAAACTTTTCACATTAGTAGCTTGTGTTTCTCTTTGAAATATTCTAATTCCTCTGGTGTTTTGTTCTTTAACAACTTCCTCTTCCTCCTTGAATGTGATCCATAACCCATCATAAGGGACAACAAATAACTTTTCAAAGGTGGGGTCAAGTACATAGGTACAAATATCTCATAAAAGTATGCATAAAATGTTTATGGGGATAGAAGTCTCGATTTGGGCTGAAAATAGTCATTGATAAGTGAACTTATCACTAAAATAATAATAACATGATCATGTTATATAAATTGATCACATTATTACATAACATGATCATGTTATATTTTCTATAAGGTCTCAACCCATCCAACTCATTGAGAAGTTCATATCGATAATAACATGATCATGTTATTACATAACATGATCATGTTATTATCGATATAAGCTTTGGGGTTAGAAATTGGCAATGAGGACTGACTTTTGCGTATGTTAAGAATAATGTGATCACATTATTAAATAAAGTGATCACATTATACTTAATATAGATAAGATATTATGGATTGGGGATTAAGGCAGTAGTGCATAGGGTTTATGGATTAAAATTTATGTTTTATGGATTAACGATTAAAATTAAGGTCCATAGTGAAGGTGCATGGCTACTGGGACCTTTCCCTTAGAATGGCTTGGATTTATTGATACTCACATATATCCCTATGTTAAATCCCATGGTTTCAAATTAACATTGTGATGGAAGGGAAATGATTCCCCATAAATTGAAATGATGAGTAAATTTAATAAAATAGTAGGTAACACACTTTTATGATATACGTGGCAAAAAATGTTTTTAGGCATGTTTCCCAAAGCGCATTAAATGCCATGGTATTACCTCTTAAGTCATTTTTTTATTCTCCTAATAGTTGGAAAAAGAAGCTCTAAGCATGTCAAATCCCCCAAAAATAATAAGTCATTAATAATAAAATGTGTTTTTGGGTTGTCATTATATGGATGTCATCATGCAGATTGAGTGAATTAGTCAAATGGGGAAATTAGTTGTGTGATTTAGGCCAAATTGAGCCTTGTGAATTTAATTCTTAGTCTATAAATGATGTTAATTTGGGCTAAAATGATTGGTTTAAGGTATAAAGAGTTTATATTCATTGTTTAGAGTTTAGGGATTAAGAAATCTATAGATTATGGCTTATGGCTTAGGGTTTAGGGTTTAAGGTATATTTATATAATTATATAGGTAATTGGGGCAAATTTGGGAGCCTTGAACCTATATCTATGATTACAAAATGTGAATTTGGGATTGAATATCCCCCACATCATCACAAATTGATCCTACAAAGTTAATTATGGTAATGAGTGATGGAATTTTAACCAATTTCATCCTTGTGAACCTAATTCTTACTATATATATAAAGGATGTTAATTGGGGCTAAATTTATTGGTTTAGGGTTTATAATTTAAAGGGTTTGGGGTTTAGGGATTATGGATTAGGTTTTAATGTAAATGGTACAGGGTTTAGGGTTAAAGTTATATGGTATAGGGTAATTTAGGGTTTAAGATATCATACATAGGTTCCAATCACTAAGGTAATTGAAGAACACTTGAGCTACTTGTGGCACCTATTTCTAACTTGATTACCTTCATATTTACATTTTTGATAAAAGTAGGGTCAATTATTCCATGTACATGTTGCATAATGATTTACAACCAATTGAGCTATAAATTTGGTTTAGGGGCTCAATTTTTCCTAGATCACATAGGGTAGTACACAAATTGACTAATTAGATCAATTCATGATAGAAGATTGATCTTTTGATTTTACCCCAAATCATATCTTATTATTGAAGGGGTTCAAATTAGCCTCAAATTCCTCATAGATTAAAAGGATCAACTATCTCTCCTCTTCTTTGGTTAATTAGGTTGAAGGGGCTGAAAATAGAACCAATTTACTAAATAGATGCACAACTAGATTAATACTCCAAAGGCTTTAGCCATAGGTTTAAAAACTATATTTTATGACATCTCATGATAAAATTAGTTATATCATAAGGCATGTATGTTTGTGGCATGTAATGGGAATTAGGGTAGAGGAATTACGATTTATGTTTTAGGGATAATTATGGATTATGGCATAGTGTTTAGGTTCAAGGACCTGCTTATTAATGTCTAATCACTAGATATACCATGTGTTCAAACTAGATTATTATTACAAAGGATGTTAATTGGGACTAAATTGAAGTTGGTAAATACTTGGAAAGTAAACAATTTATAATTTATGGTATAGTGTTTAGGGTTTATGGTTTATAGATTATAGGTTTTAATGCATATACATGGTTTTAGGTTACATAGGGTCAATCGTAAAGATAATTGAGGACAATTTGAATAACTTGGACCCATTTGTGACTATATAATGTGTTTTTGGGTTGTCATTATACCATGGATGTCATCATGCAGATTGAGTGAATTAGTCAAATGGGGAAATAAATCATGTGATTTAGGTCAAAATGAGCCCTATGAACTTAATTCATAGTCTAAATGATGTTAATTTTGGCTAAAATGATTGGATCAAGGTTTAAAGATTTTATATTTATAATAAATAGAGTTTAGGGATTAGGAACTTCAGGGATTAGGGCTTAGGGTATATAAGGTTCAATTGTGATGGTGATTAGGGAGATTTTGAGCTCCTTGAACATAGATATGTGAGTAAAGAATGTGAATTTGAGACCAATTATCCCCCACATCATCACAGATTGAGCCTACAAAGTCAATTGTGGTAATGACTGATGCAATTTTAACCAAGTTCATCCCTGTGAACTTATTTATTACTTTATATAAAGGATGTTAATTAGGGATAAATTGATCCCAGGGGCCTGCTGAGCCTCAATATAAAGAATTTCATCCATATAATATCAATTGGGGATCCAAGTTCTTACCATATTAAAAAAATAAGTATTTTTTTTAATTTGATATGTAATTTGGTCTAAAAGAGTTGTGTACAAGGAATTACATTCATATATAATGGAAATTGGGGCTTACTTGGCCTTGATTGCATACCATATTGAACCAGCCAAGTATTTGATAACAGATGATACATAATTGGGGCCAATCGAGGCTTGCCCAAGGAATTGTGTTAATATAATTTTAACTAGGGCCCTAATTACACACCTTATTCAAATAATTAAGTATTATCATGAATTTGATATGAAATCATGACCAATTGAACCCTTTGTAAGGAATTACATCCATCTTTAATATCAATTAGGATTCTGCTTGTGCATCAAATTCAACTAAAAGAATATTTGGTTCAATATGATCTATGAAATTAGTCCAAACAAGCCTTGTGTAAGAAATTTCATCCTTCTACTATCAACAAGGGGATTTGTTGGTCCCAAATACATTACATATTGAATCAACCAAGTATTTAGTTCAGTTGAATATGCAATTATGGCCAACCAAGGCTCATGCAAGTAATTGAATAAATATAATGTCAATTACAATTTCATTGGCCCCAATTGTAAACTATATCTAGCTAATCATGTGTTTGGTTTTATATTATACACAATTGGGGCCAGCTAAGCTCCATGAAATTAATTTTTTCCATATAATGTTCTATTTGGGTTCCATTAGCCATGACTGCACACCATATTGAACCAATTGAGTATTTAGGTTCAATATGATATGCAATTGGGGCCACTCAATACCTAAGCAAGGAATTACATCCATATAATGTCATTTATGGATCTAATTACACCATGTTAAATCAATTGATATTTTTTTCAATACTATACACAATTGAGAATAATTAAGTCTATGTAATTAATTGCTTCCACCTAGAATATCAATCGATGTATTTTTCACCCTATGCAATGAATTATGTCCATCTAATTTATCCATTGTGAATATTTTTACCTAATTACACATCATATAAAAGTAATCAAGTATTTTATTCAATATAATTTGTAATTAAGAGTAATTAGTCCCCATGTAAGGAATTCCTTCAATATAATGTCAATTAGGTCTTTGATATCACACCATATTAAACCAATTGAATATTTACTTCAATCTAATACATAATCAAGGTTTAATGAGCCTTGAGAAAGGATTTATGTCCATATGATCTCAAATGGGTCTCTAATTTCACACCATATTATAAAATACCAAGTATTTAGTCTAGTTTGATATGTAATGGGGGCCAACCAAGTTCCATCCAAGGAAATATGTCCATCTAATGTCAATTTGGGATCTATTGCTCTGATTTCACACCATATTGGGATCAAAGGAATAATAAATTGATTCATAGGTTAATACATCTCCAATAATCATTTAATGCTATTAATTATTGACAATAACATTGGTCCTAAACCACAATAATAATATGAAACCAATATTTAATCTTAAGAATACTAGGCCTAATGCTTCCTATTCAAGTTTTAGGATTTTGAGAATATGTAATGTGATCACATTATTAACATGATCAAATTATTAAATATCATGATCATGCTATTAATTCAATCATGGTATTTGAATTTTGATTCAATTCCTATGCCTTTTTACTCGAGAATGGCTTGGATCCCTGAGCCAAAGGCTTGGACTATCAATGTATAGTCAAGCTTTGAAAGGTATGAAAATAAATAATAAATTTCAACTTTGATTGCTAATTACACTAATAATTTCAATATGAAAATTCAAAAAATTTATACATTCATGACAAGCATGCTCTCCTCTTTCCAAAAATATGATTCTTATTATTTTTGAACTAATTTAAGGTTTCAAACTATATTTATTTATAACTATGCCTTTTTAGGCCACTACATGCCGCAAACATACATGTCTATACATGTTCATGTAATTTGTCTTTCATTGATCCAATTGATAAAAATATATATGGTGATGTATTACACATGATTCTACGTACATTAAAAAAATTTATTTTTTATTTTTTTAGGTAGTTAGGCATGATTCACAAATGACTATCCATTTTTTAATCAGTTTTTAGTATCTATTTACTTGCAAAATTCATAAAAAAAGTAATCATTGAAAAAATACAAAAAAAATATAGGTGACATGATATAATATTTGATCTAAATTTTCCCCAAAGGTTTTAAAATAATATTAAATACTGCTAAAAAAATGGCACACGTCATAGCTGTTTATCTGCTATGTTTTCTAGAAAACAAAAGAGTTCCTCTCCAAATTTTAGATGTTTGACCTATTTATACATAACCATTTTTATAAAAAATTAATGTTTTGGAAACTAGACTCTAAATTATACAATTTATTTTTTTACACCATCTTCAAATTTGGAGTGTAGATATCTCAAATTATCTACACAAGTTTAAATTTTTGAAATTTTAAAAAAATCATGTCCACGGGTAGGCCACTTTTTATCCCCCAACTTTGTGCACTTACCCTTGGGTCATATCCAATAAATGTTTTGGATGTGGTTCATGTTTATGAGAACCAACCCTTATTTTCACTACATCTTTTGTATTGGGTAAAACTCTTGTGTTGTCTTTCCTAAATTGTGCAAGTAAATTTTGAGAGCATTAGTTATAGCCTTTTCATTTTGTGGAAGTCTGCCATAGAATGCCTATAGGTCAGTGGTATTAGAATCATTAAATCTTTGATGCCTTCCTATTATTTTCATATATTTTTTCTATTTATGTCCAATGATTAGCTAGTTTTTTGAAATGAATCATTTTTTTCCTATTTGACCACTCACTACATATGTTGTAATTATACACTAGGCAATACTATAATATTTATTACATATTTTTGAGCCTACACTATGGTATGCATCATGCAAATTCTCAATAATTTCACTATTTTCATCATCCATGTTATATGTTCTTATTAATAAGGTGTATAATGTAGTTCTCATCTGAATCAATTTCATTAATGAAACAAACAATTGACAATTTTTACTATCAAAATCTAATTTATCAAAGAAATTATCACATTTTTGTCAATTAGTCTTCTTGAATGGAAGTTAGACATTTTTTTATGCATTGGTTTCAAATTTTTTTCATAAACTTCAATTAAGTACTTACCTTTTCTTTGCACAATCCTTGGAGGTGTTGTTAATGGTGAAATTTGTTGAGAGGGTGTTTCAAAATCATTAGTTTTACTAATAGGTTATTCATTGTTACTTTCATTGTTTAGTGTTTCCATGGCATTTTCTTCATTGTTACTTTCATCATTAGTTTTTTCCATTAAATTTTACTCATTATTAGGGGACAAATCATCATGCATAGATTCATCATCAACAAAATAAAAAACTTAATAGTTTGAATGTGGGATTACAACATAATTTGGACTATTAGGTAAACATTCATCATCATTGTTGAATTCATCATTATCTATGAAATTTGGTTTATTAGGGATAGTGTTTATACCTTGTCTTGAGTGAAATGTTTGAATTCTTACCTTTTATTTTTCTTTGAACTCTTATAATTGATTTGGTGTTTTGTGCTTTAATTTCTTCCTCTTCCTTGATTCAGAACCATCATGCATGACTAGACAAAGAACAATTTTATTCCTTTTGATGGTGGGGTCTCAAAGGAAAATTTGATTCCTTTTGTATTCATTGTGCAAAACATAGAATGATGTAGATAATGTAAGTGGGGTTAGAATTATTGAACCATCTTAAAATAAATGTTGGATAAAGAGTTTTTCTATTGTGCCAATAATGCATACGTGAAATAATATGTACACATTATATATATATATATATATATATATATATGTATGTATGTATGTATGTATGTATGTATGTATGTATGTATGTATGTATACATATACATATATATACATATATACATACACACACACACACACACACACACACACACATATGTATATGTATATGTGTATGTATGTATATGTATATGTGTATGTATGCATATGTATGTGTATGTGTATATGTATGTATATATATATATATATATATATGTATATGTATATGTATATGTATATATATGTATATATATATATATATATATATATATATGTATGTATGTATATATGTGTGTGTATATATATATGTATATGTATGTATGTATGTATATATATGTATATATGTATGTATGTTTATACATACATACATACATACTATGTGTGTGTGTGTGTGTGTGTGTACATATATATATGTACACACACACACACACACACACATAGTATGTATGTATGTATGTATATATATATATATGTATGTATGTATGTATGTATGTATGTATGTATGTATGTATACACACACACACACATATATGTATGTATGTATATGTATATTACTTTATGATATATTATTATAATATTTGATGCAATCCAGACTATGTAATATTATTATGTCATGTGATCTTATATAATTACCTTTGTATTTTCATTTATGATACAATTACAAGGTTTATTCAACCATATGTTATGTCCTATATAATTTATTGAGCCATAATTTTGGTTCACATGGCTCAATTTGACCCAAATCATATATCTAATTACATAGGACTAATTTATCCCTAAATCACATTTCTAATTTCACCAATTGACTAATTAGGTCAATTTATGACTAATTTAGCCCTAAATCATGTATATCTCCATTCTAGTTAGGTTGAAGGGGATCAAATTGGCCCCAATTTAATTCATGATTGAATTGATGGACTATTTGATTTATTTTGTTATGATATTAGGGTCGATTGATACCTAATTACATCCTATATAGTCAAAATTATGTTCATGAGGTTTAATTTCATCCAAATTGCATCAACTAATTGTAAACCTAAACCTTAAGCCAAAATTTAGGTTTGAGAGGCTCAATATGGCCCAAATAACATATCTAACTATACCAATCAACTAATTTGATCAATTCATGACATAATTGGAGCTAATTTAGCCCCAAATCACAACTTGATGTTGTATTTAGGTTGAAGGGGCTCAAATTGACCTTAATATCCTTTGTGATTAAATAGGTGGACTATTTATTTAAGGGTGTTATGATAGTGGGTTTGATTGACTCCCAAATTACATCCTATATAGTCAAAGTAAGGTTCAAACTATTAAATTTCATCCAACATGCATCATTGATTATCACAATCAAATTATTAGATCAATATGCAAAGAAATATGACCTAATCTATAGCCCCAAATCCCATCCTATACTTGCATATAGGCTCAATAGGTTCATATTGGCCCAAATTACCTTTGTATTTGCATTTTTTATGTAATTAAAGGGTTGATTAATCCATATGTTATATCCTATATAATCAATTGAGCTAGGATTTGGGTTCATGGGGATTAATTTGGCCCAAATCACGTCTCTAATTACACCAATTGGCTAATTGGATTAATTCATGACTAATTTAACCCAAAATCACATCCTTCTCTTGTAGTTAATTTAAACTTAGGCTTAAATTGTCCCTAATTTTCTTCATTATTTTAATTGATGGATAGTTTTATTTATTTTGATATGATACTGGGGCTTGTCTAACCCCCAAATGACATCTAATATAGTCAAAATTAGGTTCACGAGGTTTAATTTCATCCAACTTACACCAACTAATTGTAACCCTAAACACTAACCACATGGCTCAATTTGGCTCAAACCACGTCTATAATTACTCCAATTGACTTATTAGATCAACTAATGACACAATCAAAGATAATTTAACCCTAAATCACATCTTTCTCTTATAATTAGGTTGAAGGGGATAAAATTAGTCTCAATCTCTTCCTTGATTGAATAAATAAACTATTTGGTTAATTATATGATGACACTAGGGTAAATTTCACTCAAACTCATGTCATATACAATTCAAACTCTATTTGAATGTGGCTCAATTTTCTAGAATCATGCCATTATTTACAACATTTGACTACTTGGCTCAATCTATGATGAACTCAAATCTAATTTAGCCTCAAATCATGTTGTATAGTCTTAATTAAGTTCAAGGGCTTGTATTAACCCTAATTACCTCCACAATTAAACCAATCAACTATTTCATTCATTACATGTTGACATTAGAGTTTATAGAGCCTCAAACCACATCCTATACATGTCAAGCTTGCATAATTCATTGAACCAAATGATTCTTTGCTTAATTCTCTAATGAAATTGAGCCAATTAAGGCTCAAATCACATTTTATAGTAATAATTAGGTTGAAGAGGCTCAAATTACCCTCAATTGGCTTAGAATTGAAACAATGGACTATTTGGTTTATTTTGTTATGATATTTGGGTTAAGATACCCAAATTATATCCTTGATAGTCAAAATTAGGATCATGAGTCTCAATTTCACTAATTTGGATCAGGGATTGCACTAGTTCACTCATTCACTACATATGTTAGGAAATATAAGCTAAATTAGATCAAAATCATATCATATAGTCATAGTCACATGCAAGGGGTTCAAATTGATCCTAATTGCCTCCACTATTGAAACAATTGTCTCTTTCATTTTAATATTTAATGAAATTGGGATAGTTTAACCATAAATCACATTACATATAGGTAAAATTGCATTCATGGGTGTAAAATTACCAAAGTTACATCACTATATCAATTATGTCCTTTCTTGGTAGTGTATATATTGATACACTCCACTTTAAAATACAAATATAAAATTATGAAAATGAATAGATATAGATATAAACATAAACATAAACCCATATAAATAGATATTTTTTGTTTGTGTGTAATGTCAACAAAACACATTGCATTAAAGTGTGTACTTTCTATGTTATGTTTGAATTCAAAAAACCGAGTGTTTTGGCTCAAAAATGAATTAGATTCTTGAGCCAAAGGCTTGGATCTATCAACAGATAGCCAAATCTGAGATCTTTGACATAAAATAAGAAAATTCAACTTCCATCTCCAAATACACTATTAATTTCAATGATCCAATTCCAATTTATAAAATTATTGCCATGGTGATGAGAACACTCTTCTCTTTCTAAATATATATAATTTTGTAAAATTTTGGACAATATTAAGGTTTCTATCTTTGTTTATTTCTAACTATGGATTTTTTAGGCCACTGCATGTCGTAAATATACATGCCTATATGTGTTTAAGTCTTTTTGTTTTTATTGATCCAAATGCAAAAATATATATATAGTCACAAACTAGGCCTAATCCAATATGCATTTAAAAAAAGCTTTTTATTTTTTTAATTTTTTGAGGTAGTTATGGAGCTCATATGGCCATCTATCCATTTTTTTTCTTAGGATTTATTTACTTGTAAAATTAACAAAAAAATAATTAATTTTTTTAATAAAATATAGGTCAGAGACTAGATGAGCTTATCTAAATTTTCACAAAAGAGTTTGAAATAATAATTAAATTTTCTATAAAAATGTTGCACCATATGGATGACAATCTATGATGTTTCCTAAAAAAAGGAATTCTTATTTGAATTTTAGATTTTTGACCTACTTATACTTTAAGTATTCTTTTTCTTAAATAATATTTTAGAAACTAGACTTGAAATGATATAATTCATGTTCTTATACTATCTTCAAATTTTGAGTGTAGCCATCTCAAATAATCAAGATAAGTTGAATTTTTTTAATTTTCAAGAATAACATGTCCATGGGTAAGCCCATTTTTGTCCCCCAACTTTCTACACTTACCCCACACCATTATATATATTCATAAGATAAATGATTTGAAATACTCTTGATATTTTTAAATAATGATTTGAGCTTGTTTTAAAATTTTAAATTAAGCCAATTTAAAATTTAAATATAACTAAGCTAAATTTCTTTTCATAAGAAAAATATCCCATGTAGAAATAAAGTGCATGCAATAATTTGAATAGGTATCATATCTAATAGTGTTAATACTAAAATTATTATCATCAATAGTTAATGTTCAAGGTATTATGCCATTATGTAGGAAAAGGACCACCCGGATGTGGTGAAGTGAAACAAGAACAAAAATGCAAAAAAAACTAACACAATCTTGTAGTTTTTAATTAAAATTTTGATATGAAGAATATTATTAAATAATGTAGGAAGATAAATTAAATGTGTGATCAAAACTATTAAAATATTACAATAGTGTGAATTTATAAGGAAAATTATAATGTTGGGACTCTAGGGCCCACTATTTCTCACTATGGAGTATCATCACCAATTTTTTAATAGAAGTGTACTAATGAGATTCCATTATCTTGTTGTTGCATTCATAATTTGAAAAAATTAAATTTGAATATGTTGAGATGAGTGTTTAGCATGTTTATGCCTGGTTTAGCATAGTTGGCTAAGTTAAAGGCCTTGGGCAATGAAAATCATGGATTCAATATTTTCTAGTACATTCTAGTAATGCACTGCCATTTTAAGCTGATTGGTATTAAAGTTTTAGATAAATAATATCCAAAAAAATTGATGTCATAAAATTTATTTCTAAATCATAAATGTAATTTAATAAAGGGTATAATTTTTATTTTGGAAAGAAAATAAAATTGTATAGGGTTATGGCCAATGCTCTATACGAGGAAAGAAATCAATGTGGATTTCTACTATGATGACCCATTTTTTTGGTAGGATATTTTAAGAATTTATTAATTAGATATACTATTGGGTTTGTAATCTATATCCCTTAGGCTATATACCATAACCTAAGAACCTCAGCTATAATAGTAACATTTACAACTAAAGATAGCCATAACACTTGTATTGTCAAATGGTTGCGATGAAATCAATTCTCTTCCTACCCTTTTTTCAAATCTATATAAAACATGCCATTATTATCTATTGGGAGGTTTTAAAGAGAGATGTTGAGTTATTTATAGCAATAATTATCTCTATCATAAAACTTGAGTGCTAATTTGCCTACTAATACTATCTATTTATAGACAAGAGTTTTTTTTTGAACCAGTAGTTGAATATGAACTTGAAACAAAACCTAATGTGCTTATGAATAATGGATAGGCATAGGTATTTATAGATACTTTGGCTTGAATGTATATTCTTAGGTATTTTTTTTAGGAGGTCAATAAATAAATACATTTAATGACCTAGAAACATCTCCTTAAATATATGAATACAATTAATAAGAGCCAGTCTATAAATATGAATAAAAACAAATAGGATGTGTTTAAGTTCCAAAACATGATTATGAATTAGAAATAACATTTCATGTTTTTCATGTGAATTATTGATATATTGAAATGTCTGATTGTTGTAGCCCATAATTCAAATAAGATAATAAGATCTCTTCCTAGTGTGGGATTGCTTATTGTAAAATAACCTCAAGAGAAAACTAATTATGTTCCTAATATAATGGTAATTTATCTAACTAAAGATACTCCTAATGCATAGAATAAATATTTGATAAAGAAAAGGTAAGAGAAATACATTAAAAAAGGGTAAGGATACACCAAAATAATAAGTGTGTTGATCCCCAATCTTTATGAATATAAAATTATCAGTATGCAAGAAAGGATATGAACATAAAATATATAAATTTAAATCAAGAAGAAACATGCAATTCAAATATAGGCATGTGGTTACAGTATAATTAGATTAGTTTCTAATATTGCATAATAATGTTGAAATAATAGAGAAAAATAATGAAAAATGTATCAATATCACCTTGAGAGAGAATCAATGCATAAGATTGAAACAAGAGTTGACAAGTGGGGAAATCATTGAATGAAAAAAACCCCACAATATATTATAAGTATTGTAAATAATGAACTCTAACTATAGTGGTAAGTAAGAAGCCAGAGAGAGAGAGAGAGAGAGAGAGAGAGAGAGAGAGAGAGAGAGAGAGAGAGAGAGAGAGAGAGAGAGAGAGAGAGAGAGAGAGAGAGAGAGAGAGTGGACTCAAGCCAAAAGAGGCATAACATGATTTCAATATTTATATTGTTCATAGAAGAGAGGAGGAGATGGATATTTAAATAGAGAAAGAGAAAGGATGAGGGAGTTATAAGAATTCTATCGGGATATTTCAAGGCCATCTTGGTGTGTCCCATGTGTCCTATTCTGAAATAGAGTAGGGAGAAGTGTATGACATATAGGGGGAAGAGTTACTTGTGGAAGTAACTACCAAATCTTAAAATTAGACAAGAGAGGTGAGAGACACCTCATAAATTTATTAGGATAAAGTGTATTTATAATAATAATAAATACACACCTAAAAGAGACTTCGGATAAACCTAAAAGACAAAAAAATAACTTAAATCAGGTTAATCTCCAACATTCCCACTTAAGCTTAATTTGGAGTTAAAAAAGTGGAGAAAACTTTTACAAACAAGTATGTGAGTTTAAATTACATATTAATCCTTCTTAATAGAAACTTCCTTCAAGAGGAATTAGATTAGTTAATAAAGAAGAGTAGGTCATGCCAAGATTTTTAAGGATGATGGTGTGATCATCAACAATATATAATAATACTATTCAGATAAGGTGGTTAATTTGTAATGAAAAAAAACCAATAAAAAGGAGAACCAATTCACTAAACCCTAAAAAATGAATAAGATAACACTAATATTTCAAGTTAAGTAAACAATTTTTATAAAAATATGATCTACATATATAATGTAATAAAATTAGATGTACACCAAGGTGAAATGATCAAAAGACAACTTCCATCACAAAGTACAAAATTTTGCACAAATATAAGTTAGTCAAAATAGAGAGCTTCAAATAAAAAATATTTCATTTGTCACAAAAAAGAGAGACATTGAAGATGTGTCACTTTTAAATTATATTCTATGTGAAGCATTTAAAGAATGATCACAAGAAGATACATAAAAGTCTCTATAAGATACATTATATTTAGGTGTCTAAATATTTTTAACCTTAGAGCTAGGTGTTTTAGTCATTTTACAAAAATATAAAGTGTTAGGAGTGGATTTACCATAATATTTGCATGTATGCGATTTCTAACATATCGAGATATGATTCATATGTCTTTTAAAATGCTCATAATTTTTATCATTTTTAACCAAACCATGATCATTACAACTAGTATAATCAAAATAAGTTGCATTATAAGTCCTTTGGTGTGAAGAACAATAAGATTTAAAATTGACATTAGAAGACGTTAAAGCATTAAAACCAAGACCTTTACTATTTGTATTATATTTAAATAAAATCTAGGTTCAAGAATACTATTTTTTCACTTACCAGTACCACCACTCGAGTAGCCCATAGAGTTCATAATGCATTAACCAAGGTTGGAAGAAGGAGTTTTCACTTGAGTTTGATGACAAACACATTTAAGATCATCATTAGAAGATTTATCATGTGCAAAAGATGTAAGTTTTTCATTTAAAAGATCAAAAGAGTTTTCCATTTCTCTATGTGCTCATGAAAATATTTTTTCAAAACATTGATAGTATCTTTTTGATAATTCAATTGATGTTTAAGAGTAATAATTTCATCATTTTTAAAAGAATAGTTTGGATATTGTTCTTAAAGGCTAGAAAGATGCCTAAATTAAAATCCATTACAAGAAACACTTAAAAAATAACTTAAAAACTAAGATGAAGCAAAATGAAAAAAGTGAATAAAATCACCAAAATCACGTGACTAAAATGATAATGCACTTAATTAGCTAAAAAATTATAACAAACTTAATTTAAACAAAATGAACTATTTTGGAATTATACTTCAAAGCATTAAAAAAAAAGATATTTAAATTAATTCATTTAGAAAAATGTGGTAATCAACTTGTAAAAGTAATTTTTCCATGCCATAACACATAATTAATTTTCTTAAGAAGACTTTTGTAAGTAAAAAATTTAAACGTTTTTATTTTTTATGCATATAAATAAAAAAGGCTTTAGAAAAGATTGGATTAACATGAATATCAAATGAAAACCAATGGTTATAATTCATTAAAAATTTCCTTTAGACTTGATAAAAAAATAATATGTTGGGATAAAGCTTAAAAGCTTAAATAAACTTGAACCATGTTAAAAGAAATTATAAACATATATTATGGTGGTTTTGGTTTGTTTAGAGTTTGAAAAGCTTTAAATAGAAGATATTCATTAATGAAAAAAGAAACAAACTTGTTACTTTTAAAAAATAAACTCTTCGCTAATGTCTCCTTGAAAGGCATTTTCCATTTTTTGCTTGAAAACAAATTTAAATTTGTCACACTGTAAACAAAAAGGTGTTTTCATAAATTAATGAATGTTAGAATTTAATTATATAAAAGTAGATTCCAAGATATATGGATCAATTGAGTGCATGGGTTTGTGATAGGTAGAATACAATTTAGTATTCAACATAATAGATACAAACAAAAATAAATCACTTACATGAGAATATTTCACCAGACAAAATAAGAGCCACATCCCAATGTTCCATTACTAAGAGAGTGCATATGTAACTCCTCCCTAGAAGGATCCATGAAAAGTGGTCAAAGAGGTAATAATAGAAGAGTAACTCCCATACCTAAAATAGTCAGTCAAGGGAGTTATTTCATATTCCTCTGTTCAAACTGTAACTCTAAGTATACCTAAGAAAGCTTGTCAATAAAAGTAGGAAAACTCCAAGTGAGTGAAAAAATCCCATAGTGAATAAATACGGGGAAGTAATAAACCCCTACTCTAACACCCCTCATAATCATAACTTAGATGGATAAAATAAATGGGTCCCTAAAATAATGCCTAATAAGATAAGTTCATGTACAAATAAATCTCTCGTAAAGTAGATAAAAGGATAAAACCCCTAAAAAAGAAATCCATCCCAAAAGAGAGACATAAAGAAGAGGATAGAATTCCCCATAGAAGATGATGTTTTGGTATCCTGAACCTTAAGAAGATCCCATAATTGAAGATACTTTCTCTATGTGAAAGGTTTAGTGAAGATGTTTGTTGTCTACTCTATCATCTTAAAATATCTCAGATAAATGATTTTTACATTAATGAGCTCACGAATGAAGTGCATGTAAATCTCTATGTTTGGTCCATTGATGCTGGATCAAATTCTTAAAAATCTGAATAGTACTTTGGTTGTTGTAGTATATGACTATAGGTCAATTAAACTAGATACTAAACTTTGTGAGAATCCCCTAAGCTAGATAGTCTTAGTGGAAGCATTTACAACCCTTATATATTCTGCCTCAATAGATGATATAACAATATCAGTCTAATTCTTGTTTGACCAACTAATTGGTCCTAAACCAATAGATAAATTGTAGCTTAAAGTAGACTTGTGATTCTGAATATTACTAGCCTAGTTTGAGTTCATATATCCAATCACGTTGATGTTAATTCCATATAATTAATTAATCCCAAATTTATGTGTGACCTAAATGTAGTACAAAATTGTCTTAGCTACTTTTCAGTATAGGTAATGGGGTTTCATCATGAATATGGAGATTAGGCCCACTGCATATGATATGCCAGGTTTGGTATGTATCAATTAGATAAGGTTTATTAAAATTATTGATATAACGTAATGCCAACCAATGGTGAAGTATAATCTACTTCAAGCTTGAATCTAGTTAGAAATGAGGTATGAGTTGGCTTACAATCATCCATGTGAAAATAAGTAAGTTGAGAGCATACTTAGGTTGTCCAAGAGTAGTCCCCAAGTTAGAATGAGAGATCTGGATCCCAAAGAAGTAATGTAATAAAACCAAATATGTCATGGAAAATCTATCATGAAGAGCATCTTTTATAACTGCAATGCATGAGGAATAGCTCCCAGTGATCAAAATATTATCAATATAAAAAACCATAATCAAAAGCGAATTATCTTATCATAAGAGAGATATTTGGAGTTGAATGGCATTGAGTGAACCCTATAGAAAAAAGTAAAAAATCCATCTTGTCATACCAATCCTAAG
This sequence comes from Torreya grandis, assembly GCA_037957365.1. Classification (NCBI taxonomy): domain Eukaryota; kingdom Viridiplantae; phylum Streptophyta; class Pinopsida; order Cupressales; family Taxaceae; genus Torreya; species Torreya grandis. The sequence continues at coordinate 303,699 of JARHVA010000604.1, forward strand.
GGGCTTGTTTGAGGCCATAGATGGATTTTTGAAGTTTGCACAAAGGAATAATCATCAACAAACCCTGGTGGTTTATTCATGTCAATATCCTTCTCAAGGTCACAATAAAGAAAGGAACTCTTCACATCCATCTGATGAAAATTGCAATTATTGGCTATGGAAATAGGAAGTGTGAGTTTGACAAGGTTCATTTTGGTGACTATTGAAAAGGTTTTAGTGTAGTCTATGTCAAAAACCTGTGAGAAACCTTTGGTGACCAATAGTGCCTTAAACTTGTTAATAGACCCTTTTGCTACATACTTGGTTTGATATATCCATCTTCATCAAACAATTTTTTTTCCCTTAGGAAGAAGTGCCAAATCCCAAGTATGATTCTTGATTAAGGAGCTATACCCCTTATGCATGGAAGAATCCCACTCAAGAATACCTGATGCCTCTTGAAAGGTATGTAGATCGGAGGTAGAGGAAAAAAAAGCATCAGCCCACTTCCAAACCATTATCTTTTCTATGTCGAAAGGTCATATTTAAAAGTTCATGGTTCTTCTTAAAGAAACATTTTCTCTTATTGTTAACCAGCATCTAATTTCCCCCATCATCCAAATATGAGGAGATAGGAATAATGATTTCAAATAAATCTGAAGAATAAAAGTTCTTTGAAGAAATATGAGAAATAAATCTTTCATTTAACTGTATTTTATTCAAATTCCTCTCGTTCCTTATATCCTTAAATCTAGAATCTTGCTCAACAAGTGTATAATCCTTTTTTCCCTCTATAGGAACTAGTGATGGAGAGTTTGAAATTTGACTTACGTTTACACTAACAATTTTTATTTGTTTCGACTATTAGGTATTCAGAACTACCATCCTTCCACTAAAAATTTTCTTTCTTTTGTCCAAAATATGGACAATTATGGACAATTATTAACTAAATGCCCAGATAACCTAGCTGATGTTAATAAGACTCAACATTTTCTCTAAAAGGTAATTCTATTAAATTTACATAGGAGAAGTGACGTTTGATATGATTATAGAAGCTATATGCCTCATCCATTACTCTTGCTATAAGAAAGTTTGCATTTGAATCTTCTATCACCATATCCTTTGTTCATTTACAACTACTCTGTCAAAGTCAACCTAGGGGACAGTAGACTCCAATTCCATTTTTTAAAGCAATAATGCAAGGTTGAGATGGTGTAGACAAGCATATGCTATTGTTCTGAACTTAAAAGAAGGGAATAAAGAAAGGAAGACTTCTGGAAGAAAAAGATTGAAGCTGTGTTAAGGAAATGTATTGATGCCTCTATCAATTTCAATTCAAAAAATTTATTTTAAGAAAAATAAATATAAGATTTTTAAAAAAAAATAAAAAAATTATAGAGTAACAATTAAAATGGATACATTCTTAATGAGTAATCCAATTCAAATCATTAATCAATCAAAAAAATAAGTTAAAAAAGAAGAGATTTTTAAAACGGATTAAGAATTATTTTCTAGTCCCTGTTCGAAGTTAAGCACAGTTCTAATTCTAATCAATTGTAAAAAATTAGACGGCTACAAAATTTTGTTTTATAGTAAGTTAAAATCATGCTTCAATTTACTTCGAAACTTGATGATAAGCATTATTAACAAGAATATTAGTAGAGAAAAACAGCCATAAAAACCTTGTTTTACTTGGATCAGAACCAAAATAGAGTATCAGTCATGAAGCGAAGCAATAAGAGAGAGAGAGGCTTTCAGTTCTACCCCCAAAGTCTTCCAAAACCCTAAGAATTAAAGTGGAGATTGCACTGCTATTCTGAGATTTAGGAAGCCTTTGAGGGAGACTAAAAAACAACTCTCTGTGAAAGTTTTAGAGCTTATTCTCAGAAAACATTAACATGATGAATCAATTGAATTGTGTATTTTGAGCGAGTCTCCCAGTAAATTTATAAAGATTTTGAAGAACAAGGAGATAAGAATACAAATCTGTCAAGATTTTGAAAAGATTGAAAACTATTTCAGCAAATGAAAAACTAGAAATTTCATGCCTTGACATTGTCAAACACGTGATTCCTCTTGAGAAAAAAAGAATGGAACTTATTCTTACCGAGGATAAAGCTTGCCAAAACTCATCCGAATATCAAAAATAAAAATTGAAATGTCCAAATTACAAATTAATTTATTCGGACAAGAACAGGTTGCGTAATTGATTTTAGAATATTTTGGTGTCCACGACAAAATATTACTAAATTTTCATCGTTTTTATCCTCGGAGAGAATAAATTCTGACTAAGTTCTAAATCTTTGACCTCCAACACCCCAACTTTTCCCGAAAGGCCACCCATGTTAGCCAATGTCAAAGGCATGAATGATCTCCTTCTAAACATATGCAATCCATTAAGAATATGTTAACATCTTTGGATTCTTGATGTTAAATTGGCAGGAAGCTCATCAAAATACACAGTTCCCTTCATTGATGGCATGTGTCATAATGGGATACATATTATCACCTATCGGTTCTGTTAGGGAGGATATTTAGCATATTGGTGGAGGAAAAAAAAAAGAGAGAGAAAGAAAGAACATGATTTAGAGAGTTGTTTTATACTCTCCCTCAAAGGCTCCTAGTATCTCACAATAACAGTGAATTATTTTTGTTTTGCCTTGAGGTTTTAGTTGTTTTTGAGGGGTGTTAAAAAACATTACTCTTTTTAGTCATTCGCCTTTACATATATTGTTGATAGAAAACTATTTTCACCATTTTAAAAAGTGTGGACTTTAGAATTATAGGACTCAGGATTATTCATGTCTTGAGCATAATTAATATATATAAATGTTGATTGTTTTGTTTCGATTGTAATGATCTAATTATTTTGACTACATGAATATTTTGAAATGTATTTATCAATTATTTTATTTATGATCGAATCAATATTTATACGATCAATATTTATAAGTACTGATTAAACTTCACTTTATTCATATATAATTTATCATTTCAATAACTTTATAAAAATATAAAAACAAATTATATTTTATATTCTTATTTCAAAAAGGATCTGAAATGACACTTTAAATTTACTGTAATTTTATTCTTGACTAGAGGAAATCAAAGATATAATGTAATTCTTCATTTTATATAATTAAAAAATATGAGATATTATGTAATCTGTTTTACTATTTTGCAAGGTTATGAACAAACTTCATAACTCTTCATTCTATTTAAAGGTACAATTGTCTATGATATATTTTTCCGTAAAGGACTTTTCTAACATTTTTATAGATTTTATTGGTTTCCTTTTTTTATCTTTTCTTAAAAAAGATTTGATCGTATTATCATCTTTTGTAATTATTTTGGGTCAAAAAATTTATTTCTTTCAAACACTATCAAGATATAACTTTATAATGATAAATGAGATTTATTATTTTAATAATTGATTTTAATTTTTTTTAATAAAATAATTTTTGTAAGATTTAAAATTAATTTATAATTATAATTTTTTTATATATATATATTTTAAATAATTATTTTTTTTTAAAAATATATATCAATTTTGAAGTATTTATCTTCAATTTTTTAAAATAATTTTATTTATTGAAAAGTTCTACTTTATTTAAAAATTCTATTTTCTATAATTTTAATTTAATTATACAACTATATCAAATTTGAAAAAATATTTTAAAAGAAAAAAAAAATCTAAATATATATGATCTTGTAGTAATATTTACATTTGAAAAAATATTATTTAAAAAAACAAAAAAAAAAAAAACTCAAACTTTAACGTGTTTTTAAGATATGACAATTTTTTGATTACCTTTTTTAAATAAAGAAAAAAAATTACCTTATAAATTTAATTTAAAACAATTTTATTTGTAAAATCAAAATAAGTATCGACATAATAAATCTATTATGAATTAAATAATTTAATAATTATCTAAATGAACAATTCTGAATATACAAATTATAAGTGTTAGCAGCCCCTAATAATTTCACTTCTTTCAGAGTTTTTAAGTTAATTTATTTCTTTTTGAAGCCACGATATTTTTGGTGATCCCAACTGCATGAAAATGCAGGTGCACTCTATCCAAACGGGCTAAAAATTGAAATGTCACTATGTGACATTTTCCTTTTTTAAATAAAAACACTTTGCATAAACGTCCAATCACGATAAGGGACATCTGTAAAAAGGTCCCTGAAAGAATTTTAACATTTACTTAAGGTATATTGAGAGGGCAGTAAATTAATATCCATTAGAGATCAAAAATGGACAATGAGATTGTAATGAATCTGAAAATTAGTATAAATAAAATTATTAATAAGTCAAGATTTGAAATAATAATTCAGAATTGATTTATATTAAATGATTTTTAATAATTACAAATTTAAATAATGTTTAAATAAATTTTAATTCAAAATTTAGAATTGATATGTAAAAATTCAAAAAATTTAAAATCTAAAAAAAATATCTATTTTTAACAGCTGAAACTATCAAGACAAAATTACCAATAGACTAAGTTTTGAAATAATAACTTAGAATTGATTTATATTGAATGACTTTCAATAATTACAAACCCAAACTATGCTTAAATAAGCATCAATTCAAAATTTTGAGTTGATATGCAAAAATTCAAAAAATTTAAAATCTAAAAGACATGTCTATTTTTATCCGCTGTTATTTATAGTAAGTTTTGCATGCAAGCACATGTGGCTCTAAAATTTTTCTTAAATATCCTAAATACTAAAATTAGCTTATATGATAAACTGAGGTCTGCTTCTAAAAATATACAATTTCTAAAAATAAAAAATTCTTGAAAAAATCATTAAACATTAATTTGGGACCCTCAGATGATCATGTTTGGCCTTCGAAAATATTGAAATCAACTCTAAGTGGATACAATGGCTTAGAGTAGCATTGAAATTTCCAAGACGGTCATTTTGACATGTGGAAGAGCTCAAATGGAGCTACAAACCAAAAGTTATGGCCTCTGAAAGATCAGCGTATTTCTACTACATCTGATTGAAGAAAATAATAAAAGTAGTTTTTTTAATGTTACATAAATATTAGCATCTTTATTTATAAATTAGATTTTGTATAGTATAAATATGTCTTAAAAATATATGATAGTTTCAAATGCACCTCTAAAAAATAAAGAAAAAAGAAAAAAAAAAGTTATGAGAAATATTTAATAAGAAGAAATTATTTTGGTGTTTGAAGGTAATAGTCTTGAAAGTATGAAATATGTGCTGCCTTATAGATTTTGATCATTTTATCTTGATATATATTTTATTATTGTTATGGTAGCCTATTGCTTGGAAGTTATTTGAAGATTTCAATTTAAGTATTTTTTGTTGAAGTTGAGTTTTATCACAAATAAACAATGCCAAACATCTATGGTCCTCATATTGAATGAAAGACCTCAAAAAGTTATGGGAATCCCTAAAAAGATTATGGTATCTCCCATGAATCTCATAGTAGCAAGGATTTTATATACAAAGTGTTCTTGACTTAAAATATTTAGAAAACACAATTTACATATTTATTCAACATGTGGGAGATGATGGCTTAATTTTGTCTAGAGGTGATGAAAGAAAATAATGAAACTAAGCTAAATGGATCCATAAGAAGGTTGGTAGCATCTTCTTCATGTACTTAATAACCCAAATTTGATTTTTAGGGAAGTATGACGAAATTGGAAATGATAAAAAATATGTTGTCAAAGGTTATTTTGGATTAATGCATGTAGCTTTACTTTTTAGTCTAGTTTGTTTGTAATTTAATAATGGGTAGATTTATTTTAGATGCAATTATATTTTTTAAAATCCTTGTAACTTTCAAATAATATTTATTTATCTCTCGATGTTTACCTCCATTGATTTAGTTTTTAATGAGCTAAGGAACATTAATTATAAAAAATGAGAGGATGAAGTCTTTCTATTTCAATATCTAACTTCTTTAAGAGAGCCATATCCCTAGCATATAAATAATATTTGCATTCTCACTTGTAATTTGTAAAGAAGATTAGAGTGCCAAATAAAAATATATATTCTAACTAGAGTAAGGATCTTCTATTGCAACAGTGTCTATGCAACATATTGATAATGTGAAAAACTAAAGAACTTAAAAAGAGTATGTATCCAAAAATATAAAACAATAATTGAGTGAGGAACTATTATTTTGGATCAAATGTTATTTTATAATATGGAGTAAGATATATTTTAATGAGTTTTAAATAGTTTTATGATTTGGGGTTCATGAGAAGACCCACGGAAAAAACACAATTAATATATTAAATGGGTTAATGGAAGTATATATTGAGTGGAATAGGGTAAGGCATGTATAAAATTGCAAGAAGATAAGGTAAAGAGAAAATAAGATAATGGACACCAATTATGCAATAGTTCTGTACAACATTAAAGAGTTTAGATTTGATGTCTATGTAATTCCTAGTTTATCTCTACTTCACTTCCCTATTGTAGGGATGATGCAGGGGCATCATTTTATTTTAAATATATTTTAAATTTTATTAAGATAATGCCACATGAAGGGGTTTAAGGAGTTATATTTTAAAATTTGTATTTTTTTGTTTTGATTTAGGGCAACTAGCCACCTAACCATAGCTCATTTAATGAGCAACATAATGAAAGAAATGAAAAAGGGCAAACTGAGCAGAAGTTTTTACACTCGAAAACTGGTAGGTAGAGGAATTTATGAAGGGTTTTGAATGTTTTAATAGCTTTAGGTGGGATTTTTGGAAGGAAAACTTCTAGATTTTTTGGTAGTTTTTTAGAGAAGAATAGAGAGTAGAAAAGAGAAGAGAGAAGAATAGAACAGGAACAGGGGCAAGAAGAAATGCCTAGAATAGAATAGACAAGAAAGAAGGTTCATAACAACAAGCATACAAGGACAAGAGAGACAGAGGGAGTGAAAAAAGAGCAGCTAAAACAAAAGACATAGAGGATAGAAGTATACACATAGCACACAAAGAGGAAGAAAGTGGATTAATAGAGGGAGATCTATTCTGTAAATATTTTTACAACTGTATGTAAAAGAGTGTAAACCATTATCTTTTGAATATAATATAATACTATTATCTTAATAACTATTGTCTCTTTATCTATGTTTGGGAGTGGTAAATGTGTGGAAATTTCTATTATGAAGGTTAGAGTTTTGATTTACAAGTTTAATGTCCTTTAGATTACTGAAGATTTTAGATAGTCACCTATAACCAACACTGTAGGTACTTATAGCAATCTACAACTATTTTTGCAGGTACCCATATCAATATATAACCATTACTATAGGCACCCATAGTAACAACCTATTTTTGGTAGCAACTTAGTGTGTACCTCTTTAATTGTTTTTGCCTCTAAAGCCATTTATAGGACCTATAACATGTGTGTAGACCTCTATAAAGGTTGTGTGATGTTGCTTATAACAACACAACCCCTCATTTTCCACATATTTGCTTATTTTAGTGGGTTTTTAGGTGCCTACCAAGGGGTGGGTGCCATCAGCTTAGTATCAGAGCATAGGTACAACTCTAGGAAGAAGGATAGTGAGTTGAGATTGGGGTTGAAATAATCTCTATGAGTTGGAACTGTGTGTGTGTCCCTATAACAAGGGATATTATAGATAGAATACTACATTAAGAAGGAAAAGGAAAAGGAAAAGAAGGTGAGTTAGAGTAGCAAGATGCCACCAAGGAGAAGGATGGCAAAGGTTGCAGCTAAAGAAGTAGTAGGAAGAATAGATGAGGTGTTAGAAACCCTAAGGAGAATGCATGAAAGAATGAATGCAATAGAAGGTAGAATGAGAAGAGGTAGAGCACATGAAGGAAGTGATAGTGAATATGATGAAGGAGGAGTAGAGATGATTGGACAAGAAATAAAAAATGCAGATGGAGATATAGATGCAGGTGAAAGAAGGCTTAAAATAGCTATTTCCAACATTGGAAAAGGAACAAGGGTAGAGTTACCAAGCTTCTTAGGAAGTTTAGAACCAGATGAACTAATTTCATAGATAATAGAGATGGAGGAATACTTTGAATATGATGATGTAGAGGACCCTAAAAGAGTGAAGGTTTCTCAAATAAGATTGAAAGGTCATGTAACACTCTAGTGGAAAGAGGTGCAAGTTGAGAGAATAAGTGGTAGAGATAAGATAACTCAGTGGGATCGAATGGTGAGCAAGATGAAGGCTAAATTTCTACTTGGTGATTATCTACTTGAAATTCTCAAGAAATTACAGAATTTAAAGCAAAGGGAGTTCAGTGTGAAGGCTTATACAAAGGAATTTTATAAGTTTTCCATTAGATTTGGTCATAATGAATTAGACCATGAAAAATTAGAAAGGTATGTTAATGGATTGAGATTGAACATTCAAGATAAACTAAGTATGATAAGGTTGTGAAATTTGGAAGAAGCATACCAGTATGCTTTAAAGGCTAAAGAGAAATTGGCAAGAAAGCAAGGAATAAACAAAGGTAGAGGTGGATTCAACAAAGGTAAAGTGTAGCACTAGAAAAACTACAAATATGGTAAGGAGGCTAGCCCATCAAAAAGTCAAAAGGAGAAAGATGAAACAAGGTCAAGATCATACCCCATGAGAGATAGAGGTGGATATGGAAGAGGCAAAGGTAAAGGCTTCCAAGGCACATGTTTTAACTATGGAAAATTAGGCCATAGATTTTATGAATGCCCATAATGCAGACCAAAAGGATCAAAGAGAATAGGGGAAACAAGTGCACATGTATCAATGGGGGATAGTGAATCTATAGGGTCTATTAGTCAACCAAATGAACCTGAGAAAGGAGAAGTACTTATGATGAAGAGGGCATTATTGAAGTCAACCAAGAAAGAGGATGAACCTGTCCAATAGAAAAAAATATTTAGAATAATATGTAAATCAGGTGGAAAATGTTGTAAAGTCATAATAGATAGTGGCAACACTAATAACCTAGTTTCAGTTGAAATGGTGGATAAGTTGGGGTTGAAAAGGATAGCTCACCCTACCCCTTACAAGGTGTCATGGTTATAAAAAGGGCACCAAGTCTTGGTTGATCAACAATGCCTTGTGAATTTTTGAATAGACACATATGAAGATGACGTGTGGTGTGATATCATGCCCATGGATGCATGCCACTTACTCTTGGGGAGGCTATGGCCATTTGATAGAAAGGAAATCCATAATGGAAGGGAAAACACTTACACATTGGAGAAAAATAGAAGAAAAAAATACCCTCACACCATTGGCAACAAAGGAATAAGAGGTAGAAGGTAGTCCAAAATCATTACTAGTGGTAGGGAAGTAAATTTTGAAAGATATTAAATGGGAAGGGATATTCTTTGAAATGATTCTCAAGGAGCTACATGTAGGTCAGCAACTGACAATAGTGACATGCCTACTTGAAGAATTTGAGGAAATTGTGTTCAAATATCTACCAAAGGGACTACCACCTATGAGGAACATCAGCCATCATATTGATTTGATTCCAATGGAAAGTTTATCCAACAAGGTATCATATAGGTTGACACTAGTAGAGAACAAATAAGTGCAACAACTGTTGAAAAGAGGGCTGATTAGAGAAATCCTTAGCCCATGTGCAATACCAACTGTATTAGAACCAAAGAAGGATGGTGAATGGAGGATGTGCATGGACTCAAGAGCCATCAACAAAATAACCATAAGGTATCATTTTCATTTACCAAGAATGGATGATCTCATGGACTATTTGGGAAAGGCTAGATATTTTACAAAATTTGATTTAAAGAGTAGATATCACCAAACTAGGATAAGAGAGGGTGATGAGTGGAAGACTGCTTTTAAGATCAAAGAGGGGCTATATGAATGGTTAGTAATGCCCTTTGGGTTAACAAATTCACCCAACACATTTATGAGGTTAATGAATGAAGTGATAAAACCATTTTTAGGGAAGTTTATGATTGTTTATCTTGATGATATTCTAATTTTTAGTAGTAAAAAAAAAGATCATTTGTTACATATTAAACAAGTCTTACAAAGGCTCAAGGAAGAAAGGTTATTGGTGAATTTGAAAAAGTGCAGTTTTATGAAAGATAAATTGGTTTACTTGGGATATGTTATCTCTCAACAAAGGTTACAAATGGATCCAGAAAAGGTACATGCTATCATTGAATGGCCAACACCTAGAAGTGTACATGATGTTAGAATTTTCCATGGTTTAGCAAGTTTCCATCGTAGATTTATTCAAAATTTTAGTGGCATATGTGCACCCATAACTGAAACTATAAGGCGAGATAAGAAAAATTTTAACTAGACATTAGCAACAGATAAGAGTTTTGAGATTTTGAAGAAAAAAGTCACTGAAGAACCAGTATTAGCATTACCTTATTTTATAACGGTGTTTCAAGTGGATTGTGATGCAAGTGGGATAGCCATAGGATCAGTTTTAAGCCAAGAGGAAATACCTATTGCATACTTTAGTGAGAAGCCTAATGATGTCAAGAAGAGGTATTATGTTTATGATCAAGAATTTTATGCCATTGTGCAAGATTTAAAGAAGTGGCATCATTATTTGCTTTCAAAAGAGTTTATTCTCTATACAGATCATCATGATTTGTAATTTATTAATAGTCAAACCAAGTTGAACCAAAGACATATGATGTGGGTCGAATTCCTACAAGGATATACTTTTGTTGTCAAGCATAGAAGTAGGAGTTTAAATAAAGTAGCAGATGCATGAAGTAGAAGAGCAACATTATTGACTGAAATGAGAGTTGTAGTAGTTGGATTTGATGCTATGAAAGAGTTGTATAAGGATTATTTTAACTTTAAATATGCATGGACATGTATGGATCCTACTAGTGTGGATAGGACACCTTGGATAGATTATTTTATACAAGATGGAATACTATTTAAAAGACAATAAATTTACATACCATAAAGATCAATGAGGCAAAATTTAATAAGAGAAAAACATTGTGGTGGTTTAGTGGGACATTTTGGAGCTGATAAAATAATGGCACAACTTAGTGAAATATATTTTTAGCTAAAGATGAGGGTAAAAATCAGAAAATTTGTGAAAGGATGTCAAATTTGTCAATATGCCAAAGAAGGGAATCAAAATATAGGGCTATATCAGCCATTACCCATACTAGAGAAGCTGTGGGAAGATGTAAGTATGGATTTTGTGCTTGGACTTCCAAGAACACAATGAGGTAAAGATTTTATTTTTACGGTTGTTGATAGATTTTTCAAAATGGCTCACTTTATATCATGTAATAAGATAGATGATGCAACACATGTAGCAAATTTGTTCTTTTTGGAGGTTGTTAGATTACATGGTTTGCCAAGAAGTATAGTTTTAGACCATGATACTAAGTTTGTAGGATATTTTTGGAGTACACTTTGGAAGAAATTAGGGACTGATTTAAAGTTTAGTTCTACATATCATCCTCAAATGGATGGATAAAATATAGTTGTTAATCAGAGCTTAGGGAATTTGTTAAGATGTTTAGTTGGAGACAAGCCTAAGCAATGAGATTTAGTATTGCCTCAATCTAAGTTTGCATACAATGACTAGTCAACAAAAGTACAGGTAAGACTCCATTTCAGATTGTTTATGGGCATATTACTATAGGTATTTTAGAACTAATGGAGCTTACAAATATTGAGGAATATAAGAGAAGTGCTGAAGGAGAGGATTTTTCCAAATATATGCAAGATTTGCATTATCAAGTGAGATAAAAACTCAGTTGGATTATCCAATAATATAAAGAGAAAGCTGATTTGAAGAGGAGAGAAAATAATTTTGAATTAGGAGATATGGTATTGACACATCTAAGACAGAAAATATTTCCCAGCTATCCTTACAACAAACTCAAGTGGAAGAAGATTGGACCATGTAAGGTCATCAATAAGTTTTCACCGAATGCCTCTGAGTTGGATCTGCCTAAAGGTTTGGAAATCTCTCCAATTTTTAATGTTTATTATTTATATACTTATCATGAGGGAGAGACATCATAGTTGAAATAAGAAGAGAAGAAATTACCATAAAAATGGATGGAGCAACTACCTAAGAAAGCACAAGAGGATATTAAAGATATTTTGGACTCAAGAGTAATTAAGAAGACAAGGGGCAAAGAGTATAGTGAATATTTAGTGAAATGGAAGGGTAGACCAGTGGAAGATGAAACATGGTTAAGCCCAACAAAGATGGAATCACTCCAGTTAGCACAAGATGATGGAGTTTCCAACCTACAACAATTGGACCCTTAACCCATAGTAACACATAGTTATACATAGTGAGCAGGGACTCACAAGACTTTCTAGCCCAATAGTTTGATGTTGGGGTATCATTTTGTTTTAAATTTTTATTTTATTTTTTGTCAGCTAATGCCATGTGAAAGGGTTTAAGGAGTTATATTTTAAAATTTGTATTTTTTATTTTTATTTGGGGTAGCTAGCCACCTAATCATAGCTCATTTAATGAGAAACATAATGAAATAAATGAAAAAGGGTCAATTGAGAAAGAGTTTTTGTACTCAAAAACTGGTAGGTGGTAGAATCTATGAAGGGTTTTGAAAATTGTAGCAGCTTTAGGCAGGATTTTTGGGGGGGAAAATTCTAGATTTTTGGGCATTTTTTAGAGAAGAATAGAGAGCAAAAAAGAGAAGAGAGAAGAACATAACAAAATAGGGGTAATAAGAAAGGCTTTGAATATAACAAACAAGAAGGAAGGTTCAAAACAACAACAAGCATACAAGGAAAAGAGAGATAGAGGGAGTATTAAAAAAATAGCTAAAACAAAAGACACAAAGGATAGTAGTATATATGTAGCACACAAGGAGGAAGGAAATGGAATAACAGAGGGAGCTCTATTCTGTAAACTTTTTTGCAACTGTATGTAAAAGAGTGTAAACCACTATATTTTAAATATAATATAACACTATTGTCTTAATAGATGTTGTCTCTTTGTCTATGTTTTGGAGTGTTAAATGTGTGGAAATTTTTGTTCTAAAAGTTAAAGTTTTGATTTTCAAGTTTAATGTCCTTTAGGTTGTTGAAGATTCTAGATAGTCACCTACAATGAGCACTAAAAATACCTATAGAAACCTACAACCATTTTTGTAGGTACCCATAGCAACTTACAACCATTGTTGTAAGTACCCATAGAAACATACAACCATTGCTACATGTACTCGTAGCAACATCCTATTTTTGGTAGCAACTTAGTGTGTGTCTCTGCAGTTGTTTTTTCCCTCTAAAGTAATTTATAGGACCTGTAACACATGTGTAGACCTCTATAAAGGTTGTGTGAGGTTGCTTATAGCAACACAACCCCTCCTTTTCCACCTATTTGCTCATTTTAGTGGGTTTTTATGTTCCTACAAGGGGGTGGGTGCCATCAAATGAATTGAATAATGCATTAATATACAACAAAGGAAGATGAAGCATAATGGGGGTGTTACCTTGGTAAGTGGTTAAAACACATGCAACTGTACAAGGTTAATTTTTATTTTTAACTTTTTTGTGAACATACTACTAAAAATAGGGGTGGAAGTGTAAAAAGGGGTCCCAAGAATAAGAGGTCGAGGTGGTAAATTCATAAAATAAAGGGGTATTTTCATAATCTATTGGTTTTCATGTGTTTTGATAATTCTATACAAAATGACCCCCCTCTGTGTGAAGAATCAATTGAATCATTACTTTTTTTGGCAATAATTATATCATAAATAATAATTACTTTGTCATTTTATGATAGCACTATTATAATGTTGCATGAAACTCTATTGAAGCTTTCATAACTATGTGACACTGTCAAAGAGGAGTTAGGACTTTGTTTTATATACATTTTTACTTGGGATGATGCCAAAGCTATTTATGAACAAAATGCATGCCATAAAGTAACTCTATGATGTCATGAGTTAATCAAAGGTTTAGATCCTCATAGATCAATCTCCCCTTCTTGAAGAGATGTAGTTCTCATTACATGAAGTTTTGTTATAAGATTTTTTCCACCTACACCTCTATAAAATATTTTCCTTGGAAAAGTAGTTGACTTGCTTTGATGGAACTCAAAAGAGAGGGAGTCTTGTTGACTTATTAATTTGATTGTAGCATTAATTACTTGATCTATATTTATTTATGTGTTTTAGTTAGTGTTTATATACACTTTCAAAAGTTCCTTTGTATCATATAAAGTGCCTAGAAAAGGTGTAACTAATGGCATAAAAGTTACAGGTTAAATAATACATGTAAACCAAGGTAGTAAAGAATTTCAAGCTTGAAAGTGTTATCTTGTACTTTCTTAGCGATGATGCAAGGCCTACATTAAAGTAGACAAAGCTTACATTAAATTTATATAACTTATTCTTCCTATAAATGAAGCCATACTTGATCACAAACCTTGAAGATGTGTGATATTATATGTTAATCGCTATTAGATATGATTGCTTCCTAGATTCCAAAGTGGATCCAAGCACACTAGAAATAAAATTGAGATATATCTAGAGATGATATTGATTTCTTAATGGGTATATGAATTTCCATATTTGATAATACTTTTACTAATGCATATACATGTAATCAGTACCATACTCATAGGTAGTAGATACTTTAACTGAAATGAATTTAAAATTAATTTAAAGGGAAAAAAAGATGACTCTTTTAAAATATAGTCTAAGAAAAAATTAGAACCCTAAGTGTGATAAACATTGGAGAAAATGAAACAAGGGATAAAAGTGACCAAATAAATAAATTATATGAGAAGGAAGGTTGGAATATGATAAATCTGGGAAAATGTTTAGGATTTTGAGACTATAATAGTGATCTAAAAGTGAGTGTGCATGTGCATATTAATAATCAATGTAAATTTTTTAAAGTATGTATTCAAAAATAAAAATTTAATTATTAATTATGCCCTTTATGGATTCAAAAGACTATATAATCTATATCAAATTTAGATGTTGAATTTGTTCTAAGCTAATGAATTTATACTCTATTATGTTTAGGATTTTGAATTTATCTACACATGTTTGTTATCAAATGCATTATATTAGTATGTAATATAAATGCTTAAATGTTTGGATAAATGTGCATAATTTTATTATTTTTGTTCCTTTACATTACCCTTGAAAAGAACAAAAATATAATTGCATGAAAAAATTATTGACTCATGTTAAGCTACCCCTTGAGGACTTGTAACTACACATCCCACACACTGAGAATCAGATTAAATGTAGTTCTCTTTGCATGTGTGTGTAATTTTGAGTAGTATATGTCCCCCCTCTTCCTAGTGAAGTGAAATGTAAACTAAACAAAGAATCAATGACACCCTCTTTTCATACAATTGGATGATTTCAAAAAGGATTGAAGACATTGAAGTATCATTGTGAAAACAACATTTTATAATAATATGTTTGATCAATGAAGGTAATAAATTAAATAATCAATAATGAATCACTATTTTCTCAACCTTTGAGTGATACTTGGCACTTGGTAAAAATGACTAGGAATTATTTGTATATAGAGGAATTTCCAGGACATGACATGTCAAGGAAGACCATGTAAGATTGTGATTAGTTAAAGTCACAGACTAGGAAATCAAGACAAAGTAGGAAATACCCCCAAAATAAAGAGGATTGACTCAATGGGTTACCAAATCCACCCTACAAACATATAGTACTTCATCTTTAACCATTCAATATGTCCCTAGAGAAAAGGATGTCTAGGAATGAAGAAAGACTTCTAAGAATTTTTTTGACTAATATATGAAATTTAAAAGGAAATTAATATGATAGAATGTTGAAGATATCTTGAAGGCTCAAAGATCAGAGCTAGATTTTAGTATGGGCTATAAAGTGTTAGAAAAAAAGTCAATTATATTTAAGTGGTCAAAGTGAGGAAAAAAGGGGAAAAGACACAATGGAAAATGGCATTGTAAAAAAATATGTTACTATGCATAATGACCCTACTTTGATGTGTGTATCCGATTTGAATGCATGTGTCTGTGTCGAAGTAAAATAACAAAAAATTTAAGCATGTACCTTTACTTACCTAGGGAAGGATAGATGAAGTGATTTATGCTTGATAAGGTCTCCACCCACATTCTTTTTGTTTCTTAGAAAATATAGAATGCCTAAAAATGAAAACCAATTAAAAATTATAATTCAATGTCATATCCAATGTTGTAGAAAATATAAAATGGAAAAAAAATGAGCAAAGCAAAAAATACATTTAATCATAATAAACCCATGACATCATAACCAAAAAACATAATCTCATGCTCTTATAATGATTATAACCTTTAGATTAAGATCCAAAATTCTATTCTACATAATAAGTTGTATATATACCTTGCTTCTTGTTGACTAGTTTATAAATTACACACGTTGTATAATAAATTATGTATTTGAAAATATCTCACATGAGCTATGGGAAAATGAATTAATTCTACAAAACCACAAAGTTATTTTTAAATCCAAAGGCTTTATAATGTTTTTTAAATAATATTCCCATATTGTTTTATATCTCTCTTCTTTGTGCAATACACAAAAGTTCTCAAGATGATATAGGAGTCCATATTTCAAGTATTGATTTTAAACACAAGTACCAAAATTCAGCTTATAACATATTTTTTCAAAGTATGTATCAAATAATAATAATAATAATAATAATAATAATAATAATAATAATAATAATAATAATAATAATAATAATAATAATAATAATAATAATAATTATTATTATTATTATTATTATTATTATTAAGTTTTTACTTCATGTCCATATATATCAAGAACAATGAAGAAATCTTAAAAAAGAAGTTGAATCAGAAAATATGATACTAGATTGACAATTCCATTCTTATGTTTGATGTTTAGATGGAGCTATCAAAGATTAGAAGACCATTTTTAATGCAAATCCCTATATAATTTTTTTTAGTTTGTAGGAATTGAAGTAACTTATTATCTATGTTGATTGAAATATCCTTGCCTAATATGTAATGCTTCTAGTTCTTACATGCCTATACAAAAAAATACAAATCTTGGTAATATATGGAATGGTTCCTTACTAGTATATTAAATGTTTCAATGTGGTAGGAAATTGAGTGACCATGTTGAGTGAGGCATAACCCAAGTGGATAATCAAATGCATTAGTTTGTATCTCAAATGGTTGTTGAAGATCACATAGTGAAAACACTAACACATAAGAAAGTCTACATTTTATTTACTAAATTGATTTATATTATGTGGTGGACTAGATGAAACATGCTTTGATGACAAATTTGGTAACTTGATTAAGAGTTCAAGCCACATGATAGAATAATAATAGAAATCTTTTGTAAAAAATTGCTAATCTCAAGAAGATGTGAAATTCTATAAGACTATTTAGTTTAGGTCATTCTTTTATGGATTGAATCTTCCCTGGGGAAACATGATGTATTGTGCATCTATAATTTATCTCAAATATTATATCTCCCTCATGGAAAATGAATATGTATACATGTGTTAGCATACAAATTGTGCTATCATAGAGCATGAAACCCTTGTTCAATATGGCATAGATGTTCATTCTATGTTTTGGTAAATATTATGATGTCATTAAGTTAATATAAAAAAATTGAATTGGTGAAAGTACTAAGGATGGAATTCACCATCCTAATGAATTTTATAGGTGTATTAGTTACATTTAATGGCACAACCAACTATACAAACAAACATTGCCTTACTTTGAAGGATGTTTTCCAAACCTTTTAAGTTCAATAGGAATGTTGTGATATCTACACTTAAGATAAATTTTGGTGAAGATTTTGGCATGAAGGATCAAGTTCATCCTCTAGCCTTAGAAAAGGATAGTAATTATTTAATGTGATATTATTGAGATATATGTAATCAATGTACAAATTTCATGTGCCACACTTATTTGGTGTAAGGAAATAAGTAGGGACTAATGTGTCCATTATCTATGAGTTCATGGATATTATGCTCAACCTATTTATTCTCCAAAAATGATCTAAACTATCAATAAGAATTAGGTAGAGGTAATATTGTGATAAGATCAATTGTGTACTTTACTGCATAGCTTTTAGGCACTTTTTCAAGAAATTTATATCCTTCTATTCTCCTTAAATTTCATTTAAATATTTTGTTTTATATAATTGAAATAACTTCCATATGAGTTTTTGTTGTAAGGACATTCTTACATTTAGGTCAAGTCATCAAGAGTATCATTTATCTACTATAACTAGCTATATTATTTCACTAAAAATTAGTGAAATATTAAGAACCACTTATAGTATGTGATATCTAATGTCACCAACATCTATGAAAAAATATAGTAATTATTTTAGAGAGTGAATATGGATGGAAAATATATGGTTGACCAAGTAAAACATAGCATAAATCTAATGGCGTGAAGTTTTAAATGACTTAATCTTGAAAAGATTTATTTTTGTACACTAGGTGACATGATTGAGTAACGTGTTTCTTAAAGGCCACACAAACCTATCCAATGGAGTATGATTATGGGTGATGTGTCATTGACATGTTCAATCTTCAATCTACTTCAAGATAAATAAGGTTATTCTAACTTACACTATCAATTGTGAAGTTTATTTATTAACCCTTATCCATATTTAATAATGGAATAATGTTTGTACTTCTCAATTTGTGTAAGAGTAAAAAATAGTGTTTTTGGTACCAACATAACATTAGGTTTAGATTTCATTATTTTACAATATTTATACAATATTAATTTGTTATAATTCATTATGTTAATTTGTGCAAGTAGAGTTTTCCTAGCATGAAAATATTCATTAGAGTTAATTTTGGAGTTGTGAATTCATAACTCCTTTCCAATCTTGTAGTGAATATTGTGATTTATGGATAATTTGTTAATATTATGAGGATTACTTGAACATATATTTTGTTGTTTATAATTTTTATTGATCCTATACTTAGAATCACTAGACCATGTTTTGTATCGAGACTTATAATTTTATTTCTTAGACTTATGCTGAAATTTTGATTCCACTTTAAATGGAGATATGTAGGCTTCTCAATTAGAGATTTAGAGGAAATTTTTACTAGATTGGATATATGTTTTCAATCCTTACCTATACTTAAAAATAATAGCTTTATGATATTTGTTAGGAATGGTAAAAGCATTCCCACCCAATGAATCTAAAGTGTTAGCAATAAAACATCACAAGGAAGTTATAGATATGAAATACAAAAATAAGGTCGATCATTTAATATTAAAAGATAAAGAATATCAAAGCATGCTAGTACAAATAGAGGCACTTGCATATATAGGCAAGGAAAAATATTAAACTAACTAAGCTAGCCAATGTGGGATAAAAAATCAAATAGGACAAACTAAATACAAGATGAAAAATATAGTTAAGACACTATAAAATGTGAGTAAACATTAAGAAATACATACTCTAACACCCCCTGTCAAATGAAGCTAGAAGATAACAAAATCCAAAAAATAAATAGTGGCATATCCATAGTATGAGTCCCAAAAACTATCCATGATAAGGTACTCATGTACAATATGTATCCATGAAATGAAGATGGAATATGCCCTAAAAACATCCCAAAGGATAACTTATGAAACCCCAATCATGCCACATAACCCAAGGAAATGAGGTGATGTAAAAGGTTTCATGAAGATGTTTGCAACCTAATGCTAAGTTGAAATGTACTCCAACCTAAAAATGCCATCTTGAATGTGTTGAAAAATGAAGTGCATATGTACCTCAATGTGCTTGGTCTGTTGACACTCAACTGGGTTGTGAGATATATGGATTGCACTTTGCTTGTCACAACAATGTATAAAGGGTGAATCCTGCATGAAGCCAAACTCTATCAATAACTGACAAAAGCCAAATAACCTACAAAATAAATATAAATATTTCCCTAAACTCATCTTCCATAGATGAAATTATAATATCCTACTTATTTTTGCACAATTAAGCAATAGGTGAAGAACCAAGACAAAAGATGTAACTAAAAGTGGAATGCATGTCATCAATAAAACCTACCAAATCTGAATCACTATATCCAATCAGCTAAGTAAAACCCCTAATGTAGTGTATTCCAAGATGACTAGTGCCTCATAAATATCCCAAAATCCTCTTGGCAGTCTACCAATGAATGTCATGAGGGTCATGTGTAAACCTAGATACAAGCCCAATTGTAAATGAAATGTTGGGGGTGAATATGGGTCAAATACATAAGACTCCTACTATCTACCTATACAATGTAAAATCATAAAGTGAAGTAGTACAAGAGGCAATAAGACTCACTCCAAATTGAAAAGGAGAAGGACTTGGATTATAATCAACCATGTCAAAATGCTGAAGTAGATCAAGTGTGTACTTCTATTGACTCAAATAGATCCCTATATCTAACTATGAGATCTATAGACCAAATAAGAAATGTATAAGGCCAAGATCTATAATGTTGAAATATGATGAAAGTGGCTATTGACTAGTTTCAATTTGACCACCAAATCATCAACATACAAGACCATAATAACAATGTCCTCCCCAATACACTAAATATACATTATGGAATTAGAGTGGTAGTGAATAAAGCTAGTAGAGAGAATAAATGAATCCATCTTCTCATACTAGGCCTAAGGGGCTTATTTGAGATCATAAAGTGACCTCCTAAGTTAACAAACAAGAGAAGAATCATTAACAAACCTAGCAAGATGCTTCATATAGATTTCATCATGCAAGTATCCATGTAAGAAAGCACTCTTAAAATCCATTTGATATATTGGATAACCCTATGATGCAGCAAGAGAAAATACAAGGTAAACAAAATCTATCTTTGCAATGGGCATAAAAGTCTTAGAATAGTCAATACCTTCAACTTGCAAGAATACATTTCTAATAAGACATTCCTTATACTTGTCAATGGACCCATTAGCTGTATACTTGGTGTGGTAAATCCATTTACACCTAACCAACTTTATTCCCTTAGTAAGAGTGACCAAATCCCAATTGTGATTCATCATCAATAAATAATACTCATCTATCATTGCATCATCCCACCCCTATATCCCATGAGACTATGAAAAAGACTATGGATCCCTAGAGAATGCCCAACACAAAATTCCAATACCTATAAAATATACATGATAATGTCTAGTAAGTGGAATATTTGGTATGAATGGTGCTACCTCAAAAAATATAGTACAATCCCATCTAGGCATAGTGGCAACAACATTGTGAAAAACATTCTCATCCTCTATAACCTCCTTAGGAATATTATGAACTAGCTCCTCAAAGAATAAATCCTTGAGAGAAGATGTATCATGGAAATAAAAAGAAGGGACGGAAGAAGATGAAGATTCATGATATGTAAAAAGCTCATCAAACTATACATGAGTTTGAAAATGAACATAATGAGTATCAAGATCTAAAAGATGATAAAATCTTATGTCCTTGTAATACCCTACAAAAATCAAAGGTCTTTTCTTCTTGTTTAATTTTATCCTTTTATTTTTTGGTATAAAAGTCAAATCAATGCTCCCAAAGACTCATAAAAATGAGACATCAGGCTTGTATCTAAACCAAGACTCCTCTGGAGTCATATGCTTAAGTGCTTTATGTGGTGTGCAGCTCTAAATGTAGTTCACATAGTTAACTACCTTTGCCTAGTAGATAGGAGGCAAATCCTATGAATTCATCATGTGTTTAACCATCTCTTTCAAATTTTTATTCTTCCTCTCTACTAAGCCATTTTAATATGGAGTATGTGCAATAGAATGCTAGTGAACGATACCATGGGTTGCTAAACAATTAGTGAACTCTAGACTGAAGTACTCCCCCCCATTATCTGTATGAATCTTTTTGATGCAACTTGATGACTGTTTCTTGACAAAATCCTTAAATACTTTAAAGTGAGTAAAGACATCACTCTTGTACTTGAGGAAATAAACCTAAGTATGCCTTAATAAATTTTTAATAAAGGTAAGTGCATACTTAGCTCTGTTGAAAGGAGTTGGAAAGATTATCAAATCACTATGTATAAGCTCAAGTGGTGATGAAAATATCATGGACATGCCCTTAGGAAATGAATCTTGATGTTGTTTCCCTAATGCACAACTAGGATAGACTCCATCAAGACATGAAATTATAAGAAGACCCTATCCCATATTGTGTGTTTTCAACTCCTTCAAATATCTATAGTTGAGGTGTCCAAATCTCTCATGCCAAATCCATTTCTCAGAATCTGCATGAAAAATTAAACACATCCCTAAAGGAGTATCATAAAAACCTTAAAAATATTAAAGTCAATAAATATGATAAAAAAACACCCTATTCAATGAGTGTGTGTGTCTCTAACAAAGCTTGAACTTTAGCACCCTGTGGGTGTGAAAGTCAATGTCTTACCCTGACCAAAATGCCAAATTTGATACATTGAAAGTAGATTTGTGGTGGTGTCTAGAACATATAATGTATCATTGATGTAGCCACCATCTAGCTAAATATTAGCCTGACCATTAACAAAAATGAAGTAATAATCTCCAACCTCAATGTTGGAAGTGGAATTCAGACCAAGAGATACAAAGGACTCTTTGGTAGAAGTCATATGGTGTGAAGCATTATAATCTATAACCCAACTATCTAAAATAAGTAACTGTGATCTTTCGACACCATTAAGAGCTTTCTCATCATGAGATAGTGAAGGAGTGTAGATAGAGATCTTGTGTTTCCTAATGGCATCCTCTAAGGCTTACATTCTCTTGAAACACCTAGAATCTTCATGGCCATTCCCCCCATAATAGGAACAAGATAGCTTAGACTTATTCTTGGATTTGAAAGATGGTTTAGGTTTAGATTTAGAAGTGTTGGTGGGCTTAGGTGAATTTTTAGGTGGAAGAGGAGTGTTTTTATTTTTGCCCTTAAAATTTCCCTTAGACTTAAGACGTGAGGCCACTAATACTTTTTGAAAGGTGGAAGACTCAAAGTGAGACAATTTGGATTCCTCCCTAGTGAGTCTCTCATAAAAAAACTCTAAATATGGAATTTTAAATGTGGTACCTAATGCATCTATACTAGAAAAAAAGGTAGAAGCAAAGATTTGGAATTGACCACTCAACTTAGACAAGATTAAGTATACACACTCTTCATCTTTTTCATCTTGACGACTCCCCTTTAACTATGTTATTAAATACTTAAACTTTGTAAGGTAATCTACAATGGAAGTAAAGTCATATGGATTAGTGAAGTAAGATCCACTTCAAGTTTTATTGCTCTCAAGTGGTCTACTTTCCTAAACAACCCTTTTAACTTAGTCCACATTTTGAATGGATAATCACACCCATAAAAATGAAACAAGAGACTATCATTCACATATCCCCCAATTAAGCCCATACATTCTTCAAAATTACATTGATGCTGAAAATTTTCAAATTCCCATATGAACTATGGTTGTGTTTCATTCATTAGGGACCATAATCCTTTACGCTTTATGATTGTTTCCATTTGAGGTCTTCATATGTGATAACTATGTGTAGTCAAGGATCACTATGGTAAACACCAAAAGTAGAATCCATGCTAACTAATCACCAAGAGAAGAAATAATGTAAAGGGCGCACAAAAATTGACATCAAGACAACCCTCTAAATGATTGTATTATAGGACCCCCCTAATTTAGGAACTTTATAAAATAGTGAATTTCTATAATTTAATGACACTAATGGATAGAGAATAAAAAAACATGCACTATTGAAAAAAATATAATTCAAACTTGAGTTATGGTTCAAAAGATACAAGTGTTATGATTTCTTATAAAAATAGGTCAAAACAATTAAAAGACACCTACAAACTAGTTTTAGTGACCGAAATAAAAATGAATATAGTCATGTAACCACTCATTAGAATTGAAATTTTGCCATGGACTTAGAAAATCCAATAGAAGTGAAAAATAACCATCTGAGTGACTCTTATATGCATGCAAGTGAGTTGGACTTCCTCTTCAAGAAAAAATATAGCATGTAAAAGGAAATAATTAATTAAAAGTGTTATTTTGAGAGAAAATAATGTAGGTTACTATTTTTTTGGGGCTCAAATCTCCCCAAGAACCTAAAATTTGATATTCAACTCCTTTGATCATTTAGCAATAGAAAACAAGGTCCATTTCAAAGTGCCTTAGCATAGAATTTCAATGCTAAGGTCAAATACCTTAGTAGTAGATATTTGACACAATAGATTTAACACCAAAAAAAAAATTGAAAATGATGCCAATGATGGTATTTTCAATGCTCCAATATACCCTCCAACACATATGTGTTGTAGAATAAGGGTGTAGCTTTTAATAAACTTCAACAAAGTCTTCCACAAAGAGCAACATAGCCTGAAAAAGGCTCCATGTTCCTCTAATCTAGGCTATGCTCAGTCCAAAAGTTTTAATGCAACAAATAAGGTAGATCTGAGAGAAAAATAATGGTGCCAAAATTTAACACAATAGTGGAAAATGATGATGTTAAGGTGAGACAAATTTGAAATGCAGTAGCAAAGAGTTTTAATGCCAAGATCTCAAATTCTAAGTGTAGACCACAATGAATTATATTCTTATTGGATGATCTATAAATGCCACATGTTGCTATAAGTAATGATGTAGATTAGAATGGGAAAATCTGGTCTCAAGAAAGAAAAGCACCAAGATGTAACACTTCACTCCAATGCTTTGTCATATTTCTTGATCCTTGCAATAAATCTCCTCCTACTCTAGTGCCAAGGTCAGACTCTTCTAATGTAGATAGATCTGAAGCAAAAAATAAAAAGATAATGATAATGACATAGATCTAAAAACAACAAAAAAAATTGTATCTTTAGATCTTTCAATGATTTATGAAGGCCAATGCCCAAAGATGATAAAAAACCTAAGTGCTATTTTTTTCACACGCTGATATAAAATATGCCAATGCCTTTTCTTTGAAATGTCTTCAAATGGAACACTCCACAACATAGAAGCATTCTAATGTCTTACTTCAAAGATAGAAAAATATGTAAAAACACCAAAAAATGACAATAGCGCTAAGACCTCCATGCTATTTTACTGTCTTAGAAGTAACAAAAGCTTCAAAAATAATAAAAACACTTCCATTTTTTTGAAAAGTCATGAAGAAAGGGCACCAAGATCTCCTCACATGCCTCTCTTCTATGCTTCTTCTATATGATAAGGGAAGAAGCAATGTCAAGATGAAAGTGTAATAAAATTATCTAAATTACAAGCTAATGGATGGTTACAACTTCTTCCGGGCTCTAGTACCATGTCAGGAATGGTAAAGGCATTCCAACCTAATGAATCCAAAGTGTTGGAAATAAAACATCACAAGGAAGCTGTAGATATGAAATGCAAAAATAAGGTAGATCATATACTATTTAGAAATGAAGTATATCAAAGCATTCTAATATAAATGAAGGCACTTGTATATATAGGCAAGGTGAAATACTAAACTAGCTAAACTGGCCAATGTGGGATAAAGCCTCACATAGGACAAACTCACTACAAGATGAAAAAGATACCTAAGATACTAGCAAACATGAGTAAACACATGAAATACATACTCTAATAATATTTTTGAGAATTCAAATTTGAAACCAATGTATGAAAAAATTATGTGTATTCTTACATAGGTTGATCATGGCCTCCACGTAATTGTGAGAACTAGATATACATATCATCACACTTTCCTATTGGGTAATAGGGTGATTTTAATGATTTTATGAAACCATGTACTAATTATCTACATATGTTTCTAATTCATCATCTTCATTTTTAGTACAATAATTATCTTCCCGTATATTTACTGATAAAGATAATTTTAGAATAGTGAATGTAATATTCTTTTTTGTCTAAGAATTATTATTTTTAACTATGTAGTATGAAAATATTAGATCAATTATCTATGGCATATATGTCTATTTTATTTCAAATGTATGGATGTTTATATTAAATTTTACCTTATATGGTGTGTTATGACCAAAAGGTCATGAATAAGTTGCAGTGACATAAGTGCAAATGTTTTTGAAATAATGAGAAAAATGTTTGAAAATACCTGTTCATTCACATGCATAGTGTTATTCTAGTTATTCTTAATACCATTGAAAGCCATCCATTATCATTTTTTTAAAGTATTTATAAAGTCAATATCTCAAAATTTGAGGACATGAAAGAAGGTAATATGATGAAGAGTCACAAGTTTTGAGTCTTAACATTCTATAATCAAACCTTGTATGAGTAAGACTACAAACAAAAAAGGATTTCAAATAAAACTTCAATACCACTATGAGATGGCATGAAGTGTGCATTCTCTTATATTATTGATTTTAAGCATAGGTGGAGACCCAATGACTAAATATACTTAATGAATTAAATGTATTATTTCATAAACATATATTTGAATGGCATAGGCTAAGAGATATATCAAAATTCAATAAGACAAAGGAAAGAGATAGCAAAATAATGGAAACCAAATTAGAACTATAAATGCAAGTTTTTATTATAAAATAATTATGCATAAGATCTAAGAGATCATATTTGTTATGTATATGTATTAACTAATATATATTTTCGTCACTTACATATTATACATAATAGAATAATGTATTTCAATATACAATAGATGAAAAAAATATTTTGGTTGAATTATTGTAAGAGTTGGTAATAACTTCTTAAAAAATAATCATTAGTATGTTGTATTTTAGTAACATCATTGTAGTGTTTCAATGAACAATGTTAACATTATCAAATTTGTGTAGCATCATAGAAGATGATTTATGTTTTTTCTATATGTACATATGTTCTAGGAATGATGTTGAGGCTATTGGTAAAGATGAAACATGATGTAGGGGATCTTTGTGATGTTGTTAGATGATCAAAGGATTAGATCCTCTTGCATAATATTTTTAAAATATAGGATTGAAACCTCATAATAATACAAAAATTTGGGAGAAATTAACAAATAAGAAAGTTAAATATTTGTCTAAATATTTTGAAATTAGAGTTGAAAACAATGTATTTCTAAAGATGTCAAGGTTACATATCTTTATATAAGTTTTAATTTTGTTGTAGGTAAAAGAATAAAAGTTAATTCAAAACAAAAACCAAACCCAAGTAGATGTAAGAGTAAATCAAATCAATTTCTTGTACTTTGTATGTGAAATTGATCGTAAATGTTACTGTCTTGGTTACATTGAATTTCATGAGTTTATTTATTTGTAATATTTTATTCAAGACTATTTTATCAAAAAAATGTTTAATACATCAAAATAATTATACACACACACACACACACACACACGTGTGTGTGTGTGTGTATGTGTATGTATGTATGTATATATATATATATATATATATATATGTATATATATGTATGTATATATATGTATGTATATATGTATATATATGTATGTATATATGTATATATATGTATGTATATATGTATACATATATACACACACACACATATGTGTGTGTGTGTGTATATATATATATATATATATATATATATATATATATATAGACATATATATACATACATATACATACATATATATATACATATATATATATACACATATATACATATATATATACATATATATATATATACATACATATATATATACACACACACATATATATATACATATACATATACATATATATATACATATATATATATATATATATATATATATATATATATATATATATATATAAATATATATGTGTGTGTGTGTGTGTGTGTGTGTGTGTGTGTATATATATAAATGCAATTCTTAAAAAGACTATAACCACTCATAGCATTCAGACTTTTGAAAATGACATCTTATAATTTATCAATATAGAACTTAAAACTTATAAATGAGAGTGAACAAAATTGTTTCATACATATAATACTATGGATGTTACGTGTAGTTCTAATTTAATCAAAATATTCCCAAAAACTGTTTAATTTATATTTATTACTAGATAAATTAATAAATATTAAAACTAAATATATATGCCTTTGATCCAAAAAATAAAGATAAATATATAAAAGGCCTTAAAAAGGTCAACAATCAACAATATACCTAATTATGGATATAAATAGATCAAAAATGATATCCCTATAAATTTAATACTTCTTTTGAACCTATAAGGAAAGCATTTTTTTAAGGTTTGTCAAAATTTTATATAAATATTATAATTTGACAGAGACATAATGCACACTAATATATAAAATTTTAGGAATGTACTTTCAAACCCCATTATGTATATGAAAGGAAATTCGGACCATGTCCCATCTATAAAGAAGTGTTAGGTTCTTTTTTATCCAAAGTGGTGTATATTTAAAACAAAATGGAAAGAATAGTAGAACTCACTAACCATCCCATCTATAAGGAAGTGTTAGGTTTTTTATTTATCCAAAATGATGTATATTTAAAATGAAATGGACATAATAATAGAACTCACTAATTTATAAGGAAAGTAAATGTGAGTCTTGATCAAAAAATTTTAAAACTGAAATAATAGTATATATTTTTTACAAATGTTTATTGAATATTAATGAAAAATAGGTGAAATGGTATATGCCTTATAGTCTAATAAATTTGTCTATAATATTGGAAATATATTTTTTATAAATAGTTTAAATGATCACCATTAAACAATGAACATATAATTTTTTTATAAGTAGTTTAAATGATCAACTATTAATATTGGCTATAAGGTTGGAATTATAATTTCTATAAACTTAGTTTAAATGATTGGCCACTAAACCATGAACATATATTTTTTTATAAGTAACATAAAACTAAGCTTTAAGGGTAAGATGTATAACAATAGGGAAAATTTGGTTGTGGTTTGGAGCTGTAGTCAACATTAAGAAGGTTTTCATTATTGCATATGGATTTATATTTAGTAATTGTATTTTTATCTACATCAAAATTCCTTATGTCTCTATGGACATAAACTTGATAACTATTTAGAAGACCCATAAGAGGGAAGATAGATAAATTCAAATAGAGAAACATTTTATAGTCAATCGATAGAGCCTAATCCCATTTATGAGTGGATAGAGATGGATGTCTTCATGAAGGTGGGTACCAATTGACATTTTTGAGACTATGTAGAGGATAATTTATGATGATAATCGCATCTAAAGTATGATCCCTTGGCAGTAAAGTCAGTAGAACATGTTGCATCTCTCCAATTATAAATAAATGTATCAAAATGGACCACTTATAGAACATTTTTTTATTTTTTGGATCATAGTTAACTCATTATAAATCCTCATTAAATTGACATAAGTAAAAACTCAATATTATATGCATAATTATAAAAAGTAGCAATTTTTTTTTTCCTTGACTCTAAAAGTATGCCAAATTTGAATGAAAATTATAAAAAACCTTGACCAATATTTTAGAAAAATAACCTATCATGTGAAGGGATCCATCTAAGATTTTTTTTAATAAGTCATGAATTAAATCCCAAGCCTCTTAAAATATAGGCAAAAATAAAAATAAGTGCATAATAATATCAAAATGGTCACAATAGGAAAATTTAAGATAAGAGACGTATAAATAAATAAAGTGTCTTCCAAAAGGTACACCAAGATTAAAAACCAATAAAAATAAACAAAATTAAGATCTATAAAGGCATTTAAAATAATTTGACATATCCAAACCAAATCATAAGAAGATTGGATATACCATCTCTTTTTGAGCTTTTAAACCATGCATAGTCGAGTGTAAAGTTGTTCATACCCTTTTATAAGAGTGTAATTGATAAAAAGAGTGTTAATAAAATATTTATTGTATTTTAAAAAAGATGAACATGAGCTCATAAAATTTTTATGCACATGTTATACAAGGAAATCATTTATATTCTCTTTGATAGAATCTTAAGATGAATTTGAAAGATCATGTATACACATAATATTTTCAAACTTTTATTGATTACTGATACTTGTTATCTTGTAAGAACCTATCGAGTCTCAAGCTCTTTAAGTACATTCCTTAAGGGATGCACTGGGAAAGGGGTGGGTAGACCATCTATGCTTCATAAGATTATTGTCCCTTTTACCACTTGTCACCTACACACTTGTATCCTAAAACCATTTACCCTAAGCTTGTTCTTCTCAGTTCTACCCATTATAGTATTTTCCTCCTTCCATCCCTCCTTCTTTTGCCTTAACACCATTTTGGATAGTCAACTATACTGGGTCAACTAGGTCACCCCAATACAATTTAGGGTTTTTTCACTCTCTTAGCTTGTTAGCCTTTCGACTGACCCAGCTCAAACGTAGTGAATTATCCCCAAAAACACACTGGGTCGACTGGGTCAAACCTATATAGATAACGTTTTGAGGAGGATTTAGGGAAAGATCTACCTATATATACAAGCTCATTTCCCACCATTTCATAAGAAAATAATTATTAGTGAAGAAGTACAAGTGAACATCTACTTATTGACCATTCTACTTGAGGAATAAAGCTTAGGGTTTCATACTTTCTTTGGAGATATAGATCTTGTCTTATGGATAAGTATGTTAGATGCTTAGATAGGTTGTGTATCCTAGAGATAATTTATCTTGGCTATCTTTATATACCACAACAATTTCTTATGAAACACTTTGGCTAAAGGAGAGATTAAGGCTTGACAGGTTTGTCTTTAAAGGTAGGTATTCCTAACTTTATTTATCCTTTGTAAGAGTAGATAGATAATGAATTTGTATTATTATTTCATGTATTAGGATTCTGTATACATTGACATGAGTATATGTATTCTAATACATGTTTAGTTTAGTTTTTTTAATTGTTTCTAACCCCCACTTTGTGCTACAAGCTTTGGTGTGCACTAGATTCGATTTTACTTTCTTGTTATTAAAATAGAGTGAATGCTTTAAACTTTAGGACTCCATTAGGTTTATTTTGTGATTGTGTTAGATTGTAGGCTTTGGAACCTTCCTATAATGATATGTTGTGGTAAGAGATCCCCTAATTGGGTCTAGTGGATCCCCATATTGGTCATGCTCCTACTTAACAAGTGTATCCCCAATCAAAAGTGTAGGTATGCTCTATCTTCTTTAATCCAAGATTGATTTATAGACATGATGTATTTTTGATTGCATACATTCTAGTGAACCTGATATGAATCCTATCCCACCAATGATCAGATTATCTTTACATTTTCATTTTTATTTCTTTTTTGTTAGTATTAACTTTCACTTTAGATTCACCTTCATTATATTTCGGTGAACCCAGTGTGAAACTAACCCTTGTAGGATTTATTTCACTTTTTTTAAAATTTATTTTGATCATCATTTTGATCATATATTTTGACATTCTGGATCAATTTTATCGACCTAGCTATTTTTCTCTAGAGATAGGGTTCTAGGAATAGGCAACTAGATCAACCCAGTCAAATGAGTATAGGTTTCTAGCCTTTCAGACATCCATTTCAACCTACTAAGCTGACCTATTTGACCCCTTATAGTTTTAGTACTTTATAGTCAGTTCCTACACAACTTGATCAATCTTATCGACCAAGTTTGCAAGTTTTTTAACCATAATTTAAGTTTCTACATCAACAATATTCCTTCATAGCATCTCTAATCCACCAATGTTATTTTTAACTTCTCTATTTATCTCTTTTTTTGTCTTTCCTTTCATAATTTATAGTCTTTAAAACTTTCCTTGCATAGTCAACTAGATCGACACTACCAACCCAGTTCTATGTTCTGTGTGCTATCTAAAATAACTGGATCGACCTTGCCAACCTAGTTTATTTTCAGACCTTGCTTTTGTGGTATAGGTTTGACCCTATTGGCTTGTTCTATATTTTGTGCATGTAGTGTTAGCACTATACCTTGTTTTAAAGTTGGAATTAACCTCATATCTACTAGTAATTAGCTCACTCATTTCTTTTCTTGTTGTTTACATACTTAGAATAGTTGTCATAGTTTAATTAGGGGATTTTTAATTAATCAATTAGTTTTAATATTTATATTTTATGCACACACAAAAAAATCACATAAAATAAACAAGAACTTTACATTAATCTACCCTAAACCAATCTACTTGGATTTCATCACCAACAGGGAAGCTAACTTGATGCTTTGGTTAAGTATAAATGGTGGTTAATTGTATATTTTGACTAAGCACCATACACCCTTATCATTTTAGTGTGTGAAGTGAGGGGGTAGGCCCCAATATCAACCCTGTATCATTACCACTCTAGTCCCTTTCAACCCAAACTACTTGAAACCATCCCTAGATTGCTATCTAGTACCTTGATTATAGCAAAACTTTCAATCATATTAAAAATCATATCTCAATAATCTAATTAACAATCATTTTGACCAATTAGTTAGCTTTACTTTTCAATTTGTTTTCTTTCTCTTTTCTCAATTATGTGCACAAAAGCTTGAATTATCTAGCATTGATGCAAGATTTTATTTTTTGTTCTCTAATTAGATTGGCCAGTGTTAATCCAAATGATTGTCTATTTATTTTTAGTACTTACTATTTTTTCATTACTTGAAAAATTAGCTTGTTTTATTTTGAAATTTGTTTTAGGCTTCTTAAATTCCCTATCTTCTATACTAGATTGACCCATTCAACCCAATAGATTTTCTACCTTCTATACACTGTAATGGATCAACTTAGTCAACTTTCTATAGTTTTATAGTCCTTATTTCTGTACTGGGTCGACCCAGTCGACCTTGTACTGTTTCAATCACTTATTTGACCTTTACTTACTCATCTCTCTTCTTTTCCCTTCATCATGGAATTTCTATTTGGTAATGATATTGAGTCACAGTCAATAGATATGATGAACTTACTAATCCTAATAGGGTCTCCCATAGATAGAGTAGGTCTCGTATTTTGGATGCTAGTAATGTTCATATTGCCACTTGCACAATGAACTATGGGAACTCTCCAAATACCTCTTTGCAACATAATCATCCTCTTTTCTTAGAGGATCAATTTGAGTTAGAGTATACTCCTGAAATGCTTTTCTTTATTTTTGAATTTCCTCAACATAGAGGAAAGGTTCCTTCTACCATTTATAACCTCATGATTAGTGGTCAAACTTAAGAGCCTCATTTACCTACTCCTATATTCTCAACTGGATTTGGGGGTACCAATTTATTTGGTTCTCAACCTCTTCCTTCAATTTTAACTCCTTCTTATGCCATGACGACTTCTTCTCTAACCTCTTTTACCTCTATGCTTAGTATCTCAACTAACATGTCATGTTCCACATCTAGTGGGAATCTCATAAGATTTACTATCCTTAATATTTCCACTAGTTCATCGAATACTACCCAAGGCAATCATGCTTCTAGTGCTTCTTCTTCTTCTCAACCATTCACTAGTCCATCTTTTGCTTCACAAGCAAATTTTGCTACTAGTGCCTCACATTCTCATAGTTTTTCTCAAGCTCATACCAACACTAATAGTGGTACCCAAGCCATTACTACCAACACAAATACCAATGCTAATGTTTCTAATGTTAATCAAACACACCAAATTTTATTACAAACTCTCAATCAAATGAATACCTTTCAAGTGCATAACACGAATCAAATGATGAGAATGCAAAACCACCTTCTTAATCTTCAATCTCATCCACAACCAATGGCTTGGGGCACACATAACCATAATGTTCCCCCTCCTCCTTTTTGATATTCTCAAGGCAATCTCATTCCTCAACCTCCTTTAGTCAATAAAACCATTAAGCATCTACAAAGTGAACCTCTCACTACTCAAATTGCCAACATTGATATAGGAGGTATAACACCTACAATTTCTTATAATGGGTCAATCGATCCTACCCTTTGCCTCAAAACATTTGAAAATATTTACAAGGATTGGGTCAAATTAAACACCTTTGTTGCTACTAAGATCCTAGAAAAAACCGTCATGAGTGATGCCTTGGATTGGTACAATCAACTTAGAGCTTATTCCATTTCTAGTTTAGAGGACTTAGTAAATGCTTTAGTGAAATAATTCCAAACTAATGATCTTCCTAAAAACACGTTGGCCCATTTCATTAATTGTAAACAACATGAGAATGAAATTGCACAAGCCTTTGTTAAGAGATGGAAAACTTTGTCAAACAAATGTGAACATAACATGGTAGATGATAATCTCTTTCATCTTTTTACAAATGGTTTCTTTCCTAAATTACAATATGGAGTTTGCACTCTCTCTCCACATACATTGGAGGAGGCTATTGACCAAGTTAAAAGACAACATTTCCTAATGCGTCAAGTAGAGCCACCCCAAAATTCTATGGGTCCTCATCTCTTACGAAAGAATAAAAACTACCATATCACCAATGATGGTGTTATCAATTATTATGATACCATTCACAATGTTCAAGCCATTGTTCCTAACCCTTCTTCAGAACCAGCTTCTTCTTCTCAATAATTTACTAATCCTCATTTCTCTTCACCAAATAACATTAACATTCACAAACCTCTATCCTCATCGGAATTTCTTAAGTGTCTACCTAAGCCTCTTCCATGAGAACTTGACCCTACCCGTCCTATGAAACCCTGGTATGATCCTAACAAATTTTGTTGGTTTCACACTAATTGGAGTCATTCTCATGAGACTTGTAGACAACTTCATATTTTAACTATGGATTTTCTTCTTGAACCTAATTTCTATCATGATTCCATTATCTATCGGCATCAATAAGCCTATCAAATTTATTTTAAGAACTATAAATCAAATGTTAAAACTCAAACCTTAAATCAAGCAAATGCTCATTTGACTATCTACAAAGATCCTCTACCTAATCATCAACCGATTCAAGATACTCAAGACAAGCCCACATTTAACTATTTAATCAATATGTGTATATGTTGATTGTTGATCGTTTGTATGTTGATTGTTGATCGTTTGATTTGTAATTATTTAACTATTTCGACTGCATGCATGTTTCGAAATGTATTTGTCGATGATTATTTTATCTATGATCGACCAATATTTATAAATAGTGGTTAAGCTTTGCCCTATTCATATATCATATATCGATCTCATCTTTATATTACAAATGAATATTCAATGAATAACTTTTAAAAATATAAAAACAGATTAGATTTTGTTGCTGATTTCAAAAAGGACCTGGAATAGCTCTTTGAATTTACTGTAATTTTATTCTGGCCGGTGGAAATCGAAGATATGGTGTGATTCTTCATAAGTAGAAAATATGAAATATTATGTAGACTATTTTACTATTTTGCATCCACTTCCCCTTGACGATAGCCTAGAAGGAGGTTCAATTAAACTTTATTACAAATGAAATAATTTATTAGTTAAATTAATTCAATAGTTATCTAAATAAACAATTCTGAATATACTAATTATGTGTGTTGGCGGGTCCTAATAATTTCACTTCTTTCAGAGTTTTAAAGTCAATCTATATCTTTGTGAAGCCACGATATTTTTGGTGATCCAAACTGCATGAAAATTGAAATTTCAAAGTGTGACGTTTTCCTTTTTTTTAATTAGGGAATTTTTAAAAAAAAAGAAAAAGTCCAATCACGATTAGGGACATCTCTAAAAAAATGTCTTGGAAAGAATTTTAAGATTGAAGAAAATAATAAGGTTTTGGTTTTTGGTATCTTGAGCTGGCATGTTTAATTTAGGTAAATTAATATCTACTAGAGTCAAAAATGTGTAATGAGATTGAAGAAAATAATAAGGTTTTGGTTTTTGGTTTTTGGTTTTTTATTATTGTAGAAATTGTAAGTTATATAAATATAGGTATTTTTATTTTTATTTTTATTTTAAATTATATATATATATATATATATATATATATATATATATATATATATATATATATATATCTTAAAAGTATATGATAATTTTAAATGTATTTTTAAAAGAGGGAAAAAATAAATAAAAAAGTTATAAGAAATATTAACGATATTATTTTGGAAGGTAATAAGTCTTGAAAGTATAAATTATGTGATTTTTCACATATTTTGACTATGTTATCTTGATATATATTTTTTTATAGTTATGGCAGTTTATCATTTGGAAGTAAAAATTGATATTCATAGTATTATTGATATTTGAAGATAATAATTAAGTACTTTTTTTATCGAAGTTGAATTTTATCATAGATAAATAATGTTAAACATCTATGATCTTCATATTGAATGAATGGCCTCAGGGATCCATAGGAATCCCTAAAAGATTACGGTATCTCCCATGAATCTCATAGTATACAAGGACCCTATATACAAAATGTTCTCCATTTAAAATATTTAGGAAACACAAATTACATATATGTTCAACATATGAGAAGTCATGGCTTAATTTTATCCAGAGATGATGAAAGAAAAGAATGAAAGTAAACTAAAGGGATCCATAAGAATGATGGTAGCATCTTCTTCATGTACTCAAGAACCAAAATTTGATTTTTAGAGAAGCATGAATGAAATTGAAAATAATAAAAAACATGTTGTCAAAGGTTATTTTGGATTAACCCATGTAGCTTTAGTTTTTAGTCTAATTTGTTCGCAATTTAATAATGAGTAGATTTATTTTGGATGCAACTTCATTTTTTAAAATCTTTGTAACTTTTAAATAATATTTATTTATCTATCGATTTTTTCCTCCATTGATTTAGTTTTTAGTGAGTTAAAGAATATTAATTGAACAAAAGAGAGGATGAAGTCTTTCTATTTCAATATCTAACTTATTTAATAGAACCATATCTCTAGCATATAAATAATATTTGCATCCTCACTTGAAATTTGCAAAGAAGATTGCAGTGCCAAATAAAAATACCTAGTTTAACTAGAGTAATAATCTTCTATTGCAAAATTATCTATGCAACAAAGTGATACTTTGAAAAACTAAAGTAGTAAAAAGAGTATGTACCCAAAAATATAAAAGAATAATTGAGTGATAAAATATTATTTTGGATCGAATGTTATTTGATAACATGGAGTAAGATATATTTATATGAGTTTTGAATAGTTTTATGATTTGGAGCCCATGAGAAGATCCAAAGAAAAAACAAAATTAATATATTAAATGGGTTAGTGGAAGTGTATATTGAATGGAAGAGGCCAAGGCATATATAAAATTGCAAGAAGATAAGGTAAAGATAAAATAAGATAATGGACATCAACTATGCAATAGTTATGTACAACATCAAAGAGTTTAGATTTGATGTCTATGTAATTCCTAGTTTATCTCTACTTCATTTACCTATTACAAGGAATTTAAGAATGCATTAATATACAACAAAAGAAGATAAAGCATCATGGGGGTGTTACATTGGTAAGTGGTTAAAACACAAAGGTAAATTATATTTATAACTTTTCCATGAACATACTACTAATATTAGGGTGGTAGTGTAAAAGGGGGTCTTAAGAATAAGAGGTTGAGGTGGTAAATTTATAAAATAATGGGTTATTTTCATAATCTATTGATTTTTATGTGTTTTGATAATTTTATACAAAATTACCCCCCTTTTGAACCATTACTACTTTTGGCGATAATTACATCATAAATAATAATTACTTTCTCATTTTATGATAACACTATTATAATGTTGCACGAAACATTATTAAAAATATCGAAACTATTTAACATTGTAGAAGAAGAGTTAAGACTTTTTTATATACACATGTTTATATGGGATGATGTGAAAGATATCAATGATGGAGACAACATATGCCATAAAGTAACTCCAAAATGTCTTGAGTTAATCAAAGGCTTAGATCCTCATGGATGAATTTCCTCTTCTTGAATAGGTATAGTTCTCATTGCATGAATTTATATTATAAGATGTGGAAAGATGTTTTCCACCTACACCTATATAAACCATTTTCTTTGGGGAAGTACTTGACTTGATTAAATTGTTTGAAAGAGACGGATGTCTTGTTGAACTGTCAATTTAACTGTAGCATTAATTCCTTGATTTGTATTTATTTGTGTTGTAGTTAGTGTTCATATATACTTTCAATAATTCCTTTGTATCATCTAAAGTGCCTAGAAAAGGTAGAAACTAATGGCATATGAGTTATAGATTAAATAATATATGCAAACTAAATTAGTAAAGAATATCAAGCTTGAAAGTATTATCTTGTATTTTTTATCGATATGTATGGCCTACATCAAAGTGGACAAAGCTTACATTAAATTAATATAATTCATTATTCTTATAAATGAATCCATAATCGATCACAAATCTTGAATATGTGTGATATTAGATGTTGATCACTCTTAGATATGATAGCTTTAGGGATTCCAAAGTGGATGTAAACATACTAGTAATAAAATTGAGATATATCTAGAAATGATATTGCTTTTTTAATGGGTATATGAATTGCCATATTTATTAAGAACATGATAGTAGATATTTTAATTGAAATGAATTTAAAATTAAGTTAAAGGGTGAACAAATGGACTCTTAAATATAGTTTAAGAAAAAATTAGAACTTAAGTGTGTTAAAAATAGGAGGAAATGAAACAAGAGACAAGTGTGACAAAATAAATAAATGATATGAAAAGGAAAGTTGGAATATGATAAATTTGGGAAAAATATTAGGATTTTGAGATTATAATATTGATCTGAAAGTGAGTGTATGTGTGCATATCAATAATCAATGTAAAAATTTTAAAGGATTTATTCAAAAATTAAAATTGAATTACTTACTATGTCCTTTGTGGATTCAAGAGCTTGTAAAATTTATATCAAATTTGGATCTTGAATTTTTTATAAGACAATGATTTTATGATTTACCATGTTAGAGATTTTGACTTTCTCTGTGCGTGTTTGTTATCAAATATATTAAAATAGTATGCAATATAAATGCTTAAATGTTTGGATAAATGTGTATAATTTTATTATTTTTGTTCCTTTACATTACTCTTAAAAATAATGGTAAGATAAGGATGTGAAAAAATTGTTGGCTCATGCTACCTCTTGAGGATTTATAATTACATATCTCACATACTTAGAATAATATTAAATGTAGTTATCTTTTCATGTGAGTGAAATTTTGAGTAATATATTTTCCCCCTTTCCTTAGTGAATTGAAATGTAAATTAAACAAAGAATCATATACACACTCTTTTCATACAATTGGATGATTTCAAAAAGGATTCACTATTTTCTCAACCTTTGAGATATACTTGGCATTTGTTAAAAATGACTGGGAATTATTTATATATAGAGGGATTTATAAGACATGATATGTCAAGGAAGACCATGTAAGATTGTGATAAGTTAAAGTCATAGACTAGGAAATTAGGCCAAGGTAGGAAATAACCACAAAATAAAGAAAGTGGACTCAATGGGTTACCAAATCCACCCTATAAACATATAGTTCTACATCTTTAACTATTGAATATGTCCCTAGAGAAATGGATGTATAGGAATGAAAAAAGATTTCTAAGAAAATGGATGACTAATATGTGAAATTTAAAAGGAGATAAATATGATAAAATGTTGAAGATATCTTGAAGGCTAAAAGGTTAGAGCTCAATCCTAGTCTGGACTAGAAAGTGTCATAAAAAAATAAATTATATGTGAGCAATCAAAGTGAGAAAAAATGAGGAAAAGATACAATGGAAAATGGTATTGTAAAATATACATGTGACTAAACATGACTCTAATTTGATGTCTGTATGTGATTTGAATGCATGTGTGTGTCGAAGTAAAATAATAAATCAATTATATTCATTTTTTTATGATAATTTGTACTATACCTTTTTAAAGTTACAACTATTACTTAGTATGATATTCTGTTCATGTTCATATTCATTTTTCTATGATAATCTATTCATGTTCTTTATTATGGCTAAATCACATTAAAATAAGTTATAACAAAGAATTAGATTTTAATTTTATGGATAAGTGGTAGTTAAAGTTTTCTAAAGATATTAAAGAATAAATTAAATTAAATTAAGCATTTAATTTGTATTGTTTGTACAAATAAATCAACCTTTTTCAATTAGATATCTAAAATTGAATTCAATTTTATCCTTTTTTTATATTTCTTGAAATTTATACTTTGTATATTACATGATGAAACCCATAAAATTACTATCCATTTAATCCATATTAATTTTTTCATTAATACATATAAATTAATTTTTTTTTTTAAACTAAAAAAAATTTAAAAATATTTAGGAAAAACTAAACAAGAATTTACACATAACAGCAGATACTCTAACTGATGTTAGTAAGACTCAACATTTTAAATTTACTGGGTAAGTAAAGTTTATTATGCTTATAGAAGCTATATGCCTCGTTTATTACTCTTATAGATTGCATTTGAATCTTCTATCACCATATCCCTTGTTCATTTGCAATTACTCTATCAAAGTCAACCTAGGGGACAGTAGACTCCAACTCCATTTGCTAAAGCAATAATGCAAGTTTGAGATGGGGTAGACAAGCATATGCTATCTTTCTAGACTTTAAATAAGGAAATAGAGAAAGGAAGACTTCTAAAAGAAAAAGGTTGAAGCTGTGTTGAGGAAATTGTATTGATGCATTTATCAAATTCATTAATTGTAAAAAAAAGTTAGAAAATAAAAATAATTTAAAAAATAATAAAAAATTATAGAATAACAATTAAAATGGATATATTCTTAATGAGTAATACAATTCAAATCATTAATCAATCAAAAACAAACAAACACGGAAAAAGAAAAGTAGAAAGTGAGAAAGAAGATATTTTTAAAACGGATTAAGAATAATCTTCTAGTCCTTCGAAGTAAGCACACAGCTCTAATCCATTCTAAAATATTAGACGGCTACAAAAATTTGTTTTATAATAAGTTAAATTCATACTTCAAATTACTTTGAAACTTGGATGATAAGCATTATTAAAAAGGACAATAAAGAATATTAAAAGAGAAAAATAGCCATGAATACCTTGTTTTACTTGGATCAGAACCAAAATAGAGTATCAGTCATGAAGCGAAGCAATTACAGAGAGAGCAGCTTTCTGGTTCTCTCTCAACGGCTTCCAAAACCCTAATAATTAAAGTGGAGATTGCACTGCTATTATGAGATTATGGACGCCTTTGAGGGAGAATAAAAAACAACTCTCATGAAGTTTTAGAGCTTATTCTCAGAAAATATTAACATGATGAATCAATTGACTTGTGTATTTTGAGTGTGTCTCCCAGTAAATTTATAAAGATTTTGAAGAACAAGGAGATAAGAATCCAAATCTGTTAAAATTTTGAAAAGATTGAAAACTATTTCAGCAAATGAACAACTAGAAATTTCATGCCTTGACATTGTCAAACACGTGATTCCTCCGGAGAAAAAAAGAAGGGAATTTATTCTTACTGATGATAAAGCTTGCCAAATCTCTTCATTATTGTGTGGTCCATCTAACATAAACTCATCCGAATATCAAACATAAAAATTGAAATGTCCAAATTACAAATTAATTTATTCGGACAAGATCAGGTTGCGTAATTGATTTTAGAATATTTTGCTGTCCACGACAAAATATTACTAAATTTTCAACGTTTTTATCCTCGGAGAGAATAAATTCTGACTAAGTTTTAAATCTTTGACCTCCAACACCCCAACTTTTTCCGAAAGGCCACCCATGTTAGCCAATGTCAAGGCATGAATGCTCTCCTTCTAAACATATGCAATCCATTAAGAATATGTTAACATCTTTGGATTCTTGATGTTAAATTGGCGGGAAGCTCCTCAAAATACACAGTTTCCTTCATTGATGGCATGTGTCATAATGTCTAGCCAAGGTTTTAATGCATATTATCAGCTATCGGTTCAGTTAGGGAGGATATTTAGCGTATTGGTGGAGGATAGAAAAAAGAAAGAAAAAGAAAAAGATTCAGAGAGTTGTTTTTTATTCTCCCTCAAAGGCTTCTAGAATCTCACAATAGCAGTGCATTATTTTTGTCTTGTCTTGAGGTTTTAGTTGTTTTTGAAGGGGTTAAAAAACATTACTCTTTCTTATCATTCGTTTTCATATGTAACGTTGATAGAAAACTATTTTTATCAGACTTCAGAATTTTAAGATCTAAGGTTTTAGTCATGCTTCGCCTTCATTTGTACTGTTGATAGAAAATTATTCTTATCAGACTAGAATTTTAGGACCCAAAGTTTTAGTCATCCTTTGAGCGTAATCATTATATGTAAATGTTGGTTGTTGATCGTTTCAATTGTAATGATCTAATCATTTCGATTGTATATATGTTTTGAACATATTTGTAGATTATTTTATTTATGATCGACCGACATTTATAAGTACAAGTTAACGTATATTTTTAATGATTAGTGATTTTATTATATATTTTTATATATGATTTATTATTTTAATAATTGATTTTAATTTTTTTAATAATTTTTTTATACAATTTAAAATTAATTTATAGATATAAAATTAAAATAATTATATATTTTTTAAAAATATTTATTTCAATTTTTGAAATATTTATTTAAAATTTTTTTAAATAATTTTATTTATTAAAAGATTCTATTTAAAAAATGACTCAAAATATATATCATGATTTTTTAATCATCTTTTTTAAATAAAAAAAATTATTTAATGATCAAATTTTTATTTAAGAGCTGCAATAATACTTGAAAAAATATTTCTAAAACCGAATAAACTCCAAACTCTAATATTCTTAAAATATGACAATTTTTTTTATTAGTTTCCTTAAATAAAAAGAAAAATTTCCTACAAATTTAATTTATGGTTAAAATTTTTATCTGTAAAATAGAAATAACTATCCACATAATAAATCTATTATATATTAAATAATTTATTAGTTAAATTAATTCAATAATTATCTAAATAAACAATCATGAATATACATATTATAAGTGTTGGTGGGCCTTAATAATATCACTTCTTTCATAGTTTTAAAGTCAATTATATGTGAGCGATTAAAGTGAGAAAAATGCGGAAAAGATACAATGGAAAATGGCATTGTAAAAAAATATGTGATTAAACATAATGACTCTAATTTGATAGCTGTATGTGAATTGAATGCATGTGTGTGTGTCAAACTAAAATAAAAATCAATTGAAGCATGTAACTTTACTTATCTAGGGAAGGATATATGAATTAATTGATGCTTGAGAATGACTCCGCCCACATGCATTTTTGTTTTTTGGAAAATACAGAATACATGAAAACAAAAACCAAATAAAAATA
Source organism: Torreya grandis (assembly GCA_037957365.1). Classification (NCBI taxonomy): domain Eukaryota; kingdom Viridiplantae; phylum Streptophyta; class Pinopsida; order Cupressales; family Taxaceae; genus Torreya; species Torreya grandis. Next base: position 346,874 of record JARHVA010000604.1, read on the forward strand.
ATAATTCAATGTCATATTATGTTGTAGCGAATATAAAATAGAAAAAATTAAAAATAAAAACATGAGCATATTAACAACATAGCATCATAAGGAACCCATGACATCATAACCAAAAAAACATCTTCTCATGTTCTTATAATGATTATAACCTTTAGAGTAAGCTCCAAAACTCTATTCTACATAATAAGTTGTGTACATACGTTACTTCTTGTTGACTTGTTTATAAATTAGATGTGTTATATTAAATTAAGTATTTTACATTATTCCACATGAGCTATGGGAAAATATAGTAATTTTAAAATACCACAAAATTATTTTCAACTCCAAAGTGTTTATAATTTTTTAAAATAATATTCCCATATTATTTTATGTCTCTCTTCCTTGTGCAACACATAAAAGTTCCCAAGATGATATAGGAGTCCATATTTCAAGTATAGATTTAAAACACAAGTACCAAAATGCAGCTTATAATATATTTAAGCAAAGTATGTATCAAATGAATACAATTATTACCAAGTGTTTATGTTATGTTAACATATATCAATTAGAGTGAGGAAAGCTTAAAGTAGAAGTTGGCTCAAAAAAATTGCTACTAGATTGACACTTCCATTCTTATGTTTGATGTTTTGATGGAACTTTAGAAGATTAGTGTCATGATCTTGCGCTTGCATACCCTTACTTTACTACTTAACTATTGATATATCAGAGGTTTATCGGTTAAACATTAATATTTTTATGTGTATAGTTGTTACTGCACTTTTTTGTTTAGCTGGATTGTATTATCAAATCTCGATGCTATGATATATGATTCAAATTAATGTACTTATCATGGTTATAATTTTGCATATGATGATGTATGAGTTATTTGATGTATGTGATACTTGATTGCAATTCATTATTTTAATCGATTATTGAATCAGATACTAATGATGGACCCACTTAGTGGTTGCAAGTACTGACTATGGGCTAGGTTGGACGCTGGGATCGGTTCTTGGAGTAGCGGAGTAGTTTTGAGTAGTTGGATGAGTTTCAATAGGTAAAATGTATTAAATCATAGACTTTAAGCCACTAGTCAATTATGTTTGTTCCTATTTGTTTATGTCATCCTTTCTAGTATTATGTGGAAATCGGCCTTGTTATCTTACACAAAAATGATAATTCTACTTTTTGCTATTATAGAATTGTACGTGATGGAGTTTGTGTTTTGACTGATCCTTTGATTATTGTTTGATCGTTATTATGTATGTGTTCTTTCATACCTAATGGTTTATGGTTTTGAACCCTAATGATGTTGTACCCTTGTGTCTCGAGACTCACCACTATATATGTGTGTGAGATTTACACACACATATATATATATATATATATATATATATATATAAAAGAGGATGTGCCATTAATCTTAGGTTGGTTGGAATGATAGTGGGTGAAGGGGGTTTGGCGTAGGAAGAAGTAATAGAATGCAAAAAGGACGGGGGAGGAAGGTAGGTGGTAGGAGACGTTGGGGGAAGTGAAGGGCGTATGGGAGAAGCACGGTAGGAGGAAATGCAGGGGATGTTAATGGTGCAAGAGAAAAAAGCAAAGGGGGAGGAATGAAAGAGAGGACAAAATGCGTGGCATAGGGAGGACGGATGGGAAACGTAGGGGAAGGGAAGACAATGCTACAGCAGGAAACGTAGTGGGGAAGGAAAGGAATAAGCAGTAATGGAAGAGGAGAATGCTGCAGGAAAAGAAGTAAAGGACAAAGAACGTGTGGGGAATGGAAACACAGGGCAGTAAGAAGAAAGGATGCGGGAATATGGCATGAGAAGAAGAATATAACATAGAAAAGCATAGAAGGGATGCGAGGCAGAGGGGCGTGGAGTAAGTAAAATATGCAGGTCTAACATGGCAAACGGTCCGCTGGTATTATGGAGTTTCCCTTCCTACATAGACCTGGTAAGTCAGTTCTTGTCTGAGGATGGTTATTTTCATAAATGACTATTGACTATTACCAAAACGGTTGTGTAACTACCATTATTCTTTGATGCATAAACCTTAACGAAAATAAAATGAAAACTCATAACCTGGGTTACTATAAGTGTTGATTTTGATATGTTTCAGGCTGGGAATGTATTATTACAGTGGCCACCTCTTATTTTGACCAAAGAATCTTGAAACATGACCCTGTCCCTTTGAGGAGAACCACAATGACGTGGGGCTGCGTTGCACACTCCCGTGCTTAAATGAATTAACCCCGCTTTAATTCGCCTGTAGTCAACCAACGACCATAGGTCGTTACATTCTTTTTTGAATATAAAATTTTATATCTGTTCATGTTTTGTGATGGATGCCATACCTTTTGTGAGTGACCATGTATCTGGGAAAGACGGTCCATGGATATAAAGGAAAACAACTTGGGCTCTTATTGAAACATTACGTCAAGATTGATCACGGACATTATAGTTATGTGTACAACTAAATCGACCTGCTGAATATAATTATTAGTAAGGCAGATTTAATTGATGTATTACAGTCTTCGATTTGGGTTTTTATCCAGGGTTGTGGGTAAAATACTATTTGTTATATTTTTAACTAATTGTCCCTGTGAAAGTTTGAACTAGCTTTAATTTTGCAAAGAACTGAGTAGTTGTGGGATTTATAGGTTTGTCATTATAATCTTTGAAATTGAACTAAGAACTAATGTGGGGTATCTTAAAGGTTTAAAGGCCAATTTTTATCCTTATCAACTTATTTATTTGAAATGAATTTGATTGGAGTTCTCTTGAACCGATTATGTGTGTACTTTAATGTCACGTTATGGGTATTATTTATATTCTGTTTTTGAAATAAAAATCTTTTATATTTCAATTAAGATGAAATCGGTCGAATATATATCACATTCCCTAGTTCCTTCCTTATCACAAACCATTTTCATCATGTTCTCTTGCATAAGTTCAACCCGATAATGGAAACATGTATGTGTTTTGGATTGGAATCTCTTGGGTGTTGTTTTATTGATATGTTTTTGTCCTTGATTTATTATGGGATTTTGTATGCTTGGCATGTTGTTGATTTACGGCTAGGGCCAAGGTCATGTTTGCATTATTACCTTATAATGAGGGGTTGTGATTTTAGGTAGGCCATTTAAATGGTTGTTGTCCCGTTACCCACTTGATGGTGTTCATTCCTTATGTTGATGTATGTCATCTTGTTGTGGTGTCCTTTGGTCTAGAATCCAATTGCTCAAAACTTCCTCCTTGACCCTGATTGTTGAAACCACCATCTAGTTGATGGTTGGGGTGGTGAGGGCCACTGATGGTTGGGATGATAGGGTTGGTTGGGAGGGTTTGTCCATTGGTTCTAGTGCTTCATTTTTGAATGAGGTCATGAATAGGTATGTTGTACTTTAAAATGTTACTTACATGTTGTTTATCCCTTCACTAGCTTAGATGTATATTTCTTTCATCTAGCATGACTAGTGGTTACAATCATCTTTACTTTCATTGGATTTCATATGAGTTACAATTGGCTTTTGGTATGCTAACCTTGTATATGGTTAGGGATCCTTTGGAATTAAGAGGTTCCAACTTATGTTTCTGATTATGATGTAGTATGCTGAAGCTCACACATAGTCATAAATCCCAGCTTTGGACACACTTGGATTTTATCTTGGATTTTTTAATCGATATTCCTTACTAGTGCTATAATGTTACACCATATTGTTATTATTGTCAATTCCTTATTATGTTATTGCATATTTAATAATTCATGTAGTCATAACCAAAAATTAGTTTGACACACTAGTATAAAAGTGTTTCATTGTACCAACTTATAGAACTTCAATATGCTCATATGATATACACTGCCATGGTAAATTTGACTAGTGATTTGTTTAGGCAAAGAGTTATTTATGTTATAAGTATACTTAAGTTTAGATTTGGATTGATAATTGTTTACCAATTGTTAATGCCATGTTAGTGGATTCCCAACTCTAATGCTATATTAGTAAATTGCCTTGTTATTTACACTATGAAAACTTATGGTATATGATGTTGTGCATGCTTTTATGTGGCATGGATTTTATTATGCCATCTTATCAAATTTACATACATATTACCTTATTTTGAACCACTATGAAGATGTTGGTATCGAGATTATTAGGCAATGGATTTTATGTGATTTGATAATTGGGTGTCTTGACATGCTTGATTATTTTGGCTAAGATCAATAGTAAGTTGGAATCTTAATCAGATGGTAACTAGTGAGAGCTATCTAATTTTTGTTTTTATATACATATGCACATGCTTATTTCCTTTTTATACATATTGAAAAACACTCTTGATCCAACCTAAGAATATAAAACTACCTATAGTTGGTTTTCAATTTGTGCTTGGAGTATATAGACCCCTTGGGTGTTCAAACTTGTATGTGAAAATATGAGATGTTGTACATTGTGACAAAGGAATGAACTGCTAAGCTATGAATAGAGAAGATAATTCTTAGACCCTTTGCAATGTAAATTAAATGGAATGTTACTTGATACATTTCCTTGCTTATAAGATTATATTAATGAAGCGGCTAAAAATGTGATCATGGATATTATCTTCATGTGCTAGATATGAATATAAAATTATTCTCATGTTAGTTGGATTCTCTTGCTGAGTATGCATTGTTATTAGTATGTATATAAACCTTGATGATTTTATGTTTCCATGAACCGGTTCACTTGAAACCATTGTATGCATACATAAGATGCATAGGTGAACATGTTACCTTTTCAAGATTGAAATACTCAGTATGACGTTATAGGAAATGAGTTAATTCTTCAAAAAAATCTTTAAATTGATGAGAGGTTAATGTGGTAAAATTTAATCTTGCACAATAAAATCATGATTATAGGTTTGGCTAGAATGCTTGGTGAGTGTGTAAATTGCAAAGACTATGATGTCTTCCCTACCAAAAACATCAGTTGCTAAGATAATTAATGCTAAGGAATAAATATTATACATAGGTTGCAATGAACCTTGGTGGTTTTGACTTCCCTATGTTTGTATTACATTGGTTATTGCTAATGCAGGATAGTTTGGATCGATTCCATGATAGTGGCTACTATAGCATCATTAGGTAGATGATGAATTAATCCCATTGTATCCCCATTAATTATTTTTGGAATGTGGCAAGCATGCATGTAAATTGAGTGAATATTTTAATGCAAATAATATCCTATTATGTGCTTGTGAGACCTTGCATAATTCTATTTCATTTAAATTATCTTGGTTGCTAATTATTGTAGTGTACCAAGGCTTGCCTGATTATTCCATAGGATATTGTTTAACCTATTTATCTTGCCATGGACTTGTGAACCAACCATGAAATTGGATGTCAAGGTTAACCTTTTTGGTTGTGCATATGTGAGTATGCTAAGCAAGTGTCACTCACTTCAAAAAGCGAGGTGTGGGTCTATGATGCATCCAAAGTGTACTCTATTATGCAACTTCAAATTTTTTTGAGTTATTTCATCTAGTATTAGAGTTATATTTATGCTCTAGGAAACTCTACGTTTTGTAGAATTGTTATCTAGTGACCAATGAGTTACCCCAATTAGATAGAATTAAGAAGCAATTTCCAAGACACTTAGCCTTGAGGTTGAAGGTTAAGGTGTTGTGTTGTATTTGCTTGCTGTTATTTTGTTTTGTGCATCACTCAGAAGAAATGATTTCAAGGAATCTAGATTTTCTCTTAGTCAGTGGTTATTTCCCCCTAACCTTGGTTTAGGTTAACCCTTCCCGAATTCAGTTGCATTAGGGCAAGTCTAACCTATCAACCATTGACTTGTATGGGTAGGTCAATGAAAGTTAGGTGATACAAAATTCACTCTTAGAATTAGGGAAATGATACCCGAGTATCTAAGGTCAATGTGAATGGGAAATCCTTCCTTAGATGCTTGAAACATTATAACCTAAGAAAGACTGAGGGTTTAACTTAAACTTGGAGAGCATGTTAGGGTATGAAAAGGGACTTAATTTATTGAGTAAGTTGGAAAGTTTGAGCTCTCTGCTATTGAAAAAGATTGCCTCAAATTTTTGGTAACCTATGAATTTGAATAGGTGTACTATCTAGTATTTATTCTATGGATGGATTTAGTAGAGTGGACATGTCTCCATGGAGTGAGTTGCTTGCAGATAGCAAGGCCACCCCACCTCTTTTTTTGGTTATAACAGATTGTTATGAAGAAAGTCTCATGCAATGACATTACGATGACAACTACGATAAACAATTTTAGATTTTGGCTTGACCTGGGAGTCACAATAAGTGATTTTAGGTAGTGATATCACAATTTTATTATGATGACAATGCTTAGGAGGTATTAGATCATCCAATGTATTATACTTTTAAGCAAACTTAGAAGGTTTTGGTTGTTCAATTGTCACTTGATTCGCTGAGTTGCAGTGGTTAAACATCTTTAAAAATAGACAAACTTGTGAAGAAGTAAAAACTTATGCATTTCATTTAAGTTAGGCTCAGTTTTGTTAGCCTCTTTTGGGTTAATTTGATGAAAAAAGTGGTTTTGTAACTCCAAAAAGGGGTGAATTTAACTAGTTTTGGCATGTTAGTTGTAATCTTGGATTAGGTTTTCATTTATGACACATGTTTTATTCATGGATATGTTTGATTCCATGTGTATGATGATTGATCCTAGTTGGATTATACACCCATGGGGATGTTTATTCAGACTCAAATTCTTTTGACACTTATAAGGATGTCTATTGAGACATTAGATATGTTCTTCATCCATGAGGATGTTTATTTCAAGTTCTGATTGAACTTGTTGGTTAGAAAGAATTATCATTCCCATAGTAATGATATGGTACTATCCTTGAGCCTTGGATAAGTTCACCATTTCTCAAATCATTGTTTCATTATAAACAAGCATCACCATTCGACCTTTGACATGGTTCGATTAAATCAATCGATTGAATTGTGATATAAGCTTATTGTTAGAATCTTAAGATAATGCTTAGATGTCCATTATTTGATTGCATAAGTAAGCTATCTAATGAGGCTAAGGTATGTTATCTTGGGAGGACCAAGGGTGTGACTTAAGCTTGGAGGGCCTGGTGGGTGAGTGTGATTGACTTGCGTGAGAAAATTAAGAGTTTGTAGACTAATTATGTGATACTGTTGATAGGTATATGATGTCTTTTCCATCACATCTATAGATCGATGAACTGATGTAGATTCATAGACCTTTGTGCTTTACACACCTATGTGTTTGACCATTAAAATGTGTACAAAGACCTTGACATAGTTACTTATACCTGATTGTGTGTTATCTTATGTTGCTCCTCTATCCACATACATTGTTATGTTTATATGTTGTATAAGCTTGTGAAATGAGGAAGTGCGTAACCATGAAAATTGTGTGGACTTTTGTACTATCTAGCTGACTATCCTGGGGTTTTAGATATGATATGTGTGTGAGTTTGTGTTGATAAACTATACTTGTGAGCCTAAGCACTTGTGTTTTGCAATTCCTTTATTGGAAGTTGAATCTCTTACTTAGTTTTTAAAGTATAGTGTTGTAATGTATTTTGTTATTCTGCATCACCATTCTAGTTTTGAACATTGATGCAAGTATGAGGTTGAGGGTAAAGAAACATTATCTCCATTAAGGTTTAGACTGGGTACGGATTAGGGAGTAGAGTCTCCCATAAGATGAAAATCTACTCTTTCCCTTTGCATGAGACAGTCCTCTGATTCATTCAGTGTATGCTCCACAAGAGCCATATATTGACTGTGGGACCCTCCTACATAATGGTTATCTCATGGTTTAGTGTTCCTTTAACGACTTCTCAAAGGTTGTTTCTAAATAACTTATGTGAAATTTCATTATGTAAGCCTTATGAAGCACTAATTGGTCCTATATTGTAGATATGTATGCAAATCAGCAATGAAGTACTTGCTAAAATGCATGCACGTGTTGGCATGTGCATGTACACATGTTATGTTTCAGATATTACCTTGTAATACCTATTATACACATATATTCTAGTATGAATATATCTTTGTATTAATTTATGCATGACTAGATAGCATAATGGTTCTATGTTTAGAATGAACACTATAAATCTTGATTAGGTGGATTTTGTTATTTTGCGTACCCATATATATTTTTTGTTTCTATTTGCTGCCATGAGGTAAGTGCAATATGATGGTGGAACTGTGATTCTTGTAACCATCATGTGAGCTCACAAAGTGTTTGAAGAACATGGAATAAGCTTTTGGGTAGCATGTTAGGCCTAAATTGGATTCTTCTATTGTTTAGTGTAGATAGTGTGAGATGTTGCACTATCCCCTAAACGGTATTTTATTGGTTTGGAAGTAATCGTTCAAATGGATTACTATCATGTGATATAATTATATGATGAATGTTGATTTAATAATACATAAGTCATAATGTGTGTCAATTAAGACACTGCTTCGGATTCTAGTTTTCATATTTGAATCTCGATGGGATTGTAACATTGCAACTGATGTCATGAAAGTTGTAGATTTTTTGGGTATGTTCTCTTGATAATAGAGATGTCTATCTTTTTATTGGTTCTCTATCAAATTTTTTATCTCTATAGTAAAATTTTTATTAAGCTGCACATCTTTCACAAGCTCTGAGGTGAAAGAGGTGTGCTTGGAAGGCAACAAAAGCTTTTTGTTGGCCTGTATTGAGTTGAGAAAGTTCATTCCCATGGTTGGTATTGTTATTTTTTTTAGAAAGTCATGTCTATATGGGTGAATAAATTTTTATAATTTTCTTATAACTATGGTAGAATGGTGGTATACCATTGGTTTTTGTAGTAAATTAGAGCTGATTTTGAGCTATTAGACCTTCATGAAGGTTATAATTATCTACTTTTGTTGTCAATAAATGATTTGTGCATCTTAAACATGGAGTTTTACCTTGAGTTGAGGTATGTGTTTGGACATTATTACTACATGACTTTTGATAGCTTCATATTTTCATTTAGTGTCATAAAATGACACGTGAATTGTTAAGACTTTTGTTATGCTAGTATTTATGATTTATGTTGAGAATAACAAATGCACTTTGCCTGAATGAAGTATTACTTTCTCTTGCTTATTGTTATGTAAACTGATGAATTTTCTAATTAATATTATGATTGAGTCCCTAGGGACAACTAGGTCTCAGTTGTTGATATGGTCACTAGGATGGGTCCTCTCTAAGAGGGGGAGGATGTCACAATCCCATCCTTACATAACCTTACATGATTGCTTAACTATTGATATATCAGAGGTTTATCGATTAAGCATTAATATTTTTATGTGTATAGTTGTTACTGCGCTTCCTTGTTTAGCTAGATTGTATTATCAGATCCCAATGCTATGATATATGATTCAAGTTGATGTACTTATCATGGTTATAATATTGCATATGATGATGTATGAGTTATTTGATATATGTGATACTTGATTATAGCTCATTACTATTTTATTATTTTTATTGATTATTGGATCAGATACTGTTGATGGACCCACTTGGTGGTTGCAAGTACTGAGTATAGGCTAGATTGGATGTTGGTGTTGGCTCTCGAGGTAGTAGAGTAGTTCTGAGTAGTCGGATGAGTTTCAATAGGTAAAATGTATTAAATCATAAACTTTAAGCCACTAGTCAGTTATGCTTGTTCCTCTTTGTTTATATCATCCTTTCTAGTATTGTGCATAAATTGGCCTTGTTACCCTACGTAAAAATGATAATTCTATCTTTTGCTATTATAGAGTTGTACGCGGTGGAGTTCATGTTTTGACTGATCCTTTGATTATCATTTGCTTATTATTATGTATGCATTCTTTCAGACTTAATGGTTTCTAGTTTTTAGCCACAATAATGTGGCACCCCCTCTCGTGACACTCACCGCTATGTATATATTTACATGTTATTTATACACGTATATTATATATATATATATATATATATATATATATATATATATATAAATGTGTATATAATATATATACATATATAATTACATACATATACAGTTATATATATAAATATATAAAATTGTGTAGAGATATATTGTTTATACAAATATAAATACCATATATGGATATATTTATATTAAAGCGGATTTGCTATTAATCTTAGGTTGGTTGGAACGGCGGAGGGTGAAGGGGGTTTGGCGTATGGACGAAGTAATAGAACGTAGAAAGGACGGGGGAGGAAGGTATGTGGTAGGAGGCATTGGGGGAAGTGAAGGGCGTATGGGAGAAGCATGGTAGGAGGAAATACAGGGGATGTTAATGGCGTAAGAGAAAAAGGAAGAGGGGAAGGAATGAAAGAGAGGATAGAATGCGTGGCATAGGGAGGATGGATGGGAAAGACAGGGGAAGGGAAGACAATGCTGCAGTAGGAAATGTAGTGGGGAAGGAAAGGAACACGCAGTAATAGAAGAGGAGAATGCTATAGGAAAAGAAGTAGAGGATAGAGAACGCGTGGGGAATGGAAACATAGGGCAGTAAGAAGGAAGGACATGGGATTATGGCATGGGAAGAAGAATATAACACATCAAAGCATAGAAGGGACGCGAGGTAGAGGGGCGTGGAGTAAGTAAAATACATAGGGCTAACATGGTAAACGGTCCGCTGGTATTATGGAGTTTCCATTCCCTACATGGACTTGTTAAGTCGGTTATTATGAGGCTGGTTTTCATAAATGACTACTGACTGTTATAAAAAACCATTGTGTAACTACTATTATTCTTTGATGAAAAACCCTTTAGAAAATAAAATGAAAACACACAACTCGGCTTACTATAAGTGTTGATTTTGATATGTTTCAGCCTGAGAATGTAGTATTGCAGTGGCCGCGTCTTAGTTTGACCAAATACTCTTGAAACATGACCCTGTCCCTTTGAGGAGCACCATAAAGTTCTGGGGCTACGTTGCACACCCCCATGCTTAAACGAATTAACCCTGCTTTAATTCGCCTGTAGTTGACCAACGACCATAGGTGGCTACAAATTTTATGATGGATGACATACCCTTTCTGAGTGACCATGTATCTAGGAAAGATGGTCCATGGATATAATGGAAAATGAATTGGGCTCTTATTGAAACATTATGTCAAGATTGATCATGGACATTATAGTTATGTGTAAAACTAAATCGACATGCTAAATATAATTATTAGTAAGGCAGATTTAATTGATGTATTACATTCTTCGTGTTTGTATAATTTGATTTGGGGTTTTATTCAAGGTTGTGGGTAAAATACTATCTGTTATATTTTAACTAATTGTTCTTGTGGAAGTTCGAACCGGCTTTAATTTTGTAAAGAATTGAGTATTGTGGGATTTATAGGGTCCAGGTTTGTCATTACAATATTTAAAATCGAACTAGGAACCAATGTGGGGTATCTTAAGGGTTTAAAGGCCGGGTTTGATCTTTATCAACTTATTTACTTGAAATAAATTTAATTGGAGTTTTATTGAACCGATCGTTTATGTACTTTAATGTCACATTGTGGCTATTTATTATGTTTTGGGTTTAGAATAAAAATACTGTATATTTCAATTAAGATGAAATCAATTGGATATACATGAGTGTGTGTGTGTGTGTGTGTGTGTGTGTGTGTGTGTGTGTGTGTGTGTGTGTGTGTGTGTGTGAGTGAGTGTGAGAGTGAGAGAGAGAGAGAGAGAGAGAGAGAGAGAGAGAGAGAGAGAGAGAGAGAGAGAATCCCCTGGAATAACTTGGGTGTTGTTTTATTGATACATTTTTGTCTTAGATTTATTGTGGGACATGTTGTTGATTTATGGTTAAGGGCAAGGCCCTATTTGCATCATTACCTTATAACAAGGGGTTTTGATTTTAAGTAAGCCATTTAAACAGTTATTTTCTCGTTACCCATTTGAATCGATTCTTATTATTCGAAGATCATATGAGGTTGTGAGACCTCATGATGATATCCCAAATTTTTTATATCAATTATCATTTTAAAATTGATTTATTGGTTGCATGCTTGTTGGAAACACTACTACCCATAGTGACCATTTTGGGTTACTGGAGGGATTCCATGATTTTAATCAATTGTGAGGCTTCTTTATTGTTGCCTTGGAATTCCATGTTTGGATAAATTACTTTATTTCCATGCTTGAATGAGTTTCCTGATTACCATGCTTGGTTGAGTTATTGTTGGATCTTGACTAGGTGGCGTATAATAGTTGAGTTATGCATTATGCTTTTTGTCTTTAATTATGTGGTGTGTACCCATGATGGTGTTTATTATTTCTATTGGTATATGTCATCTTGTTGTGGTATCCTTTGGTCTAGAATGTTAGTCTTCAAAACTTCCTCCTTGACCTTGGTTGTCGAAACCACCATGTAGCTGATGGTTGGGGTGGTGAAGGTCATTGATGGTTGGACTTATAGGGTTGGTTGGGAGGGTTTGTTTGTTGGTTCTAATACTTCATTTCCAAATGATGTCATTAATATGTATGTTGTACTTTATAATGTTGCTTACATGGTGTTTATCCCTTTACTAGCTTAGATGTATATTTCTTTCATCTAACATGGCTAGAGGTTGCAATCATATTTACTTTCATTGGATTTCATATGAGTTACAATTGGTTTTTGGTATGCTAACCTTCTATATGGTTAGGGATATTTCAAAATTAAGAGGTTCTAGCTTATGTTACTAATTATGATGTTAGTATGCTGGAGCTCACACATGGTCATGTATTCTAGCTTTGGACGTACTTGGATTATTTAATCAGATATTCCTTACTAGTGCTATAATTTTACACCATATTGCTATTATTGTTAATTTCTTATTATCTTATTGCATAGCTAATATTTCTTGTAGTTATAACTAAAAATTGGTTTGACATACTAGTATAGAAGCATTTCATTGTACCAACTTATAGAACTTCAATATGTTCATATGATATAAACTGTCATGGCAAATTTGATTAGTGGTTTGTTTAGACAAATAGTTATTTATGTTATGTCTAATCATACTTAAGTTTAGATTTGGATTGATAATTTTTTACTAATTAATAATGCCATGTTAGTGGATTTACAACTCTAATGTTATATTAGTAATTTGCTTTGTTATTTACACTATGGATACTTATGGTATATGATGTTGTGCATGCTTTTGTGTGGCATTGATTTTATTATGCCATATTATGAAATTTCCATACATATTCCCTTATTTTGAACCACCATGAAGATGTTGGTATAGATATTGTTAGGCAATGGATTTTATGTAATTTGCTAATTGGATGTCTTGACATGCTTGAGTATATTGGTTAGGATCACTAGTAAGTCAGAATCTTAATTGGATGGTAACTAATGAGAGTTATCCAAATTTTGATTTTATATACATATGCATATGCTCATTTCCTTTTTATACACATTGGAAAATACTCTTGATCTAACTTAAGAATATAAAACTACCTGTAGTTGGTTTTTAATTTGTGCTTGGAGTATAGAGACTCTTTGGGTGTTCAAACTTGTATGTAGAAATATGTGTTGAAAATATTGTCATTGATGTCAAAGGTCTAGCATTATTGGTGATAAAGGGCCCATTGCATTTAATGATGTTTTTAATATTTATATTTTGGCTAATATGTGTTAATATGTATTTAATATTAATTAATATATTTTTGGTTGCATATAAGTCAAAAGAGGGCCCATAGAGAAGTCAAAGAGTCACGGGGTAAAAGACAAAAGAGGAATGAGACGTAATTTCTCATGAAGAGTCATCTTGAGGAATTCCAAGAGTCACCATGTGAAGACAAAAGAGGTATGATACATTTTTCCATAAAGGCACTTTTTGAGAAATATGAAAAGTCACCAAAATAAATATAAAAGAGGAAAGGACGCTTTTGCTTATGAAGGGTCACCATATGACTTTTCAAATGCAAGGATATAAAGGGTCATGCAAGTTTGGTGCCATTTTCCATGAGGATTGAAGGGTCACAAAAGGTGAATGCCAAAGGTCATTTGGAAAGCTATAAATAAAGGCTTGAGAAGCTATTTGTTATATGCAAGAGAGTGCATTATTTATATTTATTTTCGAAGAGTGAAAAGTAGGAGATATTGTAGAGTTCTATTATTTATTGAGTAAGCAACATTGAGAGATAGTTGTGTTTTATACACAAGAGGGGTTGGTACTCCTGTGGATTGGTGCTCACAAATATTTGTAAGGGGTTGGTGCTTCTATGGGTTGGTGCTCACAAATAGTTGTTTTGTTGGTGCTCGGCAAAGGGGTTGGTGCTCCTACAACTTGGTGCTTACAAACTTTGTATTTTGAGTTGGTGCTCATTCATATACTTGAGATTGTTCTCCTTGGTTTTGCCCACTTTGGATTTCCACATAAAAATTTGGTCTCTCTCTCTCTCTCTCTCTCGTGTGGTGCAAATTATTATTTCAATTTTATTACATATCTTGAATGTATGATTGAATGGTTAAAGAAAATAAATTAAATTAATAAAAAGATATATAATATATTGATTCACCCCCCGTCTCAGTTTATTTCATGCTTAACAATTGGTATCAGAGAAGGTTCCTTTTGAAAAAGTTTTATAACTTGAAGGAAGACCAGGAAAGCATGATAGCTAGATCACATGAAGGATTTTCTACAAATAAGGCACCTTTGTTTGATAGGACAAATTATGTTTTTTGGAGCATAAGGATGAAGACTTATTTGATGGCCCTTGGATTCAACATATGGCAAGTAGTGGTGGAGGAATATGAAGAGCCACAGACACTTGTAACTACTCTGACAGAAAAGAAGGCAAGTGAAAATAATGCTAAAGCTTTAAATTCTATTTTATATGGTTTATGTGAATCAAAATTTGTTAAAGTTATGCAATCTAAATCTACTCATGAAACTTGGGTAAAACTTGAGAATATTTACAAAGGTGATGGAAAGGTTTATCAAGCTAAGCTTTAGACTTTCAAAAGATAGTTTGAGAGTTTGAAGATGGAAGAAAAAGAAAATATAGTATGTTATCTCTTGTGGGTTGATCAAATAGTCAATCAGATTCAAGGTCTTAGATAAAATTTAGAAGAATCAACTGTGATTCAAAAGGTTTTGAGATCTTTACCATTAAGATATGATGTAAAAGTTTCAGCAATTGAAGAGATAAAGAATTTATCCAAACTAAAGATGGATAAGCTTCATGGTATTCTTACGGCATATGAGATGTAGACTGAACAAGATAAAACTTTAAAGAGAGAAGTGACTTTCAAAACATCAAAGAAAGAGAAGGCTAAAATTCAAGAATCAAGTGATAATTCTTGCTATAATGAAGATGATAATGCAACTCTATTCATTTGCAAGCCGAAAAAGGGCACAGGTAAATATCAACAAAAATTACCTTTCAAATATTTTAATTTTGAAAATATTGGATATTTTGTAGCTAAATTTCCAAATAAGGGTAATGATGACAATGAAGAAGGAAAGTCTACATACAAGAATAATTTTAAAGGCAAATTCAAGAAGGGATTTAAGAAGAAGAGTTTATATTTTAAATATCTTAGCTCACTAGAAGATAGTTGAGTCAGTGATTCAGAAAAAAAAGAGATTCTATTCATGACTAAATATAAAGATGCCTCTGCAAGAAAAAGTACAAATGATCAAGAAGAATAGGATGAAGCTGAAGTGAATCTAGGAGAAGAACTCATTTATGCTTTATAAGAGTTAAAATCTCTTGAAAAGAAGAATCAAAGATTAAAGCTCCAGATCAAGAAAAATAAAAAGGAGTCAAAAGAAATAATTGAAGATCTATAAACACACTTTGAAGAATCCCAGAAGAATGAAAAATATCTAATGGCATAGTTGAAAATAGTAAGTAAAGCATGTGAAAGCTATGTTATTGAAATTGCTTCTTTAAAAGTAGATCTTAAGAAAATAAATAAAGCAATTAATGATAGAGCAGCCAATGATTCAAAATTTGAGAATAACACTAATATGTTGAATAAGATATTAGAAAATCAAATATCAATGTCAGATAAGACATGTATTAAATTTGAAAAAGAGAAAGATGAGGTCACTATTTTCACAGACAAGGAAAAAAGAAAGAGCTATGATGAAGATCTTATAAAAGAAGACATAAAAAGGGAAGAAGTTAAGAATACAGAAGACATCTCAAACAAAGAAGGTTGGAGGGAATAAAGATAAAAAAGGCAATTAGGTCAGAGATACATAAATAGGTCTTATTTTTATGGTTACTATTTTTATTGTAATGGATATAGTCATAAAAAATTAGAATGTTGAAAAAGAGCTAATAGTTTTAGAAATAAGAAGGAAAGTCATGTAGAGTCAAGCAGAAGCCACAATGCTTTTGCTCCTCTATCAGGCTTTAATGAAGAGGTCATAATATGTTATAAGTGAAACAACTTCAGACACATAGTTTGATTGTAGAATTGTGTTTGAGTTAGCCAAAAAGGACCAGAGTTTTAAGGCTCTATTCATCAAGAAGAAAGTTCAGACAGGTTCATGGCAAAAGAAACAACCTAAAAAATCTATGTTAGTACAGACCACTCTGCATGCAAGAAATGAAGAAAATCCATGGTTCATTCATAGTGGATGTTCAAGGCACATAATAGGAGACAAGAGAAAGTTCATAACCTTGAATAAGATCAATGGTAGCATAGTGAAATTCAGAGACAATACTACTACCAGAATTACTAGAAAAGGTACACTAAGTTTGGATAATGGTAAAACTAAAACTAAAAATATTTTGTATGTAGAAGGTCTTAAGCATAATATTTTGACTGTAAGTCAAATGTGTGATTAGGGGCACACATTAAAGTTTTATGCATAAGGTTATGAAACTATAAAAAAATATTCAGATATGTTGGTTGCAGATGCTTAGAGAATAGACAATAATTTGTATATTCTATCAGACATCAAAGGTCAAAGATGTTGTTTGAGCCAGATTGAATAAATTTGGTTATGGCACAAGAGAATGGGGCACATAAATTTTGATAATCTTGTCAACATCAGTAAGAAGCAAGTAGTCATAAATCTTTCAAAGATTACAAATCCATTTGACACGCTTTGTGAACCTTGTCAGCATGGGAAGCAAGCTAGAAGGTGGTTCAAAACAAAAGAATACTCGACTACTCAGATGCTAGAGCTTGTTCATACTAGTCTGTATGGACTTATGAGAACTCAAAGTACTCAAGGTGAAAAATATCTCATGTTACTTATTGATAATTTTTCACGTATAACTTGGGTAATATTTTTTTAAAAAAATTAGAAGCTTTTAGACATTTCAAAGCTTTCAAAGATTAGTTGAGAATGAAACCAGTTTAAAGATTAAGTGTTTAAGATCAGATCGAGGAAGATAATTCATTCCAGATCAATTTATTGAGTTTTGTGAAGACTATGGAATAAAGAGACATTATTCAATAGCCAGAACTTCACAACAAAATAGAGTAGTTAAATGGAAAAATATAATAGTTTAGAAGATGGTGAGGACAATGCTAAATGAATTCAAGATAGTAGATAAATATTGGAGAGAGGTAGTTGCTACAGCAGTGTATATTTAAAATAGAGCATTATTGAGAGTCAATAGTGAGAAGACTCCTTATGAGATATGAAAAGACAAACCAGCAACAATTGATTATTTCAAATTTTTTGGCAGCAGATGCTTCATAAAAAAAATAGATAAAAAACTTGGTAAGTTTGAATCCAGAGCAGATGAAGGTATATTTTTTGGTTATTCTTGCAAAAGTAAAGCTTATAAATGTTATAACAAAAGAACTAAAATAATTGTTGAAAGTGCAAGTGTCAGGATAGAAGAAGATGAAACACAAAGAATTAGTGATCTAATAGATATTCTTGAAATCATTAAAGAGGAAGGTTTTAAAGAATTAGATGAAGATGAGAAGGAGAAAAAGGGCACCAAAACTCCATCCAAATATGTTCAAAGAAATCATAATAAAAGTGACATCATCAAGGACATAAATAAATGAATTCACACTAAAAGAATGATGGTAAGTGAATCTAAGCAAATTAATTTTTCTTTGTTATCCAAAATTTAGTCTAATTTTTTTTTAGAAGCTAGACATGATAAGCATTAGGTTAAGGCTATGGATGAAGAGTTAAATCAGATAGAAAAGAATGATACTTGGAAATTAGAGTCTAGACCAAAGATCACAATGTGATAGAAATAAAATGGGTTTATAGAAATAAGTTGAATGAAAATGGAGAAGTGACCAGAAATAAAGTAAGACTAGTATGTAAAGGATATGCTTAGATTAAGGGAATAGATTTTGAAGAAGCTTTTGCACCAGTGGTAAGGTTAGAGGCTATTATAATGTTTTTTGCATATGCAATGTTTAAACATTTCAAAGTGCTTTAGATGGATGTCAAATCTACCTTCTTGAATGGGAATCTAGAAGAAGAGGTCTACATTGAGTATCCTAAGGGATTATTCTCTCAAATATTATTAACCATGTATGTAGATTGAAAAAAACATTGTATGGATTGAAACAAGCTCCCAGAGCTTGGTATGCAAGACTTGATAAGTACTTGTAGGATCAAGTTTCAAGAGAGGATTTGCTGATAGTAATCTCTACATCAAAATAGAAGGTGAGCATCAATTGATTATTATGGTATATGTTGATGATATCATTTTTAGATGAAATATTAAAAAGATGATAAAAGAATTTTTTGATAATATGTAAAAATAATTTGAGATGTCTATGCTTCGAGAATTGCCATTTTTGTTAAGATTGCAAATATTTCAATCAGATAAAAGAATTTTTATATTTCAAAGTAAATATGTCAATGAAATGTTGAAAAAATTTGGTTTTGAAGATTGTGCACCAGTTGGCACACTAATGTATACATGAAATAAGGTGAGCAAGGATGAAGATTCACCTATTATAAATCAATCTTTATATAGATCTATGATTGGTAGTCTTTTATATTTGACAGCATCAAGGCCAGACATCATGCATGAAGTAGGTATAGTTACAAGATATCAGTCATCTCTAAAAGATAGTCATGTTTAGTTGGTGAAGAGAATATTTAGATATATCAAGGAGACATTAGATAATGGATTATGGTATCCCACAGGTAGAGATTTCACTTTGGTTGCTTATACAAAATTAGATTGGGTAGGGTGCTTGGATGACAGAAAGAGTACAAGTGGAGGAGCTTTCTTCCTTGGTGATAGCTTAGTATCATGGCTAAGCAAGAAGCAAAATTCAACATCTCTTTTTATAGCTGAAGTAGAATATATTGTAGTAATATTGTGTTATACTCAAGTGTTTTGGATGAAGCAAACTTTAGAAGATATCAAGGTAAAGTATGATGAACCTATTTCCATTTTTTGTGATAACATAAGTGCTATAAATATTTTAAAGAATCTAGTGATGCATTCAAGAACAAAACGTATCTCCATTAGATATCACTTCTTGAGAGAGTAGGTTGCAGATCAATAGGTTAAGATAGAGTATATCATTATTATAGAGTAGATTACAAATATATATTCACAAAGGCACTACCAAAAGACACATTTTAGTATCTATAAGAGAAGTTGGGATTAGTTTCTTTTACTTCTTGCCATTGAAGTTTAACATCAGTTGAGGGGGAGCTAAGTGTTAGCTCCAAGTAGGCCCTTTGCCATTGATGTCAAAAGAGGAGAATAATAGGTACATATACAAGTGCAAAAATAGGTACAAGAAATAGATATAAGTTGCTACAATAAGTGGGAGTTACTTTATGTTTTTCAAATAGTAGTATGTGTAGGTTTTAAGATGTGGTAGTTTCAATTTGAGGTTGCCATCAATGACAAAGGAGGAGATTGTTGGAAATATTGTCATTAATGTCAAAGGTCTAGCATTATTGGTGAGAAAAGCCCCATTTCATTTAATGATGTTTTTAATAATCATATCTTGGTTAATGTGTGTTTATATTTATTTAGTATTAATGAATATATTTTTGGTTGCATATAAGTCAAAAAAAAGCCCATGGAGAAGTCAAAGAGTCATAGGGTAAAAGATGAAAGAGGAATGGGACACATTTTCTCATGAAGAGTCATCTTGAGGAATTCCAAGAGTCACCATATGAAGACAAAAGAGGTATTTCCATGAAAGGACTCTTTGTGGAATACGAAAAGTCATTAAGATAAAGACAAAAGAGGAAAGGATGATTTTGATTATGAAGGGTCACCATATGACTTTTCAATTGCAAGGATATGAAGGATCATGCAAGTTTGGAGCTATTTTCCATGAGGATTGAAGGGTCACAAAAGGTGAATGTCAAAGGTCATTTGGAAAGATATAAATAAAGGCTTGAGAAGCCATTTGTTATATGAAAGAGAGTGCATTATTTTTATTTGTTTTTGAAGAGAGAAAAGTAGGAGATATTGTGGAGTTCTATCATTTGTTGAATAAGCAACATTGAGAGATAGTTGTGTTTTATACACCGGAGGGGTTGGTACTCACAAATCTTTGTAAGGGGTTGGTGCTCTTGTGGGTTGGTGCTCACAAATAGTTAATGTGTTGGTGCTTGGTAAAGGGGTTGGTGCTCCTGCAAGTTGGTGTTTGTAAACTTTATATTTTGAGTTGGTGCTCTTTCATATACTTTAGATTGTTCTCTATGGTTTTTTCCACTTTGGGTTTCCATCTAAAAATATGCTCTCTCTCTCTCTCTCTCTCTCTCTCTCTCTCTCTCTCTCTCTCTCTCTCTCTCTCTCTCTCTCTCTCTCTCTCTCTCTCTCTCTCTCGTGGTGCAAATTATTATTTCAATTTTCTTGCATATCTTGAATGTATGATTGAGTGGTTAAAGAAAATAAATTAGATTAAAGAAAAGATAAGAAAAAGATATATAATATACTGATTCACCCCCCTCAGTATATTTTGTGCTTAACAATATGAGATGTTGTACATGGTGACATAGAAACACATTTTTAAGTTATGAATAGAGATGACAATTCTTATACCCTTTGCAATGTAAAGTAAATGGAATGTTACTTGATACCTTTCCTTGCTTATAAGATTATATTAATGAAACAGATGAAAATGTGGTTGTAGATATCATCTTCATACGATAGATATGAATATAAACTTATTCTCATATAGGTTGGATTCTCTTGTTGAGTATGCATTGTTATTAGTATGTATATAAACTTTGATGCTTGTATGTTTCTGTAAACTGGTTCACTTGAAACCATTGTATGCATGAAAAGGATACATTGGTGCATATGTGAACATGTTACCCTTCCAAGCTTGAAATACTTAGTATGAGGTTATGGAAAGTGAGTTAATTCTTCAATAAATTCCTTAAATTTTTTGAGAGGTTGATGTGGTAAAAGTTAATCTTGCACAATAAATTCTTAATTATAGGTTTGGTTAGAATGCTTGGTGAGTGTGTAAATTATGAAGACTATGATACCTTCCCTACCAAAAATATCAGTTGGTAAGATAATCAATGCTAAGGAATAAATATTATACATAGGTTACAATGTACCTTGGTGGTTTTAACTTCCTTATGTTTATATTGCATTGGCTATTTCCAATGCGGGATAGTCTATATTAATTCTATGATGGTGGTCACTAGAGCACCATCGGGTAGATGATGAATTAATCCCATTGTATCCTTGATCATTTTTTTAGAACAAAACAATAATGCATGTAAACTGAGTGAATATTTTTATGCAAATGATACCCTGTTATGTGCTTGTGAGACCTTGTTTGATTATCTTTCATTCAAATTATCTTGGTTGATAATTATGTTAGTTTATCAAGGCTTGCTTGATTGTTGACTAGGATATTGTTTCACCTATTTCTCTTGCCATGGACTCATTGTGAACCAATGGTGGCACTGGATGTCAAGGTTAACCTTTCTGGTTGTGTGTATGTGAGTATGCCAAGCAAGTATTTCTCACTTCGGTAAATGAGGTGTGGGTCTATGATGCATCCAAATCATACTTTGTTATGCAAATTCAATTCTTTTTTGGGTTGTTTCAATTAGAAGACCATTTTTTATGCAAATCCATATATAATTTTTTTTAAGTTTTCAACAACTAAAGTAACTTATTATGTATGTGGATTGAAATATCCTTTCCTAATATTAATGTTTCTTTAGTTCTTACATTCCAAGACAAAGGAATACAAATTTTGGTAATATATGGAATGGTTCCTTACTAGTATCTCAAATGTTTTAATGTGGTAGGAAATTGAGTGACCATGTTGAGTGAGGCATAACCCAAGTACATAATCAAATGCATCAGTTTGAATCTCAAATGGTTGTTGAAGATCACATAGTGAAACCACTAGCACATAATAAAGTCTACATTTTAGTTACTAAATTGATTTATATTATGTGGTTAACCAAATGAAACATTATTTGATGCCAACTTTGGTAACTTGGTTCTGAGGTCAAGTCACATGATAGAATAAAAATAGATATAATTTGTAGAAAATTACTAATCCCAAGAAGATGTGAACATCTATAAGATTATTTAGTTTGGGTTACTCTTGGATGGATTGAATCTTGGTTGGGGAAACATGAGATATTATGAATCTATAACTTATCTCCAATATTATATCTCCCTCATGTAAAATGAATATTTATACATGATAGCATACAACTTTTGATATCATAGAACATTAAACACTTGTTAAATACAACATAGATGTTCATTCTTTTTTTTGGTAAATATTATGATGTCTTAAAGGTAATATAAAAAAATGAATTAGTGAAAGTAATACAGATGTCATTCATCATACTCATGAATGTTATAGGTGTATTAGTTAAGTTGAATGGCACAACCAATGACTTAAATAAACATTGCCTTACTTTGAAGGATATTTCCTAAACGTTTTAAGCTCAATAGGAATGTGATGATATATACACTTAAGATCAATTTTGGTGAAGAGTTTTGCATGAAGGATCTAGTTCTTCCTCTATCTTTGGAAAATGATAGTAGTTATTTAATTTGATTTTATTGAGATATATGTAATCACTACACAAATTTCATGTGCCACACTTATTTGGTTCAAGGCAAAAAGTAGGGACTAATGTGTCCATTATGTATGAGTTCATGTAGCTTATGCTCAATCTATTTATTCTTCAAATATGGTCTAAACTATAAATAAGAATTAGTTAGAGGTAGTATTATTATCAAATTAATTGTGTACTTTACTGCATAAATTTTAGGCATTTTTTTTAAGCAATTGATATCATTCTATTCTTCCAAAATTTCATTTAACTATTGTGTTTTATATAATTGAACTAATTTCCATATGATTTTTTGTTGTAAGGAAATTCTTACATTTAGGTCAAATCATCAAGAGTATAATTTATCTACTGTAACTAATTATATTATTTCACTACCAATTAGTGCAGATGAGTGAAATATTATGAAGCACTTAGAGTATGTGATATCTAATATCTCCAATATCTATGAAACAAATAAAGGAATTATTTTATAGAGTGCATATTGATGGAAAATAGGTGGTTGACTGAGTAAAACATAACATACGTCTAATGGCATGAAGTTTCAGATGACTTAATCTTGAAAAGGTTTATTTTTGTACACTAGGTGACATGAATGAGTAATGTGTTTCTCAAAGGCAACAATAAACTATACAATAGAGTATGATTATGGGTGATGTGTCATTAACAAGTTAAATCTCCAATATACTTCAAGATAAACAAGGTTATTTTAACATACATTGTCAATTGTGAAATGTATTGATTGACCATTATCCAAATTTAATGATGGAGTAATATTTATACTTCCTCTAAATTTGTGTTGGAGGAAAAAATAGTGTTTTTGCTACCTACATAGCACTAGGTTTAGATTTAATTATTTGATTATCTTTCAACGATGCCAATGTGTTATAATCCATTATGTTAATCTATGCAAGTAGAGTTTTCCCAACATGAAAATATTAAATAGAGTTAATGTTGGAGTTGTGAATTCATAAATCATTTCTAATATTATAGTGCTTATTGTGAGTTATGGATAATGTGTTAATATTATGAGGATTACTTGAACATATGTTTTATTTTTTTATAATTTTTCCTAATCCTATAATTAGAATTATTAGATTGTTTTTTGTCCTAAGACTTATAATCTTATTTATTAGACTTATGCTGAGATTTTGATTCCAATTTACATGCAAATATATAGGCTTTTCTATTGGATATTTAGAATAAATACATGCTAGATTGGATATATGTTCTCAATCCTTACCTATACTTAAAAATAGTATTTTTATCATATTATTGTGTATTCAACTTTGAAACCAAAGTATGGAAAATTTATGTGTATTCCTACATAGTTAATCATGTCCTCTATGTAATTGTGAGAACTAGATACACATATCATCACAATTTCCTATTGGGTAATAGGGTGATTTTAGTGATTCTATGAAACCATTCTAAGTATTTACATATGTGTCTAATTCATCATCTTCATGTGTAGGATAATAATCATCCTCCCATATATTTACCAATAAAGACAATTTTAGAATAATGAATGTAATATTTTTTTGGTCTAAGAATTATTATTTTCAACTATGTAGTATGAAAATATTAGATCAATTATTTATGGCATCTATGTTTATTTTGTTTTAAATGTAGGGAAGTTTAGATTAATTTACATCTTATATGGTGGGTGATGACCAAAAGGTTGTGAATAAGTTGTGGTGACATAAGTGCAAACATGCTTGAGATAATGATAGAAAATGATTGAAAATCCATGTTCATTCACATGCATAGTATTATTTAAATTATTCTTATTGCCATTGAAAACCATACATTATAATTTTTTTGAGTATTTCTTAAGTCAATATATCTAAATTTGAGGACACAAAAGAAGGTATGATGAAGGATCACAAGTTTTTAGTCCTAACTTTCTATAATCAAACCTTGTATGAGTAGGAATACGAATGAAAAAGGATTTTAGATAAAAATTCAATACCACTATGAGATGACATGAAGCATGCATTATCTTATATTATTGATTTGAAGCCTAGGTGGAGACTCAATGAATAAATATACCTAATGGATCAAATGTATTATTTCATAAACATATATTGAATGGCAAAGGCTAAGAGACATTTCAAAGTGCAATAAGACAAAGGAAAGAGAAAACAAAACAACGAAAACCAAGTTAGAATTGTAACTGCAAGATTTTATTATACAATCATTATGCACAACATCTAAGAGATCATATGTGTTATGCATTTATTAATTAATATATATTTGCTTCACTTACACATTATAAATAATAGAAGATATTTTCAATATACGATAGATGAAGATACATTTTTGGTTGAATTATTATAAAATTTGGTAACTTCTTAAAAAATAATCATTAGTATGTTGTATTCTAATAACGCCATTGTACTTGTTGCAAGGAATAATACTAACATTATCAAATTTGTATGGCATCATAAAAGGGAATTTTTGATTTTTGGTATGTACATATGTTCTAAGAATGATGTTGAAGCTATTGGTAAAGATGAAACATGATGTAGAGGAACTTTGTGATGTTATATGATCAAAGGATTAAACCATATTGTATCATATTTTTAAAATATGGGCTTCAAACCTCATACTAATAATTTTTTTTTGGAGAAATTAACATATGAAAAAGTTAAATTTGTACTTGAATATTTTGAAATTTGAGTTGAAAACATTGTATTTTTAAGGATGTCAATGTTACATACCCTTATATAAGTGTTGATTTTGTTGTAGGTTCAAGACTAAAAAGGTAGTTTAAAACAAAAACTAAACCCAAGTAGACATAGGAGTGTATCAACTCAACTTGTTGTACTTTATATGTGAAATTGATTGTAGATATTGATGTCTTGGTTACATTGAATTCTATTAGTTTGTTTCTTTGCAATATTTTATTAAAGACTATTTTATCACAAAAAATTATTCAATACATCAAATTAATTTTTAACATATATAACTGAATATAATTTAAAAATATATAATATTTACAAACATTAAAATTACAATGTAAATCTTAAAAATACTTTAAACACTCATAACACTCACTTTGGAAATACCATCTTATAATTTATCAATATAGAACTTAAAAATTATAAATAACAATGAAAAAATTGTCATACATATAGTACTATGGATGTTATGTGTAATTCTATTTTAATCTAAATGTACTCCAAAACTATTTCATTTATATTTCTTATTAAAAAATTTAATAAATATTAAAAATCAAAATATTTACACTTTTGATCCAAAAAAAAAAATTGATAAATATATAAAAGGCCTTAAAAAGGTTAACAATCAACAATATACCTAACTATGGCTATAAATAGATAAAAAACAATATCATTATAAATTGAATAAATCTTTTGAACCTATAAGGAAAGCATTTCGTTGAGGTTTGTCCACTTTCTATATAAATATTATAATTTGTATAGAATTTGACAAAGACATAATACACATTATTATATCAAATTTTAGGAATGTACTTTTAAACCCCATTATGGATATGAAAAGAAATTCGGACCATCCCATTTATAAGGAAGTGTTAGGGGCTTTTTAAATCCAAAGTGGTGTATATTTAAAACAAAATGGAAAGAATAAGAGGACTAACTAATTTATAAAGAAAGTAAATGTGAGTCTCGATCAATATATATATTTTTAAATTAAAATAATATTATATATATTTTTAAAATGTTTATTGAATATTAATGAAAATAAGGTGAAATGGTATATGCCTGCATAGTTTAATAAATTTGGTTATAAGATTAGAAACATATTTTTTATAAATATTTTAAATGATCAATCATTAAACTATGAACATATAATTTTTTTTATAAATAATTTAAATGATTAATTATTCAAGTATGAACATTTAATAAAAGTAATATAAAATTAAGTTTTAAAAATAAGAAATATAATAATAAGGAAATTTTGGTTATGGTTTGGAGTCCTAATAAACATTAAGAAGGTAATTATTATTGCATATGGATTTAAATCTAGTAATTGTATTTTTATTTGTATTAAAATTCTTTATGTTTTTATGGACATACATTTGATGATTATTTAGAAGAATTATAAGAGGGAAGATAGATAAATTCAAACATAGAAATATTTTATAGTCGATTGATAGAGCCCAATCTCATTTATGGGTGGTTAGAGATAGATGCTTTCATAAAGGTGGGGACCAACTGACATTATTGAGACTATGTATAGGATAAACTATGATGATTGTCCCCTCTAGAATATGATCCCTTGGCCAAAAAGTTGGTAGAGCATATGACACAATACATGCTGCATTTCTCTAATTATCAATAAATGTATCAAGATGAACCACTTATAGAACATTTTTTTGTTCTTGAATTATAATTAACACATTATAAATCCTCATTAAATTTATATAAATAAAAACCCAGTATTAAATGCATAGTTATAAAAAGTAATGAATTTTAATTTTTCCACATTAAAATAATAATTTTAACTCTAAAATTATATTAAATTTAGATGAAAATTAAAAAAAAAAACCTTGACCAATATTTTCTTAAAAATAACCTATCATGTGAAGGGCTTCATCTAATTTTTAAAAAATAAATCATGAATTAAATCCCATGCCTATTGAACTATAAAAAACAATAAAAATAAGTGCCTAATAGAATCAAAAGTGCCCAATAGAATCAAAATGGTGGCAAAGGGGAATTTAAGATAAGAGATATATAAATAAAGTATCTTCCAAAAGTTTTTTCAAGATTAAAAACCAATAAAAATAAGTAAGCTTGGGATTAATAATGACATTCAAAATAATTTTAAATATCCAAACGAAAGCATAAGAAGAAGATTAGATATACCATTTCTTTTTGAGCTTTTGAACCATGCATAGTCGAGTGTAAAGTTGTTCGTACCTTTTCATAGAAGTGTGATTGATAAAGTGAGTTTTAATAAATTACTTATTTTAATTGATAAAATTAGTTTTAATAAACCACTTATAGTATTTCCATGAAGATTAACATGAACTCATAACAATTTTATGTACATGTTATATAACAAAAATATTCGTGTCTTCTTGAAGAGAATCCTGAAATGAATTTAAAAGATTATACTTAGCCTTATAATCAAAATGAGGAAACCAAAATAATGTGGATATAGAAAAAAGGAATTGAATTGTATGCATGCTTAATTTGAAAATCATGAAATCATGAACCCAAGGAAATTATACAAAGGAGATTTCATAAAATATGATAACTGATAATTGCAATATAAAGTTTTTGTTGAGATATAAATCATTATTATATTTGTTTTCATTCCATAAAAGGTTAAATGGCTTATTGTGCTTTTTATATTCTTTCAGGGAAAAATATTTCCACAATATTGATGTGACTTCCAATGATAAGAAGGATATCAATATCTAAACATTTTCAAGCCATCTTTCTTATAGAGAAGACTACAAGAAATATAATCCTTTAGAAGTATTTTTTACATAGTAATGGTTTGTAGTCTTAACAAAGATATGAATTATACCTTGTAACTAGAAAATAATAACACAATGAAAGATACAAGAATAACAAGTCTTTATTAATTAGAAAAGGAAATATTTCACAGTAATAAAAATATAAATTATGAAAAATAGATAAACATAACTTGTAGGCTTATAAATATATCACAATATTATTCCCAGTTCTAATATAAATGTGATTCAACTCTTTCACCTTTGCATAGATATACACATATATCTATGCTATCTATTTTCACTATTAAACCCATTTTAAACTTTCACTTTAAAGGTTTTCTAAACCTCATTTTCACTAGCATAGGAATCTATTTATATAGGGACATGACACATATACTTATATTAATACTTTAATTGACCCACCAATTCTATTAATATTAAATTCTCATAATATGTCACAATTATTAAATTATTGATACAATTTAAATGCATCATAATGCACCGTGCCCTTAACACATCATAAATATATATTAAATGTGTTACAAAAATTATGATTCAAGGAATTAAATTTGTAGTTAAAAATTGAAATGAATCTTTTGAGAATCCATTACACAGGGATTTTACAAAACCTCTTTGACCACACCATTGTACATTATGCTTCCTTACAATGCTTCACAAATTAATTTGTACATTGAGACCTCTAATATACTTCACATAGATCACAAACTTAATTATTCATACCATGGTTTGAGTGCATAAAATATACTAAACTATAAACAAAAAGTACACATAACATTTGTGAAATGACACAAAAAGGATTTCACACAAACTAAAAGTGTTGTAGCTTTTTATATATTGATCATTTCTTATCTAAGTGTTTTTGGTTGAAGCAAGATTAAAAGTGAACCTAGATACTTATGCATCAATTTTCTAAGCTTCATTTTCTTCCATGAACTAGGTAATATGCAATTTAGCACACAAAAAAGTACCTTTATAAAATAACCCAAGGCCTCTAACCTATTTAGATAATAAAAAAAATCCTAAACAACTTAGTGGAATCCAATCCAATGTTTATAATTGGCTGAAAATATATCATTGAGAATATTTTTATTTTTTTATAATGAACCAAAATATTATCAAGGAAAAAAAATCAATAAGCACAATACTTTAGAAAAAATACTTTATATTGATCATATTGAATCAATAGAATAATTACATACACATGGATAAATATACTTCAACATAGAATTAGAGTTTACATGAAAAATTCAAAATTCTAAAAAATAAAAAAACCTCAACCTATTATTTTTAACAACTACTATTTTTAGAAGTTTTACATGCAAGTACGTGCAGTCCTAAAAATCTCCAAAAATATTCTAAACACTAAAATTAACTTATCAAACAAATTTTAATTGAAGTTCACATCCAGTTACGAAAATATACAATTTATAAAATAGAAAAAACCTAAAAAAATACTAAAATGTATTATCGGACCCTTAGGTGGTCATGTATACCCTAAAAAATTATAGAAAATGTCCATAACTAGATAGGGCAGGTTATGGCTACACTGAAATTTTTGAGACAATTGTTTTGACATGAAGGAGATTTTAAACAGAGTTATGAATCAATATTTATGGCCTCTAGAAGTTTGGCCTCATTTTTTGCATCATTTTAATATGAAGATTTAGAATGAACACAAAAATAAAAGTAGTAAACATGAATGGTAGATAGAAATTTGAAATAAATTGGTAATTTCTAGCTAGGGAGAGAGGCTTAGTAATCCAATATGGTTAAATTATTTTCATCCTTATCAATGAAAAACTACTAGAGTAAAGAAGAGATGAAAAACTACTAGAGTAAAGAAGAGATGGTTTGAAAGGAAAACATATAATCAAATAAACTATAAATTTCATGATGTTAGATCCTTTTCAAATTATAGGTATGAATCCAATTGAGGAGAAGAGAGAAACATTTCCCATAGCATTACATCTTTCTCCATTGGATGTACTACAACTTGACACTAGGCAAGAAGTATCAAGGCATATAATCACTCCATTTTATTATATTATTATTAAGTTAATGTAAGGAAATAATCATTTGAAAATTTATCATTGATGAGTTGGGTGGAGTTATCTAAAGGAATAAAAATCATTCAATAATCCCTCGAGAATTTGAATTCACTAGAAAATTTTCAAATATTTATAGAACAATCACATAATTTATAGGGCCAACAAGACACCCTTGTAATTTATAGACAAAACAAGCCTAAATTATTCAAAATTAATATCTTTAATACAAAAAACTCTAAAGCCTTGACTAAAATTATCTGATCTATTTGAATAAATTTAGGACCAAATTTGAATCCCTGCAATATATGGAGAATGAAAAAATATTAAATGCAACCATAACCTTTCTCAATATAAATTTTTACTTAAATGAATTTTTTTTGGAACCTCTGATCCCATTCCATACCTTCTTAGAACATCACTATGTTATCTAAAATATATCTTCCTTTACTAAACCCTATTTATTCGAGCCTAATAAAAAGTAGGAGGAGATTAAAAACTTGCATAGCTAGGTATTTTATGATAATATTATAGGATGAATTCAAAAGCATGATTGAAATATAGTTTCAAATGTTCTTATAGGATCACTGACAATAGGTATGAATTTGATATTCCCTTTGTTTACAATCTAGACTATAGTTATAGATTGAAATGATTTGAATAAGACTTGAAAATAAATCTCTCCTATGGATTCCAAAATTACTTTATAAAATTTACTTGGTAAACCATTGCACTATAGTTACTTTTCATTTGCCTTATTCATTAAAAATTCACAAAGGTATTCTATTTGAATAAACCTATCATATGCCACTCATTGAGATTGGAAGAGTTGGAATTGAACTACGCCTATGACATGCTGAATATTTTAGTAGCATTCTATAGAAAAATCTTATGCTTTGAGTAATTTATTATAATGGTGAAAAAAGTATTACTCAATCTTAGGAAATTAAGTTTTCTATTGATTGGATTCACAAATAAATTTAATATGTTATAAGTTTTATGGCATTAATAATATGAAAGAATTATTTGGAAAATTTATCACTAAAATTATACTAATGCAATCTAAATTTGATTTGAGCAAACCATATCTTTTTCATACTTTGAAATTCTTGTGAAAAGTTTCTCCTAATTGGTCCCATGTTGAAACTAAATCTGCATCCAACTCGATAAACTAGTCTAATGCTTTTCCATTGAGAGAATAACCATGTAACATGAGGGAAATATATTCCTTTATAATGGGATGGACCTATTATAGGCTCAATCTACACCCTTGGAGGGGGTTCTTCAGGCCCCTTCCAATTGAGCTACATAATGGGAACAACCCTAGGTTGTGGTTCACCTATGTTAGGATTAGACCTCTGAAGAAGGTTGGCTTCCTCTTGATGCTCACATAAACTAGTGATAAAATAATGATCCACAGGGAAAAAGGTTAGAAAGAGGATAAGGGCTCCTAACAAGGCTAAAAGGGTGATACACCCAAGTTAAATGAACACTCATATAAGCTTGAATGCATATTGAATCAACATAGGACAACTATATCTTACACAACCTCACAATATCACTAGTTGATTAAATATTTCATAGGAGAGGTTATAAATAGAACACTAATCTAGACTTAAAAATTAGCTTGAAATTAACTTCAAAGAGGTAAGCAGAAGGATAGTAAACTAGGAAGATTCTCCTTCACAAATTCATTGTACACAAGCGTATTAAGCACTGATTGAAGATAACAAATAGGCAAAGAGTTGATCTTATTACTTCAAAAGGTAGTTCTTACAATATTTTGATAGGATTTAACTAGATCAAATGAGAAAAAAAAATTAAGAGTCTCAATGAGTATCCATGTATTTGAAAAGAATGAAAAATTCTAAGAGCTGATAACCCCCATAATGGGAATGAGACTAGGATATATAGGAGAAGGGAGAGAGAGAGAAGAAAGTGGGACCATGCCATAAAAAAGAGAACAAACCATCTCAAATAATTAATTACCAAATTTGAGATGCCATATTTTTATTTAGTTAGGACATTTATCATGGCTTAACAAATGGGAAAGTCACCAAAGGTTCCAAAGATGCATTGAATGCACCTAGTTGTAAGTCCCAACCACCAAATATTTTTCTTTAATATTTCATGTCATTTCTCATTGAAGACAAAACTTTCATACTCATGGATTTGATAGAATCATGGATTTGTGCATTTTAGGTATATGTTTGTAAAAAATAAGGCCAAGCTAAAGGACAAGGACCCTCTTTATGATCATAGATATCTAGCCTCAATCAAATATGGACCCAGATATCTTCTCTAGATGGAAAACTAATCTCCTTTATTGGTTTTCCTATAGCCATTTATGTCGATGTAGACCTATAGACATCATAGATTCTTTTGATATTCATTAGGTGTAAAAGACCTATTCTATCTCTAAGGAGCTTTGATAGAAATTATCAGTCCCGTTGGTTTAACCTTGATTCTATTTAGACCTAGTTCCTTTATATTTTATTTGCTGAGGTTGAAAATCTACCCCTTCAACCTTTGTTAAAAGTCCTAGGCTTGTACTTTTTTAATTATCTTATCGAAATAGACTCAAATTATTGACCCATTGACTCATTTTACACCATCAATCTTGATATATATAATCAAGAGAGAACCATCAATCATGCCCTTGATTTGTCAATATCTATTTGAGCTGGAGCCACTTAAAAGCCCCATGTTTGCACTCAAGATCTGCTACAAGTCTATCTACTTCTGTGATTGTGCAATGTGGTGTCCTCTAATCTCCTTGATCTTTTGACTTGCTCACATATCATTAGATCTAAATCCATGATTAAATGTGATCCATTTATTTCCTACCATGAAGATATTTTGACATGTTGAATTTTTCACACACTGTTAGATCAATATGTAGAAATAAATTCAAGCCTTTGATCTATTTGGGCTCACTTTCTTGTCAGTTATTTTTCACCATTGGATATTCTATAAGATTGAATGTTGATCATTGATCCTACCTTTTAAATCTAAATGGATATTCCATGAGGTTTAAAATTGATATCTATGTACTGATATTTGACATCTGCATGAATATATTTGATGTTCACATGACCATCACTAAGATATTTGAAAACCAATGGTCATTTGTTTTAATTTAAATTTGATATTTATGCTCTTGTCAATTTACATCTATGAGAACATCAATGATGTCTTCATGACCATCAATATTTGGACCCTAATAGATGACTGCTGAGCTTTACTTTGACATTTGTGTGAACATCAATGACATCTTCACGCCCCTCATTAAATATTTGAATTTTAATGGTTACTTGATGTGGTCTAAATTTGACACTTGCACAAATGTCTCCATCTGCTTCCCATGCATTATCCCCACAATAAACAATTATTTCAGACCTTTTCCTCTGGACCTTTCATCTTCAAATTTTATGTCCTTAAGAATATTGTTGTAGTATTTTCTCCCAAAAGCAATATTTTTGTAGAAACTTTGTCTCAGATAATTTATTACAAATAAAATTTATGAAGGAATTAGGTACTTATTTTTACCTTAGACAAAATGTTTGAAATAATTTATTCCTTTGGGAATTTTTTTGGACAATTTTTTTGAAATAATTCCGAACACTTAGCCAAATAAAAAGGTCCTGAAACAAATATTGCAAGTAAGGACTTAGCCAAAAAAAAGGTTTTGGACTTAGATTTTTAGCCCATAGGCTCTCCCAGACTTGTGCTTAAACTGCTACTAGATCTTTTAAGGATCGAATGAACTTGTTCCTTTGATCTACAAACTTGTCCCTAAAAAAATGACAAATAAAGTGTTTCAAAGTCTCTGTGAGATGCATGAGATATTTTGGACCATTCCTTCCATCTAACACTCTGCTCAACCTCCTAATCAACACCAAGACTTATATAATATTTACTACAATCCCATGTTTTGTATATGGGCCAAAAATTGGCCAACATTTCTTGTGACATCTGGGGGTTGTATGCCTACTATCCAAGATTACTAGCCTTAAACTAGTCCATTGGGCATATGGAGTCCAAAGTCTTCTCTCAATTGATCATGAAGATAACACAAGTCTATCCTTGTCTAGAACCTCCTTTTGAAATAACAATAATAAAAGAAAAAGAATAATGAAGTTCCCAAGGCACTTATTGAAAAGGAAACACATAGCACAATGAAAATGTGCACAAGGCACTTAGAGGAAAGCATAAAAAAGATAATCTAATATGTATAATATGTTACAATGGATTCAATGCTTCTAATAACAATGTTTCAAATGAATGCCACTGACTAGGATGGGTAGTACCTCTCCATCTAGTTGAGCAAGCTAAAAAGCATTATGTTCTCTACATCCATAGATTAAATAAGGACCACTACAGTTGTCAAACTTGGTATGGTTGCCTTGTTTGGCCTTATTTGAGTCCCATTTGAGTATTAGGTCCCCCTCCTTAAAGTTCCTTGTTGTATATCTCTTGTTAAAGGCTTTTTTGACCTAATCTTGATGTGAATCCAAAATCTTCATAGCAAGGTCCTTGGTTTCTTCCATCTCTATGAGCTCTATCATCCTCACATTCATGGGCTCATCCTCCATCAATTCAAGTTGATGAGCTAACTCTAAAGCAGGCAGCTCAAGTGAGATATGTAATTTGGTTTCCATTCCAAACACAAGAACATATAGATAATTTTCGATGGTAGTTTTATGAGTCACTCTATCAGCCTATAAGGCTATCCTTAGCTTAGTAAGCCATGTTTTCTGATTCTCTTCCATGGCCCTCTTGATGATCCTTAACAAATTATTATTTGTGGACTCTACCAGTCCATATCCTTAAGGATAGTATTTGGAAGAGGTGCTGAGGTAGATGCCCAATTTGATACCCCACTCACTTGTCTTCATACCAAGGAATGCCAATGTATTATCTAAAATTATGGTGGTTAGAACACCAAACTTGGTCACAATGTTATCGTAGAAGTCCAAAACTGCACCCTCATTGACCTCCTTCAAATCAGTGGCTTCTACCCACCTAGTGAAGTAATCACTTGTAGTGAGCACCCATTTATGCCCTACACGTGACGGTGGATTGATCATCCCTATGAAGTCTAACCCCTATTGTATGAAGGGTTGCTCCACCTAGATTAGATTGAGTGGAAGGAATGCTAGTTTTTGATTTCATGCAAAGAGATCACACTTATGGAATTTTGTAACCCATGCATGATCATCTTTGAAAAGATTGGGCTAGTAATAACTAACCCTCATTACCTTTGTTATTGTGGTTCTAGGTGTAAAATGGCCTTGTATAGGTCCTTCATGGAATTGCTCCAAGAGTTTGGTCACCTGGTCATCATCTATGCACCTAAGGAGTACTCCATTGAGGTATTTTATAAAAGGGACACCACCAACTAATGTATAAGGTATGGATTAAAGACTAAAATACCTTCTTTTGGCTCTATCCAAACCTTGGGGGCATTTCCCTATTGTCAATAAGTGAGCCATATCTTGAAGCCATCTCTTTTGAAGTGGCAGTGTACCTACCTGTGAGTTATCTTGGGTCACCAAAATAGCTTCCTTGTCTTCCTAGAGTTCATCTAACATGTGATCACACAAGCCCTTACCCTTGACTAGCTTGGTGGCTTTGATCTTCACATCATATTCCATGACCTTGGTGATCTAGCCTGTTCTTTGTTCACATAAATCCTTGTTAAGGAAAAAGTCCCTAACCCTAGGATGAGACACCATAAGATGAATCCTATTTTTGGAGAGCATTGGTATGGACTTCTTGAGACTCCTCAAGGCTTTAAGAACCTATTTTTCAATAAAGGTGTACCTCATTGCATATATTTCTAGTTCTTGACTAAATAAGATAATTGGCTGCTCCATTCCTTCCCCATTCTTCTATATTAGCATATTTGATATGTTGTCAACATTAGCAAAGGTGAAAAATATGAATTCCTTGGATAAATTATGATTTATGAGAGAAGAGGCTTTGGCAATGGCTTTCTTGATGGCCTCAAAAATTGCCTTGCCTTCATTTGATGAAGAAAACACTTGGCTCTTATTTAACATGGTGGTGATAGGTTTGACTAGGTCTAAAAACCTTGGTATGCACCTTCTCACAAAGTTAATCTTCCCAAGGAAGCTTTGGATTCCTTTCTTGTGCTTTAGCAAGGATAAGGCTAAGATATCACTTACTTTATCAGGGTCAATGGATAATCTTTTTTTTTGAAACAATGTGACCTAATAAATTACCTTCATGCACAAAGAACACACATTTATTGGAAATTAAAAATATCCCATACTCTCTGCATCTTTGGGATATTAGCCTTAGATGATCCATGTGCTCACTATATTTATTGGAGAAGACTATGATGTCATAAAAGTAGATAAGTATCATTTAGTTTAGTAGCTCTTGGAAGGCCATGCCCATTTCTATTTGAAAGGTTTCCCCAATATTGGACAATCTAAAAGGCATCTTCTATAAGCAAATGTGCCCCTCTTGATGGTGAAGGTAGTCTTGTACTAGTCTTCCTCTCTTACTAGCACCTAGTTTTAACCTGAATATCCATCTAAGAGAGAGAAGCATTTTGAACCAATAACTATTTGTAAGAGTTTATCTATGAATGGTATAGGGAAATGATCCTTCAAAGAGACTCTATTAAGATCCCTGAAGTCCACATACAACCTAATTTCCTCATTTTTATTCTTGATAGATTCATATAACAACCCATGAGGAGTGCTTAATTGGAAAGATGATCTTGGATTCAATCAACTTGGTCAATTCCTTCCTCATGAGCTCTTCAATCTTAGGGTTTATGGGCCTCTACTTCTACCTAAAAATCTTGGAATTAGCCTCTAGTTCTATAGTGTGTTAGGCCAATTTAGGATCCAAGCCTCACTATATTACCAAGCAAAGATGTCTGCATATTCCTTACAAAGATCTATGAAAACATGCCTTTCATCTTTAGTTCCTACCTTTCTAAGCTTGAGGATCTTATCTTCAAAGATAAGAATTCTCTCATAGTTCTCTTCATTATTTGACATCACTACTATATCCTTCCTCATATGGTCCTCTTAATTAAGGAGACCTTCTGGGGTGACTAGGCATTTAGGAAGATTATTGGACCTTAATTGAATGATCTGCTCCCCATACTGATGCTACAATTTTCCTTGGTTGATGGAAGAGAAATTTTCTTCTTGATAAAAGAATCATGCAATCTGTTTATCACTTTCAAAGACCTACCAATAAGCTTCATTATCTGGCACTTATGGTCTTATTACCACTTTGACATGTGGTTGTACCTTGGTATTTTAAAATTCATTAGGGATATCAAAATGATCCCCCATAGCTATTAGCCTATCAACATGTTCAGTTTGGCTCTTTAGGACTAATTGGATTTAAAGGCCTCAAAGTCATTAGTTAGGTCCCACACTTTAAGTTTGTAGGAATTAATTAAGGAGTTCTTATTGACATTATGGCCTCTTACTTAGTGCATAACCAATTCACTATTCCCATATACTTTTTGATCTTTCTCTTACTCACTTATTGAAGGCCATGGATGAGACCCTCATATTTTGTTGCATTACAAGAAAAAATGAATTGGAACCTATATGAAGATAAGTAATTATCATTTGAAGGAGATACTAGAGTAACACCTGCACCCACTCCATGATTTCTCCTCAAACCATCAAAGAACAACTTCCATAAACCACTAGAATCTTTTTAAGGCCTCATGAGGGATGGGATGGACTGGTTCTCTTCATGTAAGCAATAGACACTCAAGTCCCTTTCTTCAACACCTTCTAAGGGGGACACTAATTGGATACCAATATATTGATCATCCAAGAATATGTTTGTTATCTACTCTAGATGATGTTTAGCTCCTCTATTACAAATTCATTCTCATCAATGATGGTGCAATTGATGTTGATATTATCTGGTACATAGGGCTCTAGGTGGAACTGTGTAATGGGCTTAGATTTGATTGACACTTTGGCCCCATATATTGTTTTAAATTTCATATATGACTAATTTAATACAAGGTAACCTCTAATATTTGTGGTGAACTCCCTAGATAGGCATAGTGGAAAATGAGGAGGCACATCCAAGATCAACACATCTTGAACCACTTAGACACTAGGGAAAGCATGCAAGGTCAAGTTGAGGTTTATGATTATGTCAGATGGCTTAATGGAAGAAAAATCTAGTTGTATCACTCCTTTGGATTGGGGCTCATATTTTAGACTAAGCTAATCATATATAGACTTTGGCATTACCGAGGTACTAGCCCCTCTATCCACTATGCAATTTATGCACTAAAGAGTTGTCAATGATCACTAAAATATAGAAGGGGGGAGGCTTAACTATGTTTCTTGAGTTCCCTTCATTTGGTCCTTTGGTTGCATTGGTAAGGACCATATTTTCCTTACTTGGTGGCTTGTCTATAACATTGATCTTTGACAGTCCTTATTGAAGTATGTCTACTTGGCTAGGCATGGAGAGAATGTCCCACATTGACACATTCACATTAGACATTTTCATTTGTTCAATAATGTTGATAGGTGACCGAACAACCTTTAGTTATGATTTAAGAGCCACAATTATACCTTGAGATTGTGAGTTTTTAGGGACTGAGACATTTCCCTACTTTTGAACCTTTGGAACTATTAAGACCTTTAGAATAAAAGTAAGTCTAACTAGATTAGATATTCAAGGAGTAATGGTAGGAAGCTCCTTGCTTGCTTCCTAATTACCATCCATGTTCCTTCTCTTGGATATTATATTTGATGGCATTGGAATAAAATCTTGGCTACAACTAGCCTATTGGTTGAATGCATAACACTCTTCTTGTTCATAGTTCATCATTATATCACCCAACTGGCCTGGTCTATGATCATGGTTTTAACCTTGTTGAGGCTCTTCTGGATTGGTCATCATAGGTACCTCTATGTTTTGGGCCATAAGAGTTTGGTTGTACCCAAAATTAGCAGCTTGTTGTCATTGATCATTGAAATCTTAGGTGAAATCAATGGTTAAGACAATGGATTACCCAAAAGATTGATTCCAAGGCATGGTACCCTCAACTTCTTGAGACACATTATTTTGAATTGGGACCAAGGTGTTGGAAATTCTTACAATATTAGGATTGTAGTTATTCTCCCTATTGTATCCATGTTGTCATTGTCCTTGGTTTTGAACTTGGCCTTGGCTTTGGTAGTTACCTTTGTACGGTGGCTTATTTATTTGAAATTATTGTTGTTGAGGTTGATATGAACCTTGATAAGGCATATTGAAAGCCTATGACATATTAACATTTACTAGCTCATTTCCCAAAGACTGCAACATGCTCTTAATTTGTTGGAAGTTCTTTTGGTCTTGGGAATCACTAGATCCACTAGTAGAAGATTTCTCTTGTTTTGGTGTAGGTATTATTGTAATTATTGGTGTAGGATGAATGACATCAAGTGGAGGGATAGTGACATGAGGTGGTATAATTTTGGTAAATAAGGGCATTGGTGGTCTAGGTGTAAGCTTGCCAGCTTGAACTAGATAATTTTATGCTTTGATGGCCACCTCATAAGCATTTAGATATATATTCCCTCCCATAGATTATATCATCACTGCTATATCACTGTTTAAATATTTTAAATAGTAAAAAAAGGCAAAGCTAGGGGTTGGTCTAACTGAGATTGGGATTAAGTCCCAAGTTTTTTGGAACCTTACGTTGAAGTCTTGCATGACTTCACAAGGAGCTCTCTTAATGGTAGTTAGTTGATTTACAAGTGACAAATGGTCATTTTTGTCCTTAAATATTTTTCAAAAAGCATCACCTAACTAATCCTATGTTTTAATGGATTTATTAGCAAGGCCTCTATGCCAATCTAGGGTCTTTCATTTGAAATAAGTAGTTAATAAACTAATAGCTATATTTTCCTCTATGACATTATGGATATTGAAAAAATTGGCTATGTTTATGAAGTGATCTGAAGGTGTTGTATCTTGGTCTCCAATATAATAGGGGACACTTTTAAGATATGAAACTAGGGTAGGATCATATTGAGTTAGGTCTAGAGGACTTTGGCCATTAAAGGCCACAAAGGGAAAAGGTGTATGGGATGTCATGGCAATGAGAGTGTTTTTTTAAGGTCTTCTTGCAAGGGTAGGCCTCAAAAATGACTTAAGAGCAAAGGTTCCTCGATATGGATGTGTATTGGCAAACCTTAATATTTTTGCTGAATTTAAAGGTAGTTAAAAAATTCAAAGGGAATACCTCTTGAAGTTGACCTTGTTGTCATCTTTGGCATGAGATGAAGTTACTGCTCTACTACTAGATTGTTGAATCTTTATTTTAGAGTTGTCAGATGTTGTTGCTTGGGGGATTAACTGCTTTACCTAATTTAAACAAGCCAACGTCAACTTTGATCAATATTCCTTGAACTATAGTCCTACTGAGCATGCTAGAAACTATTTTAGGCTCAATATGCACCCTTGGATGGGGTTCTTAAGTCCCCTTCCAATTGATCTACATAATGGGGACAGCCCTAGGTTGTGGATCATTTATGTTGTGGTTGGACCTTCAGAGAAGGCCAAATTCCTCTTGATGCTCTCCTAAACTAATGATAAACTAATGATTCATAGGGAAAAGAGTTAGAAAGAGGATAAGGGATCCTAATAGGGCTAAAAGGATGATGAACCAAAGTTAAATGGACACTCATATAGGCTTGAACACAAATTGGATCAGTATAGGACAATTATAACTTACACAACCTCATAATCTCACTAGTTACATAAATATTTCATAGGAGAGGTTCCAAATAGAACACTAATCTAGACCTACAAGTTAGCTTGAAAACACCTTCAAAGAGGCAAGCAGAAGGACAATAAAATAGGAAGATTCTCCTTCAAAAATTCACCATATACAAGCATACTAAGCACTGATTAAAGATAAGATATAGGCAAAGAGTTGATCCTATTACTTCAAAAGGCCATTCTTATAATATTTTGATAGCATTTAACCTTATCAAATGAGCACTTTTTTTGAAAGAGTCTTAATGAGTATCCTTATCCTAGAAAAGAATGAAAAATTCTAAGAGTTAAGAACCTCCATAATGGGAATGCGACTAGGATATATAGGAGAAGGGAGAGAGAGAATGAAAGTGGGAGCATGACATTAGAAAAGGAACACACTATCCTAGATCATTAATTAAGCTTGAGTTACCACCCACTTCTCCAATGAATGTCTTACCACCTTTTTAATCAATTAAGACACTGCTCATGGCTTACTATGTGGGAAAGTCCCCAAAGGTTTTGAGGACACATTAAATGCACCTAGATACAAGTCCTAACCACCAAATACTTTTCTTTGATCTTTCACACCATCTCCCACTAAAGACAAAACTTTCATGCTCATGGATCTAACAAAATCATGGCTTTGTACATTTTAGGTGGCTCTTTGTAAAAAATAAGGCCATGTTAAAGGATGAGGACCCTCTTCATGATCACATATATCTACCCTTGATCAAATCTAGACCCAAATCTCTTCGATAGACAAAAAACCAATCTCTTTTATTATTTTTCCTATAGCCATTTATGCTGATGCAAACCTATAGACTGTATAGCTTCTTTTGATCTTCATTAGGTCTAAAATACCTATTCTATATCTAAAGAGCTTTCTTGGTAATGCTTGGTCTTGTTGGTTTAACCTTGATCCTATTTAGACTTTATTCCTTTATATTTTCTTTACTCAGGTCAAAAATCTACCCCTTCAACCTCTGTCAAAAGTCCTAGGCTCACCCTTGTTTAATTGGCTTATTGAATTTGACTCAGATTATTGACCCATTGACTAATATTACATCATATATATTGATCTATATGATCAATCAAGAGCCATCGATCCTACCCTTAACTTTTCATTCTATATCTGAGCTAGTACCACTTTGTAGCCTTGCATTTACACTTATGATCCACTGCCAGTCTATATGCTTCCATACTTGTGCCATGTGGTGGCCTCTAATCTCCTTGACCTTTTGACTTGCTAATGTGCCATTAGATCTGAATCCATGATTAAATTTGATCCATTTATTTTATACCACAAATATCCTTTGACATGTTAACTTACTCACGTACCATTAGATCAAGATGTACGAAGCAATATAAGCGTTTGATCTATCTGGGACCACTTTCCTATCAATCTCCATTCATCATTGGATCTTCTATATGATTCAACACTAATTATTGATCCTAATTTTTAAATCCACATAGCTATTCCATAAGTATTAAAATTAATGTCTACATGCCTATATTTAATGTATACATGAGTATATTTGACATCTATGCAGCCATCACTGAGATATTTTAAAACCAATGGTCATTTTTCATGACATAAATTTGACATCTACACACCCATCAATTAGCATCCATGGGAATGTCAATAACATCTATGTGATCATCAATATTTTGACCCTAATGGATGACTACTAAGATTTACTTTAACATTTGTGCAAATGTCAATGATGTCCACACACTCATCACTACATATTTGACTTTCAATGGTTACTTGATGTGGCATGAATTTGCAACTTATGCAAATGTCTCCATCTACTTCCCATGTATTTTCCATTTAATAAAAAATTCCTTCAAACTTTGTGTTTTAGAACTTTTCCCATAGACCTTTTGTCCTTGGATTTTATGTCCTTGAGAAAATTTTTATGGGATTTTATCCCAAAAGTAATCTATTTGTAGAAACTTTATCTTGGATAATTTTTTGCAGGCAAAATGTCTAAAGGAATTAGGTCCTTGCTTTTGTCTTAGATAAACTATTCAAAAGAATTCATGCCTTTGGGAATTTTGTTTCAAAAAAAATGTTTAAAATAATTCCCAACACTTAGCGAA
Organism: Torreya grandis; assembly: GCA_037957365.1. Taxonomy (NCBI): domain Eukaryota; kingdom Viridiplantae; phylum Streptophyta; class Pinopsida; order Cupressales; family Taxaceae; genus Torreya; species Torreya grandis. The sequence continues at coordinate 390,264 of JARHVA010000604.1, forward strand.
ATAAAAATGTCTCAAAATAAATATGCCAAGTAAGGACTTAGCCAAAACAAAGGTTTTGCACTTAGCTTTTTGGCCTGCAGGCTCTCCCAAACTTGTGCTTGAACTTTTATTAGATATTTGAAGGCTCGAATGAACATGTTCCTTTGATCTATAGACTTGTCCCTAAAAAATTAACAAATAACACTTTAAGTTAACTTACAATGTTTCAAAATCTTTGTGCACTTCATTAGATCTTATGGACCATTCCTTCCATTTAACACTCTACTCAACCCTTTCTCCACACTAATATTTTTAGAATCTTTACTGCAATGTCAAGTTCTGTATGTGGGTCAAAAATTGGCCAACAAGACCACAAATATATTTTCCACATCTAGGGCTAATGTGGTAATAGGACTGGTAGAACCATCTTTATTGAAAGGGGGGATATATTTTAAAGATGATTTTGGGATTCTATCCTAATGCTGAATAAATAATGGGCTACCTAAATTCCATGACAAAATGGTAACGATCTTGGGTTGGCCACAATATTTTAATTTTTTTTTATTACAACACTATAATTTTGAAGGAAAACAAGGCATGTAAATGATCAATAGAGTCTCCAAATGATAGGAAATACTTAAAGAATAAAAATTAACTTAGATTCTCACCAAAATATCAGCCTAAACATTTAAAATTAATATTTTTTCATAATATTTTCAACTTAAAATGAAATCCTCTCTCATTGGGCATGCCAAAATTTATTGATGGCTAAGTTATTCCACTTGATGACAGTCACCAAACATAAGATAAAATGGATCTCTATTCATTATGGGACTTCTCTGAGTATATAACCTCCATAGGTAGATGGATCAATTTAAATTATAATGTTAATCTACTTTATTCTACTTGTAGGCTAGAAAATATTGAGGAAAAAAGAGTTTGGAGGATGCATAAAACAAATGAAATTATGTACCAAGATAAGAATATGGAAAGATTTCATATCTATAATAACATAATTTCATCAACATATATGAAGGGAAGTGATCACGATAAATAAAATGAAACATAAAAGGAAAGGCACAATCCATGAACTAAATATTATAAAAAAGAACAGAGCCAAAGGGTATAAAAATATAACCATGATTACCATGTCCATTGCAATAAAGGTATGGGATATTCATATACACTAGTAAAAATAAAGGCTTAGATTTGAATCATATAAACTTAGGGGAATAACAATCCAATAAATCCTATTACATAATGTGAAAGAATGAAATAAGACAAGAGGGAATACACATTTAGTTTTAATGGCCCACTATAATAATTAAATGAAAAAATAATAATTTTTCCCTTGGCTATACCTTCCTTGGATATTGAATGGATCAAAAAATATATCTTGGATCTACCCATACGACCCACATGTTTCTACTGTACTCTACAAGTTTTCTTTGAATTTCAACACACCTTCTCTCCACTCTCCCCCACCATCCCCAAACACACTTATACGATATTAATTTTAAATATTAAAATTATGTTTTATGTCATGCCATATCATTTTTTATTTTATAACCTCTCATATTATTCATGTATCTTTTTCTTTTAATACAATGCTTCACAGGGATTCTGAGTTATTACATAAGTAGGATTTCTAGAATAAGCTCACATGGTAAGTGCATGGAGTTGGGGGAAAATTTTGTGATTTTTTTTAAATTTTATTAGGTAAAAGACCTACTTTTATAGGGACTAGGAACAAAAGTATAAGCAAAGTAATATAAAGTATGAAAAGCCCCACAGGCTAAGAGCCAAAAACCAAAGTATTAAAAAAACAACTAACCATCTTAGCGGAGGATGAAAACACATAAATTAAAAGGAAAATTTATTCTGAGAGGGAGGAGGCCTCTGTGAGTACCTTAAAAGCCTTAGTCTCATTTGTCTACTCAATCATTTTGTTTTTTGTGATTCTAGATTAGGTTCTATTATTCAGACCTTTAACATCCTCTTTGGCATTGTCATTTTGGGTTTCTTTTGTGGATGTTCCTTCTCTGGTGTCTTTTAGGAGGGGGATTTTAGGGGAAGCTTTTGGGAAAGAATCTCTATCAACTCAGTGATATACTATTGGGGACTGACTTCAACCTTAGCCAAGTGTGAAAAAGATTAAATCATTTTGGAGGCCTCCTTATTAATGGTATTCCACTCCTGAATCAATCCGGCTAAACCCATCCCTATCTCATGCAATTTTTTGTTTAACCCTTACATATATTTGTTGTTGATTATTATCACCTTTGATAGGGTGCCTTAACTTTACCCACTACCTCCATAAAGTTCCCTTTATCCATCATAAGGGGTTTAGGTTTGATGACAATGAGGTTTAGGGGGAGATCCCATGTAAAGCTCTTGGATATGAGGCTTACAAGGTAAAGAATGGGCAATAGGAGGTGGGAGCATAAGGTAGAGTCTTCCATGGGGGATTATTCCTCCATGGAAGACCCTCTTGATATTAATTCCTTACCACAAAGGGTCTCACCATGTTTCACCAATAAGAGAATAAGGCCTTAGTGAATAATGGTGTTGGTTTCATTTATTTAAAATGTGAGTGTAGTATACTCAAGGGATTTAAGAAGGAAATATGGTAAGATAATTTTGAAACCTTGGAAGTGATTCAAAAGAAGGAAATGATAGGAAGATATGAGAGTATACTTACTTTCAAGGGTGATATACTTCATAATCTAGAAACATACTTCTAGCCAATATCGTAGAGGGTTTATGCATAGGAAACCTTTTTTGTCATTTTTGATGATCTCATTGGTTTTAAAAAAAATCTACATGAGTTCCATCTTCTTCGACTGGTATTAGAAGGATTTATCCCCTTCACAAGAAATTCTCGTGACTTCACTTATCATATCCTCAGTTATAGAAATTATTATGCCTCTTATTTCCACTATTCTCTTATTCCATACTACCATAAATTCCTTTAAGATGTCCACATCGTAGCCTGTGACCCTTTGCATGAATTCAGTAAGACCCCCTCTACATAGTTTCCTCCATACCTTTTTAATGCTTCGAACCTCTAAATAGGACATTGGCTCCTCTGTCCCTATTGCCTCCCATGTTGTTCTTGACTATGGAATAAATGATTGAGAGGAAATTAGAATTTACCATGACTTGGTAGTAATTAGAAATAACGGATTCAAAATAACTTGAAGTGTAAGTTTTCCTCCACCTTTTGTTATTAACTCTCCACATGGTGATATAATGGTAGAGTATACTTTTTAAATACCCTAGCTTTGGTTGTAATTTTCACACGTGTGATTATCATATCAACATCCTATATAGTATTGGATTAAATTTAAATTTGTGTCATGACGTGTTTAGGGATGTGGCAACCAATGTGTCAGGTAGATAAAATAGGGAGGCCAACTCCACTGTTAGTGAATAATTCTTCCACCCCATTTCCCTCATGGTAAGTATGAACTATGGATGAATTTTCCATTTCCATCATAATCTGCCTGTCATCATTGATGTAAGATTTAATTGTGTGATAAGGGGTGGTTTAGCCATCTAAAGCATTTAGGATGTTAAGGGGGTACTCTTAAATTATTATTCTACCTAACTTGAGGTTGGAGCAAGTTGAATGCCCTAGACTAACACCTTGCATTTAGCCACATAGTTGGTCTAAATTCCTAAGGGCTAGCATACATGACAATCAACATCTTTGTTGAGTTTCTAATGGCTCCTCCTCTTCCCACAAGACTTAGATTTGCTTTTGAATCCCCGTAAAAATTGAGTTTAACCCTAATGTGTATGTGTTATATAGATTACACACACACACACACACACACACACACACACACACACACACACACACACACACACACACACACACACACACACACACACACACACACACACACACACACACACACACTTTTGAAACATAGGCTTGGATATGCATTATGTATAGTGTCTATAATGTGTATGTGTTATAATGCATATGCATTATATTAAAGTGAAATAAAAAATAAAAAGGCTCAAACCCATGGGCATTTCCATTCTCACTCATTTTTATATTTTATATGGCCTTCTCTATGCTAAATTTCATTTGTATTGTGCTTGGAGGAGGAGAAAACACGTTATAATTTCCCATCATCTTGATGAATTGGTAATGCCACTATAGAGGGGAGTTAAGTAATTAAAAATCAAACCTATTAACACTATATTTTAGCATTGTTTTCCTATTTTAATTATTTTATTGTTAAAACTCATTTTTTTAATAGCCCATTCAACTACAAGAAAATACCCTACTAACCATCCTCCTAACCCTCTAAACCCTCCACCTAACCCTCTTAACCCTCCTATCCCTCCTATAGTTCCATAAAACCACCTATGTAATTAGTATTATTTGGTTGTACACATAGTGAAAAATAAAATGGAAATTGAAAAAAAATTAGGATAATGAGGGAACCCACTTTGACCAACACCCATTAAAACTATTTGGCCAATACCCTAGATTTAGTATTAGGTCAAATTGACTTGATAATGAGTCAAATTGATAGTTGGGCATCACATAGGGATATAATTAGGTCTCATTATGATGATAAATTATCATCACATGAAGTGAAGGATAAAAAAATATCAAAAGACATAATATATGCCTTATTCATCAACCCAACAACTAATGCACCCTTTCCACTATCCATAATTTTTTTTTGATCCACCAATGCTAGCACAATTTGATTAGAAATAATTTTTTTGCACTGATGGTGGATGTTGTTTGATTACCCACTATGTAACAAACATAAGGTCCTATTTTATTTTTTGAGTAAAATCTACTATGATTTTGTCCTCAATGAGATTCCCAACTATTTTAATTACTTAGAGTTTCAAGGTCGAAGGAAAGGATTTACATAAGATAGAAAAAGTACATGTCATGTGCTTAATTGGCCTGCAAGGGTCCTTAACCAAAAGCCACTTTAATTCAAGATCCCTTATATGGTGAAGGAGGTCATGGAGATTGACACTTTTCATGTGCTTAGTGCACTTATTAACACACCTGTTCATCATAAAAGTAAGATTTCTTACACTAAGGTTAGAGATAATCCACTTAATGTTCATACCCAACCTTATTATTACAAATATTATGGTGCTATATGCACTATACCTTTAGATGATGAAGATGGTAATTTTGAGACTAAGATGATATACCTTTGAGTGATGAGTTTTTGGCATGTACATTTTGTGTCCACACATCAGTCAGTGTACACATACACATGTATATTTTATATTTGGCATGCTAAATTTTAGTTATATTTGTATTTAAAAGCTAGTAATTGATTTAAATAGATATTGAATAATATATATGTAATTTTTTATGTTGAAGGAGGAGATGGTGTCATCATCTTCATGGTCCACTACTGCATTTTTGGTCTAACTAATGTTTACATATGCACAACCAATTTTTAGACCATATTCTCCTGCATTTTTTGATGTTACTAGGCTAATGTTCATATATAAAAAGTTAATTTTGAATTAATATTATACTTTGTGTACATGTTTATATTTATATAGATTTATGTTCTTGACTAATAATAATAATACATGTTTAAATTAAAATTTGAATGATAGTGATGTGAATGCAAATCATATGTGTGAGATGTGTTGAAATATATAGAGATAAAATCCCTAACATTAGAACCCCTATTTGAATATATAATTTATAGGGTGAATAATGAATCTTTTAATGCTTTTAATAATTATTAAAATTTTAGAGAGTATCCTTAAACATGTCTAATGATGTCTTTCTCCCATTTTTTTCCAAAATACATTCATCCTCCTATTTCTTCTAATTTCATATTGTTGGTGTTCGTTCACCTTCTCAAACTTTTTTTACTTCTTTTAATGCTTCACAAGTTTCTTTATTATCATCTCTTCTTCATAGTGTTTCTTAAGTACTCAATATTTTCATTGCTACATATAATACCACTACTTATCTTTCAAATCCTTAATTTAGTTCCCTTATGGGAATAATGCATGTTATGCAATAGCTTAAGTTAAATTTATCTATCAAGGATCTTAAAATTCAATTACACTATTATTAAATAGTATGCTCTTGGTTTATTTTATTCCTAGGTCCCTTTGATCATTTCCCCCTGATTTTGTGCTTCTCTTTTTCATTTTTTTTATTCTCTTTGTGTGTTGAATTTCATTACAATAGGGTCCTAAATTAAGATAGATAAGTTGAGAAACACATAATTATATAATGCATAAATATAGGATAAGGAATAAATCAAGAAAGTGGGTAGAGTTTTTGCAGTTAAGAGTGATAAAAGTTTAAATATAAGACCTAAATTGTAGTGGCTATAGAAAATTATTATCTAGATTCCTCAAATTACATCATTTTCATTTTATAATGCAAGTGAAAATTCATATAAAGATTAGGTCTTACATCACCATGAAATATTTTTTAGTTAAATTTCTTATTGGTTTACAATTTTAATAGAGATAAAATGGTTTTAAAATTTATTTTAATTGATTATGGGTTTAATCAAGGAGATAAATTTGCCATATATCTCCAATATTTTATAGGAAACTAAGTGAGGTTGTTTATTTAGTTAATGATCAAAATGGAGACTCCTCCATCTCTATGAGCTAAGACAGACATAGGTATTATTGCTTCAACATAATCTTCATAGGCACTCACTAATGTACATGTTAACTTATAATTTTAAATTATAAATATAGATTTTTCAATAATTTTACTAGATAGTTGAGAAAATATAACTTATGTGAATGTATTATGTAGGGTTGTTTGATGAAATTTTATAGTTCCATTCAAATTATTATTAGGACACTTTCTCATATTTTATTTAAGTTTCACATGACAATTCATGCACCTTGATCTATCACTAACCTTGTTGAGCATCATATATAGATTTAACATGACCATGAGATTGTAGTAAGTGCATGTTTAAATTATTTTTGTATTCTAGTTTCAAATTAATTTTTGAACTTGGTTGCATGTATAGTATGTAAATTATCTAATAATATTTTTATTTAAATAGGTTTAAATACAAGAAAGCTATGAGAATATAAGGACTCATGGTTGGACAAATAAGAATCCAAATCATCTGAGGGATCTCCATCTATGAGCAAGATATCCCAGGGAGAGTCTTTTTAGAGGAAGGCAAAGAGGGGGAGGCTATTTGATGAATATGATGTCTTAGATAGTGTACTTGTTTGTGTGCTTATATGTAAATGCATGCATTTTTGGCATTATATATGTATTTGACATTCACACAACATTCTAATATGTTGTTAAATGATGTAATTTTTTGTATGCCTATATGGCATTCACCTAACTTTATATATATATATATATATATATATATATATATATATTTGTGTGTGTATGTGTATACATATATGTATATGTATATGTTCCCATTTTATGGTGATCATCTTTCTGTGCACAATTCAACTCGCATTATTATTACAAAACTAAATTTGATAGTTGTATGGTCATATTTATATATGATCATCTTTAATATTTCCTTCATGTAATTTATTAAAACTAACTTACAAACTTTCAATATGTGTTGCAATTAAAACTATATGGGATAAAATAGTATAATTTTTGAAATAGAGTTATATATTACTATGAAGTGCCTCTCATGATTGGGCTACACTGTTTATCACTATTCTAATATGGATACCCTTACTACATTGGTTTAATATCATTTGGGACTTGATATTAAAATTTTGTGTTCATTTAGTTTATAGGCATATCACATTTCTATTAGAAGTAAAATTGAAACAAAAAATGGAATACTCATCTCTTGAATACCTTCTTCAGATGACCTTATACATTTTACTTTTGCAAATTTGATAAAGTGGTTATGTTTTACCTCCTCCTTTGGGATGTTATCTCTTTGGATATGATTTGAATTTTTTTGATACTTTCAACTTTATTTAAAGTTTTTTCTCTTATTGGAATCAAATTACAATCACCCATGTAATAATGAATTGATGTTTTTCTATCTCTTTCTCTATAGGATTTTTCCCCTTGTTTTAGAGATTCTTCTTTGGCCCTTTGATGTAGTGCAAGATTATGATTTTCATGTCCCTTGAGGCCTTATAATATTTTTATGATTATATCTCTGTTGTTTCACCTCATAAAATGTTTTATCTCCCACTTCAGTACACTCAACATGGATATTTAGTCTCTTCTCATTATATATCCGCTCCACTATTTAGGAGTATGAAAACACTGATAATAAATGTTGTCAAAGTTGAAATGATAATTGGAGAACTTTGATTTTGGTGATTCATGGATAGAAAATGTCACTTCAAGCACATTCAAGGTCATATCTAACATTGAAGAATAGGTTTGTGACTTATGATCATGCCTAATTGAGAGATTCACCACTTGTTCCAGCCTCAAGAACACCCTTCCCAATACAATAAAAATGTAGTTTTAAGCCTAACCTCATGAGTGCATAAAATATAAATCATAAGTCATTTATATGACCCTAAAAAAATCTTAGTGTGTGTGTTAAATAACTCTAATTTCACCTCAAATAACATCTATGGAACCCTTAATACTAATACATGGCACAAGTTTTAGTAATGGGTCCTAAGATGCAACATTTTTAATGTGAAGAGATAAGTTCTTAAGTTCCAACTGGCATTTATGACTCTAAGACCTCTAGGTAAAAAAACGTCACTTTGAACACATCTAGATAGGTAAATAGCATATGATCCCATGACATCAATGTCTAAATCCATGTGGAATCATGTTTTCACTACTATTTATAAGTGCAAAAACACTGATAACAAAAGTTTTTAAATTTGAAGCAATTATTGGATAACTCCACTTCTAGTGCCTTAAAGCTAGAAAATGGAACTACCAACATGTTTAAGTGGTGGATAACATCTAGGAAAAAGTTACTAGAATTAGATAATCCTTTTTATATAGACCTACCACCCATTTTGGCCTCAAGAACACCATTCCAAATATAATAAAAATATAGTTTTTAGCCTAACTTCATACATGCATAAAGTAAAAACTATAAGTCAATTAGATGAACCATCATTTTTGTGTTGAATCCCTCTAATTTCATGCTATATTAGGTTAATGTAATGTTTAATACCAATATGTGGCACAAGTTGCAATAATGGATCCTAAAATATAACTTTTTTTGTAGTAAAGAGATAAGTTCTTGAGCTCCAACTTACATTTATACCTCTAAGAACTCCAGGTGAAAATACATCCTTTTGAACACATATAAATATACAAATGACCTATAGTACCATGATCCTAATGTCCAAATCCACCTAGAAACATGTTTTCACTATTTTTCAAGAGTGTAGAAACATTGCCAATAAATGTTGTCAAAATTGAAATGGAATTTGGAGAACTCCACCTTTAGTTCTTCGTGTCTCAAAAATGGCACTACCAACAAGTTTGAGGTGGTAGATAATTTCTAAGACCAGGTTATTTTCTTTTCATCGTGTTTGGTTGAGAGACCCACTAGCCATTTTGACCTTAAGAATTCCCTTCCCAATATTAACAATTATATATTTTTGGCTAAATTTAGATGCACATAAAACAAAAATTGTAATTCATTGACATGAACTAAAATAACTCTCATGCGCATGTCAAATCCATCTAACTTTACTCTGAATCACATCTATGGAACCTTGAAGATGAATTTCCCCACACACTATAGTAGCAAGTCCTAAAGTGTAATTTTTTTTAGTGAAGAGACAAGTTCTTATCCTCCAACTAACATTTATACCTATGGGACTTCCAGTGTAATTCCATCACTTTGAACATGTCTGAAAAGGAAAATGACACATTATACCATGACCACAACCTATAAATCCATATGGATGCATGTTTTCAATATTATTAAAAAGTGTGGAAGCACTAACAAGAAATGTTATTAAAGTTGATGTTGCAGTTGGAGAACTCCACCTTGAGTGTTTTATGGTTCAAAACTAACATTGCTAACATGTCTAGGGTGGTAGATAATGTCTAGGTTCAGGTTCTTGACCTCCCATCATGCCCAATCAAGAGAAAAACTACCCATTTTGGCCTAAAGAGCATCATTTATGTAATAATTAAGTACTTACATAAATCTTATCTTAGCTTTAAGAATATGAAACTCTTTACTAGTAGTGTCAATCATGTGAAGGTGGAAGCTTATTTTGCACCACTAACCTTAAAAAAAAAGTAATTAATTAAAAATTAAATTATATGTACTACATATAAAATCAATAAAATTTGGCAAAATTCAATACATCTACATTTAAAAAGTCAACATACCTTGGAATTTCAATCCAACAAACCATTAGGATTTGCTCTAATCTTGATAGGAGCAAAAAGAGCTTCATGGTCTAACTCATGAACATTCAATAGATTCCTATTTAATGGCCTCCCATGATATTTAACCAATTGAATATTTATTGCAAGAACCAAATTTAAATAGTTTCATTTCTTCTTATATGTTTTAAAGTCTTTAAATAAATATACATCTAAATGTTTTATAAGATATTATCACAGACAAGTTCCAGTGACTACCACAAACCTAGTGGGATAATCAATGTTTTCTCCATCTATGATTGGGAAAGTCAATATTTTATTTTCCTCCACACACTAATATAAGTAGTAATTTATTCCCTCTTCATCATCCTCATTAGTAGTAACTATAAAAAAACATGTCATGTATCACAAAATATAATAATTTAATGATGTCGACAAGATAAAGAATGAGAATAAATAGTACATAATGATTAATCTTCTACCTAGTTTCACTAGATCAAATACATGGCCAAAGTCATGTGATGATTTTATATCTATAAGTTGTAATTTTGGTAGAACTTGATATGTGTCAATTGGAATTAGAGGTCTACAGCTCCATTCATCCACCCACTCTTATGAATCACACTCATTCCAAATAGATTCCATGCATACAGAACAAAAAAATTCCAAGTGTCTCATATGAATAGTTCAAGACCCTACATTTTAACTAAGAAATGAGTGGAGATCACTTGATCCTATTATAGTCATACAATCCTCATAATTTTCAAAGTGTTCTTCCTCTATCAACTAGAAATATCTATGAATAATATAATTTTCTTGAGAACCATGGCCCATTTTCTCATTACACTATTAAATAATGGTTATTGCATAAGCCAAAACAACACCATATTCAAACTTCAAATCCTCTCTTTAAATGACTCTTTTTACACATACTCCAACACCATCATGCTCCCTTTTCCATGGCCAACCATAGTAAAAATAAAAATATGTTCTACACTAGTGGTAATGTGCATCCTAATTAACCAGTGAAATATCTATGTATTATTTAATTACAATGTTTAATTGTCTAACCAAATATAATGTTGATTGAAAGTAATGTTTCTCTTAGTCAATTATCTATCGAACATCTTAAAATAATTATGCACATACTATGTACAATGTGATCAATTATCATTGACATATAAATGTAAATCCATTAATATTTTTTAATCTTGCTCTATACTATCAGGTGCTTGCATGAATGCTATATGTAAAAACATGGCAACTTGTATTGAGTTGTAACAATGTGAATGATCTTCCATTTATGGTTTGATTGTGTAATTATTAGCAAATTTGACTACGAAAACAACATAACTAAGTGGTAATGTGTCATTTCTTAGCTTGAAATGTTCATCCAAACATCTCAACATGTGTGTGCGCTTTGAATACTCATAAATAATTTCCTCGTTGAATCTGACCATAAATTTTGAAACAAGTGTATGTTTTGTAACAATCTTACACCTTTTAGATTTTTTGTCATATTTTACTTGATAATTCACATATTTGTATTTTATCAAAACAACTAATTCATGTCCAATTACACTTATAATATCCTCATGAATACAATGTTTTAATGTTGACAATCCACCATAAATGCTACAATGTCCTTCCAAACATGTTTTGTTATAAAAGAAATGTCCATCTGATCTTTCACAAAAATGGTTGGAATAAATCCTGTAAGTTGATTTTGTTATAAATCCTATGCCACACTCCTAAAAAATATTTTTAGTATGCAAATTACAATGAATAAGGTGAAACACATCATAATTCATTGAAAATTAAATATGTTGCCTACAATAATAAGTGGTGTACGTGTGATTTATTTTTACATAAAATGGTTTGGCCATCTCCAAATATATTTGACTAATATAATTTTGTGGATGTCTTTATAAAACATTAGAGTAAAATTATGTTTGGGTCATATCCAATAAATGTTTTGGATGTGGTTCACAATTATGAGAACCAACTCTTATTTTCACTATATCTCTTATATTGGGTGAAACTCTTGTATTGTATTTCATAAATTGTGTAAGTAAATTTTGAGAGCATTGACTATAGCCTTGTCATTTCTTAAAAGTTTTCCAAATAATGCCTAGAGCTCTATGGTATTGTAATCATTAAGTCTTTTATGTCTTCTAATTACTTTCATTAATTTTTATATATTTATGTCTAATGCTCAACTATTTTTTTGAAATGAATCACTTTTCCCTATTTGACCACTTACTTCACATGTTGTAATTATACATTGGGCAACACTATAATCTTTATTATGTGATTTTGGAATTACATTATGATATGCATCATGTATAATTTTAACAATTTCATTGTTTTCATCATCTATTTTAGATGTTCTTGGTCATAGGGTGTACACTGTAGGTCTCATCTTAATCAATTTCATCAATGAAACAAAAAATTGACATTTTTACTATCAAAATCTAATTTATCAAAGAAATTATCACAATTTTTTTTAGCTAGTCTTCTTGAATGGTTGTTAGACATTTTATTATGCATTGGTTTCAAAATATTTTCAACTACTTGAATTAAGTTTTTACCTTTTCTATGCAAAATACTTGGAGGTGTTGTTAATGGTGGAATTTGTTGAGAGGGTGTTTCAAAATCATTAGTTTTATAGCTAGTTTCTTCATTATTACTTTCATTGTTTAGTCTTTCCATGGCATTTTATTCATTATTACTTTCATCATTATGTGTTTCCATGAAATTTTATTCATTGCTAGGGGAAAATCATCATGCATAGATTCATTATCAACAAAATAAAAAAAATTATGCATTTAATGTGGACTTACAACATAATTTGGACTATTAGGTAAAAATTCATCATTGTTACTCAATTCATTATTTTTAATTTCATCATTATCTATCAAATTTGGTTTATTAGGAGTAATGTGTGTACCTTATCTTGAGTGAAATGTTTGAATTCATACCTTTTATTTTTATCTAAAACCTTATAATTGATCTGGTGTTTTATGCTTTAACTACTTCTTCTTCCTTGAATGAGAACCATCACGCATGACTAGACTAAGAACAATTTTATTCATTTTGATGGTGTGGTCCCAAAGGATAATTTGATTTCTTTTGTCTTAATATTAAAAAGTGTATAATGATATAGAGAATGTAAGTGGGGTTAGAATTCTCAAAAAACCTTAAAATAAATGTTGGACACAGTTTTTTCTATTATACCAATAATGCATATGCACTATAACTCATGCACATTATATATATTATATATAATCATATATCATGTTATTATGATATATGATTATAATATGTGATGTAATCCAAACTATGAAATATTATTATGTCATGTAATCTTATATAATTACCTCTATATTTGCATTTATGATACAATTATAAGGTTGATTTAACCATATGTTGCATCCTATACAATTGATTAAGCCATAAGTTTGGTTCACAGGGCTTAATTTAGCCCAAATCATCTCTCTAATTACACCAATTGACTAATTAGGTCAATTCATGACTAATTTAGTCCTAAATCACATCTCTAATTATAATAATTGACTAATTAGATCAATTTGTCACTAATTTATCCCCAAATCATGCCCAACTCTTGTCTAGTTAGGTTGAAGGGGATCAAATTGGCCCCAATTTAATTCATGATTGAATTGATGGACTATTTGCTTTATTTTGTTATGATATTAGGGTTGATTGATGCCCAGTTCCATCCTATATAGTCAAAATTATGCTCACAAGGTTCACCTTTTTCCAAATTACATCAACTAATTATAAACCTAAACCCTAAAACCTAATCCATAATTTAGGTTCATGAGAATCATTATGGCCCAAATCACATATCTAACTACACCAATCAACTAATTAGATCAATTCATGACATAATTGGAGCTAATTTAGCCCCAAATCACATCTTACTCTTGTAGTTAGGTTTAAAGGGCTCAAATTTGCCTCAATTTCCTTTGTGATTAAATATGTGGACTATTTAGTTTAGGGTGTTATGAAAGTGGGGTTGATTGACCCCCAAATTACATCTTATATAGTCAAAACAAGGTTTATAGGGTTGAATTTCATCCAACATGCATCATTGATTGTAACAATAAAATAATAGAATCAATATACAAGTATATATGACCTAATTTCTAATCCCAAATCACATCTTATACTTAAATTTAGGTTCAACAAGTTCATATTGGCATGAATTACCTCTATATTTGCATTTTTGATATAATTTTAGGGTTGATTAAGCCATATTTTGTACCTTATACAATTTATTAAGCTATAATTTATCTTCATGGGATTCAAATTATACCAAATCATGTCTCTAATTGCAATAATTGACTAATTAGATTAATTCAAGACTAATTTGATCCCAAATCTCATCTACCTCTTGTAGTTAGGTTAAACCTAGTTCAAGTTAGCCCCAATTTGCTTCATGATTTAATTGATGGACAATTTACTTTAATTTGTTATGATATTAGGGTCGATTGACCCCCAAATTACATCCTATATAGTCAAAATTAGGTTCATTGGGTTTAATTTCACCCAACTTGCACTGACTAATTATAACTCTAAACCTTAACCATAAAGTTCAATTTGACACAAACTACATGTTTAGTTACTCTAATTAACTAATTGGATCAATTCATCACAAAATCCAAGCTAATTTAACCCTAAATCACATTCTACTCTTGTAATTAGGTTGAAGGGGCTCAAATTCCTCTCAATTTCCTCCTTGATTGAATAAATCAGCTATTTGGTTCATTATATGATGACATTAGGGTCAATTTCACTCAAAATCACATCATATACAATTCAAACTATGTTTGAATGTGGCTCAATTTTTCAATATCATGTCATTATTTGCACCATTTAACTACTTGGCTCAATCTATGATGAAATCAAAGCTAAATTTGTCTCAAATCATATTGTATATTCTCAATTATGTTCAAGGGGCTTGTATTGACCCTAATTTCTTCCATAATTGAACCCAAAAACTATTTCATTCATTACATGATGACATTAGAGTTTATATAGCCTCAAAAAACAACCCATACATGTCAAACTTATATTTGTCATTAAACCAAATGATTCTTTGCTTCATTCTCTAATTAAGTTAGAATAAATTAAGACCCAAATCACATATTATAGTCACAATTAGGTTAAAGGGGCTCAAATTATCCTTGATTGTATTCAAATTGAACCAATGAACTATTTGGATTATTTTGTTATGTTATTGGGGTGGAAAGCCCCAAATTACATCCTTTATAGTCAAAATTAGGTTCACAATGCTCAATTTCACTCAATTTAGATCATTGATTGCACCAATTCTCTCATTCACTACATATGTTAGGAAATCTAAGCTAATTTAGCCTGAAATCACATCATATAGTCGCAGTTACATGTAAGGGGTCCAAATTAACCCTAATTGTTGCCACATTGAAAGAATTGACTCATTCATTCAAATTTTAATGAAATTGGGCTAGTTGAACTATAAATCATATTATATATAGTCAAAATTACGTTCATGGATACAAATGTATCAAAATTACATCACTATATCAATTATGTCCCTTTTTTGGTAGTGTATATATTGATACATTCCACTTTAAAATAAAAATATAATAATATGAATGTGAATAGATATAAACATTAACATAAACATGTATAAATATATATTTTTTGTATGTGAAATGTCAACATAATACATATGTGTTACAGTGTGTACCTAATATTTTATATTTGAATTCAAAAACCAAGTCTTTCAGCTCAAAAATGGATAGGATTCCCAAGCCAAAGGCTTGGACCTATCAACACACAATCAAAACTAAGATATTTGACATAAAATAAGAAAATTAAACTTCTATATCCAAATACACTATGAATTCCAATGATCTAATTCATAAAATTATTACCATGGTGATGAGAACGCTCTCCTCTTTCCAAATATATGATTTTTTCTTTAATTTTTGGACTATTTTAAGGTTTCTATCTATGTTGATTTCTATCTATGGATTTTTTAGGCCATTAATTGCCATATATATACATTCCTATATATGTTTAATTATTTTTTATATTGATCTAAATGTGAAAAAAAATATGGTCACAAACTAGGCCTAATTCAAGAAGCATTCAAAAAAATTAAAACTTTTTTTAGGTAGTTATGGAGCTTGTATGGCCATCTATCCATTTTTTGTAGTTCTTAGGATTTATTTACTTGTAAAATTAATTAAAAATTCATTAATTTTTTAAATAAAGTATAAGTCACAAACTAGATGATTATATCTAACTTTCCACAAAAGAGTTTCAAATAATACTAAACTTTTCTATAAAAAAGTTGCACCATATGGATGATAATGCACATTGTTTTCCTAAAAAATGTGAATTCCTCTTTAAATTTTAAATGTTTGACTTGCTTATACTCAACTATTTATTTTTATTATTATTATTTTTTTAAATAATGTTTTGTAAACTATACTTGAAATGATACGAATCATGTTCTTATACCATCTTTAAATTTTTAGTGTAGTTAGATCTTAAATAATCAATAAAAGTTGAAATTTTTAATTTTCAAGAATAACATGTCTAAGGATAGGCTCCTTTTTATCCCCCAGCTTTCTACACTTACCCCACATCATTAAATCTCCATAATATTAATTATTAGAGATACTCTTGATATTTTTAAATAATGAAATGACCTTGTTTTCAAATTTTAAATTAAGCCAATTTAAAATTTAAATATAACTAAGCTGAATTTATTTTCACAAGGAAAACATCCCTTGTGAAAAATCAAGTGTTTGCAATAATTTTAATAGGTCTCATATCTAATATTTTTAATACTAAAAATCTTACCATTAATATCTAATTTTCAAGGTATTATGCCATTATGTAGGAAAAGGACTACCCATATGTAAACAAGAACAATAAATGCAAAAAAACTAACACAATATTGTAGTTTTTAATGACAATTTTGATATGAAGCACAATATTAAACAATGTAGGAAGGAGAAATAAATGTATGATCACAAGTATTAAAATATTATGATAGTGTGAATTTATAAAGAAAATGATAATGTTATAGGGCCCATATTTCTCACTATGGAGTATCATCACCAATTTTTTAATAGAAATATACTAAAGAGATTCCCCTATCTTATTAGTGCATTCAAAACTTGAAACAATTAACTCATAGCATGTTTACGCCTAGTTTAGCATATTTGGCTAGGTAAAAGGCCTTTGGTGATGCAAATCATGGATTCAAGATTTTCTAGTACATTATAAGAATGCATCAAAATTTTAAGCTAAGTAGTATTAAAGTTTTAGATAAATAATATCTTTAAAAAAATGATGTCATAAAATTTATCTCTAAGTCACAAACCCAATTTAATAAAGGGTATAATTTTGATTTTGGAATGAAAATAAAATTTTATAGGGTTAGGGCCAATGCTTTATATGAGGAAAGAAATCAATGCAGATTTCTACTATGGTGACCCATTTTTATGGTAGGATATTTTAATATATTTTAAAAATTTATTAATTATATATATATATATTATTAGGTTTATATATGTAGCCTTTGGTCTATATAACACAACTTAGGAATCTCTATTATAAAAGCAATATTTACAACTAACAATAGATAAAACACATGTATTATTAAATGGTTGTGACAAAACCAAATATCTTCCTACATTTTTATCTAATATATATAAAACTTGTCATTATTATCTACTGAGAAGATTGAAAGAGAGATGTTGGGTTATTTATAACAAGCATGCTCTCTGTAGACACCTAAAACTGGCCGTCGATAACCTCCAACCAAGCTTTTGACCAATTTCTACCCAAAATGCATTATTTGGCCTAAAAACACTAAAACATGTTAAATGATGTGAAACTGACATAGTCAAATGCTGATTTTGGCCAGGTTATCCCTAAATGGGGCAATGAAATTTATGGGCCAGCTAACTTTGATCA
This sequence comes from Torreya grandis, assembly GCA_037957365.1. Taxonomy (NCBI): domain Eukaryota; kingdom Viridiplantae; phylum Streptophyta; class Pinopsida; order Cupressales; family Taxaceae; genus Torreya; species Torreya grandis. The sequence continues at coordinate 408,565 of JARHVA010000604.1, forward strand.
GTTCATTTCGAGTCAAAATGCCAAATTTACACTTGCATGCTTTGGAATGCTCTTCCCTATCAAATCTTTTGCAAAAGACATGTGTCTTTGTTATGTGTCATTAGAAACATCCTAAATGGGAATATAGTTATAACACATCTAACGTCACCTTCCAGTTCAAATCCATTCAAATTTAGGACCAATAACAAAGAATTCTGATCAATTTGGGTAATTTGTGCATAACGTGCTTAATCATGCCTAAGAGCTAATTAATCTAAATCAAGGTCTAATAAAAAATTCCATGGAAACTTGTTGAATAATTTGTTTTGGAAATGAATATTGAATATCTACATCATCAAATGACCTCATTTCTTGGGAAGACATCCCTAGGCCATAAATGCCACAAATATTAGGATTCATGCCCTCCATGCCTCATCAATGCCTTCCATGATGCCCTCCATGCATCTTAATTTCCATTTTTTACAATGTCATGATGAGGATAATTACAACCTTAATTAAAAAAATTGAATTAATCTTCAACCACACATCTCAATCTTGAGATGGATAGTTGACGTTGATTCTGATCAAATCCAAAAATCTATAAATAGGAGGCCTCACAACATCATTTTTAAGCTTTTTTGATGAAAATTTATAATTCCAAATTGGTTCCAAAATATTCAATCAATTAGTGTTACCATGCCAAATTGATTCCAAGGCAATCCAAGCCTAGCCACAAGCCAAAGGCGCCAAGGAGAGATGGAGGTATCCAAGCTTCCATTGTCAAGGACTTTATGAGCACAAACCAAGCAAGCCACCATTACAAAGGCATTTGGAGCATCCAAGGAAAGTGAAAGGAATTATTGTGTTTTCATTCCTTGCTTTTTAATTATGTTTGTCATTTGATTTTGTTAACTAAGCTCTCCCTAGTGTCTAGGCCTAGAGATGTTATGTTATTAGTGTGTTTATTTCACTTTGTTTTCATTTTGGAACTAACACCATACTAACCATCCTTTCTTGAGTCAAATTCTTAGATCACATAATGGAACACGTAGTGGGACTAGACACATCCTACACGTAAAGGAGATCCTTTTGCAACCTTTAAAAAAAAACTTATTTGAGCTTTTAAAACTCTTGCAAATTGCTTTTCTAAATTTTTTTACCATTTTTGGTTGCCATAGTTTTTACACATTAACCGACGTCATTAGAAATATTGATATCAGTTACTTGGCTTAACCAATGTCAATCAATAGAATGGACATCGATCAAATCTTTGTTAGCCATAACCGATGTTGGTGGTATTGATCGATGTCGGTCACTATGTTTTTCAAAAAACATAGACCCGAAGCCTACTTTTCCACAGTTACTTGTTTCAAATTCAAAAGGGCTTCAAAGCTAAAGGACATGATAACAATTTTTCTGCAAGATCAAGTTCAAAATTCACTTAATACATGTTTAAATCACCTTAGCATGCTTAAAAATGGATTAGGAATCTTGTTTTGGTGATTAACAAAGAATTTAAGCATTTTTGGTGAATGTTTTCAAAGTTTACAACTAAGAACAAGGGGTCAAATGAACACCACCAAACATTTTATTTGGGTTTGAAATTGAACACACTTGTTAATTCTTGTTTACAATAGTTGATTAGATTAATCTTATTTGGAAAAAAGAGGAATGTTACATATATGATCTTCCATTTGTCCCCTATAGGGAATGCTTAGAATCAAAAGCATAATTCCTATTGCAAGTAGCCTAGTCCAAGGCTTAGAAATAAAGTCATCTAAAGCACTCCCAAAAAACTCATCAAAGTTTGGGTGACCTTGGAAATGACCCTAAAGTCTTTCTACTTTCATGCTTTCTTTATTTTTATGCATCTTGGCTTACGAGGGTGACTTCATCACCTCCCGCAAGTTCTTTAGGGAATCTTTGATCTAGGGTTTCATCTCCAAACATTGACTTCATTTGACTCTTTTAGAGTTGCACACGAGATGTGGTAGCACTTTAGACATCGTACCACATTGAGCGAATAGAAGGATGTAGTGGTTGCAAAAAAGACTAGACATTTTTTCAATAAGCTAAGTGATATGGACCCAAAATCCATGCTTTTCTTTTGCATTATTTGGCACTAATGTCATTGTGCAATTTATTCCCCTAGATCATTCAGAAACTTGTTAGATTTTAGACAAATCCCCACTTTCCATGGAAGTATTGTTGGTGCAAGTTGTGCCTCAAGATCCATGTCATAGTACTATCATTTGAGATAAGGGGGTGTAAAAAACCTACTATATAATGCGCATTTACTTTTAGATGAACACTTAAAATCCTCTCAAATGATGTATATTGATATATTTGAATGGTATCAAGCAACCTTGTTAGTTTAGGATCTAAGGGTGATTAGTTAGTTGGTCTTATCCTAGATTAAAGTCTTGTTTGGAGTCAAAACTTGGTATAAACAAACAATCCCAAACCAAACACATGGTCCTCATTTTTATTTGAACAAAGAAGCATTATGTTGCCCATGTGAGATCATCAATTTTCCTTGTTCAAAGTTCATCAAGAGCTTGAGAGTCATATAATCTACTTTGGCATAGTTATGCTGCCCAAATTGAATCTAGACCTTGACTAAAGTTGTTTAAGTCCTTCACTTGTTATCTAAATTTAGAATTACACCTTTACAAGTTCATAGGGTTGATGTGTTAAGTGGGTTCACCATTTGCACTAAACTTGAGGGAACTTAGGTTTAATTTCCAATTTGGGTTGAAGGTTGTTTAAGACTCATAATCATTGTCCTTACTTGATAAAACTAAGCCATTTTGTGCTAAACACTTGCACTTTAAGTCTATATACCACAACATTTTGAGTCAAGAAAGGTAGTGTTATGTTGTCAATATTAAGTAAAAATGTATTTACCTTAGAGAGATTTTGAAACAAACCTTTTTATCACACCTTTTGGGTTGTATAACATCATTACCCTGCCCAAATCATTTCAAACTTTGTTTCATAACCCCTCTTACATAGAATTCTAAATTTATTCCTATATATTTAAACTGATCCAAGTGTACTTTTGATCCTTTATCTAAAGCATAGCTATATTGTTCACCTTTGTTTAGCTTGTTTGTAAAAAAGAACCAAGTTTTATACCATTATTTATGAGAAAATAAACTATTGCTAAAAGTGCCATTTGTTTCATACCTTATACTTAGTTGATCAAGTTCATGTCCAAGAATCGAATGCTTGGTGTTTTTTAGAAGTGTTTCAAATCTGTTAGCTTAAAATTTTCATCTATTTTTTAAGTCTAGCTTTTGATGTCATTTGGCCAAGAGTCCTAGCACATGCCTTGTTTGAGCCTAGATTTTGACACTGCATTTGGCCAAAAGACCTAGCGACTTTTAATTTACTAGATTAGACTGATTTGAAACACTTCAACTTTAGATTTTGGGATTTTGATTTTTTGATCCATTTACTCGCTCATCTTTATGTGAATAGTGAAATGTTAGATATTTTATGCTAGCTTTTTTTCTCACAAATATTTGCATAAACCTTTTGATCCTTTTGACAAATATAGACAAGTTGAAGGCATCATTTATTTTAGATTTTATCCTTTTAGAGTTTTTAGAAATCTTTGACCTTTTATCACCAAGCATTGACTATGGATCCCAACATGTATTCCTACACTCTTAGTGGACTCATGTACAATCTAATGATTAGTAATGTAGTTGCACAAGAAGAAATTTTGAAAGACCCCTATGTAGATAACATTGCTTATGAGATGTATTCTTGTCCCTCTTATAATACTCAATTAGGGGTACAAATCCAAAATCCATTGGATAAATATTTAGTTAACACACTACCTTACATAGAATAAGACCAAGAACAAACCATGCAATACTTAGCTACAATACCAATAGTGGACGAGCCAGTTATTCAAAAACCATATTCTACTAATTCAACTTCCACGCATGATCCATTTTTATTCAAGTAAAATTTGTTAGAGAACAAAAATGAAATTTTGGTTAGGGCCATAAAGCTAGGGGCTAAGTTTCTAGTAGACTTCCCCCATGAAAATTTACCAAGTCCACTAAGAGTGACCCATAATATCATTTACAATCCACAGGCTTCTTCTAGCAATCCTATGGCTCTAGTCCAAGCAATGTACCAAGACCCTAATATATCTAATCAAGGTAAAAACATCAAGAAATATTACTTTAACCAAATTCAAACAACATACCAAACCTACCTAGATTTATCACATGATTTCAATCAGATGAACATGGTGAGTAAGAGCCTCATTGACCTAGTAACTTCAACAGAAGTGTTGATGGAATTAACTAGACAAGAGAATCTAAGTTCTGACCCATTTGTACAAAATTATTTGATAGATAACTTGATACATATGCCAATTATTGAAGAAGTGTCTTCAAATTCTACACTAAATAGTGAGCCAAATGTAGTAGACAATGTGTAAACAACATCCAATCTTAATCAAAGTGGTACTAATGCACACATAACTAGCCAACAATGTGTGCCTATAGTTAATCCCATGAGTAGATCATCATACCAAGAAATAGGAGTTTCTACAATCTAGCCTCAACTAGTTGCTTCCTCAAGTATACAACCTACAGGATTAGATAATCAAACAATAGATAATGTTACACCTAAATGATAGAATGTGATGAATCCTACTCCTCCTCAACAAGTAGCAAGTGGTATTCCATAATAGCAAACATAGTCTAGAGTATCAACATAATAGAGGATGAGTACATTGCCACCTCAATCAAGGGAAACTAATGTACCACCTCGCCAAGTAATGACAAACATACCTCTTCAGTCATAGACTAATATGGTAATTCAAAACCACAAAATGACTAATCAATAGCATGCAAATATTGATCAGCAATAGATGCTAAATCTACAACATGATTTTACTTATTCATAGGGATTTGTATAACAAGGAAGTCCCCATGTTTCTCAAGTACCTACTAGATAACTATTGGTTTAAAATGTGCCACAAATTTAGAGATAGTGTCCTAGTCCATAAGTTCCTACTCAACAAGGTTTGATTAGTTGGTAGCATATCCCTTTTCAACCATAGTAGGCATAGTATAGTTATATCCCTTCATCCCAACCATGAAATTCTCCACGTCAAACCTTTATCATCAACCCACACTAGAATATCATGCAGCCAAATGTGCAATTTCAAGTACATCTGAATCTACGTATGCATATTCTTGGTCCATTCCCTAACCAAGCCAATGTACCCCAATAGGTGTATCCATCATACCCTAGTCAAAGTGTCACACTTGTGACCTCCTAACCATTTACATAAACCAATATTCTCTCTCAAAATAATATCCCTTCCAGTTTCCTATCCCAAAAATTGTAACAGATGAAGGATGTGATTACTACCATTCAAGTGAGGAAGCAGACTAAGAAGTTCAAATTGGATGATGTGTGTTCTTATCCATTGAACATGGAGTATTTTTAAATACCATTTCTTATAGGATATGAACCACCCAAGTTTGATAAGTATAAATGGAAAGGTGACCCTAAGGCCCATTTAATTGAATTCTTTGTTGCATGTCAATTAGTGGCATATAATGACATATACCTTTTACTATTATTTCAAAGGAGCTTGGTTGGACAAGCCTTGGAGTGGTTTTTAAATTTTCCCAAGAATTTAGTAATAGACTTTGATGACCTTTTTGATAAATTTATGCAACACTTTTCCTATAATTTTGAACATGAGATTTCATTAGTAGACCTGACACAAGCAAAATAGAAAGCTGGGGAGAGTTTTGAAAATTATTTGCAGTGATGAAGCGCCCTTGCAATCCATTTCACCCATATTTTACTAGATAAACAATTAGATACCGTGTTTACTAAAAATTTTCATAGTGAGATAGCCTATCATCTGGAGCTACGATGTGCCCATACGGTCAAAGAGATCATTGATAAAGGTTTATTGATCAAGTGAGTGCTCATCAATAAATGGGTCATCAAGATTAATTTCACTAATGAAAATCAAGGTACCAATCATAGAAATGACCAACATCCCAATCTAGTGTAAGCATCACAACCAACACAAGCCAATAATCATGAGAAACCAAATCAATTTAACTGTAATAGGAAAGTTGTAGGAAATGGAGTAATTGAATCTCATCATGTCCAAACTACATAGGCATCATCTACACCACCTTTTTAGCTTACTCCTACCCAAAAACCTCTCCAACCAATGCCATAAGTACAACAACCAAGACCTGCACAACAAATATAGTAGTCTTTACCATTACAAACCCCTCCTCCTAAGAGAACCATACCTATACATCGTATCTTTAGTGACCTAAGAGAGCCTATTGAATATGTATTTCACAAGATTTCCAATAATAATATAATTATTTGGCCTCTACCAAATCATTTTTGCAAGGTATTCCTTACCCTCATTGGTACTGTTAAAATGAATTTTATGACTATCATCAGGTCCATGAAGATGTGTCCAAATCAAGCATTTAATCAAGAATATGTTAGAGAATGGGGAGATAAAATTGGATAATGGTGCTTCTAATTATAATCAAACTCTTTGGATCTATCAAAACCCCTTTCCATGACATAACAATCAACAATAGAAAAACAATCATCAACAACAACAACAATATCCAGTGTAGCAGCAAAATCAACAATATCAAAATCAAAGGCTAAACCAGAAGAATCACCAAAATCAGTAGCAAAATATATAATAACAAAACAATAAACAAAACTAAGGTTAGAACGGTAACAACCAACAAACCTACCATGAAGTTACATATGACTAAAATAGGGTTATAGGTCATATTGCAGGGGATATCATTAATACCATTTCCATTTATCCTAGACCAAGCACTAATCAACCTAGACCATTTCTCAGCAACAATATTCATCTGAATCACATGGATAATCCTTCTTTGACCTAGGAGTGAATATAGGCAAACCAAAAAACTAGGACTTCCACTTTTGGATCTTATAGTGACAACTTTTGCTTGCCACGTGACCACATGTAAGTGCATCGACAATCAAGACTTGTCCTATCTAGGCCCACACCATGTCCAACATTAGTTAGCAATAATGGTTTGATATGTAATTCTGATTGTGCAATCACAGCTTGAAGGTCAAATATTACTATCCCAGGCCCACAACCATCCACCACTTTGCCTATCATCCAAACAACTGTTCAGCCTCAAAATAAACCATTCACTACTATCCAAGATAAGAAGTTTGATATTGTGGAACAATTACAGAAGACACTAGCACAAATTTATATTTTGGATTTGCTATGGATGTTAATAATTTACAAAAACATATTGAATGAGTTTTTGACCCAATCCACTATTTATAGTAACATATCCCCTGATAACTTTCAAGCTTTGGTTGGACACCTAGCTCTAGCCCAACAAGTCACATTCAATGAAAGTGATATGTCTTCCCTTGGCTCGCTCCATAATAACATATTGTACATAGAAGTTTATACTAGATGGCATAAAGTGAAACGTGTCCTTATTGAAAATGGATCTAGCCTCAACATAGTGTCTCTCAAGCTCATCAAGCTTATTGGGTACACAATGATAGATCTCCAGCCAGAAATAATAACTATCGAATCTTATGATAATCTAGAAAGAGAATCATAGGGCACCATTAGTTTTCTAGTTATTATTGGGCCTTTGACCCATGATACACTTTGCCATGTGTTGGATCTTGAGTTATCATACAACATGCTTCTAGGTAGGCCTTGGTTACATGAGATTCATGTAGTCCCATCAACACTGCACCAATGTATCAAAATTTACCACTCAGGGATGGAGGTCAATATTCCAGGAGATCTACACCTGTATGAACACTGCAAGCATCTTGAGGTTGAATTTCAAAGCTATAATTATCAGTATAGTATGAATCCTAGTTCCAAGAAGGATAAATGAAAGGATATACTTATTGATCCTTCACCAGATAATTGCAAAGGTCCTAATACCTTAGATTCTCTTTCCCACATACTGCCTCCTGAAGTGTCCAATTATTTCACCATTCCAAATAATGGATTGAGAGAATATGTGACCCATGATACATTTTATATCACCAATCTTCCTCAAAATCCAAAAACCTTTGGGTGACCTAAGTTCATCCCACATATACATTGGTAATGAAAGAACAAAGATAAGGGACTTGTCACATTTGTACCAGCATCTAGCCTAAGACCTGACCCTCTTGAAGGGAATGAATCATGGTTATACAATGATGACCAAGCTGATTGTTATAAAAGTGCAAAGTATCTTATTCCCAATAGGATCATGAAGCATCACAATTATGAAGGAAGATGCCTCAAATCAAATCAGTAAGGAACCATCGAGCCAATTTCCATGACTAAGTATGAAAGACCTTATGAACTTGGATTTAAACTACCTGGGGGTGACCCCGCATATTTTATTCAAACTCCATCACTAACGACTAGTGATGATGATGTCGATAGTGAAGCAGAGTCTGATCATAGCCTTAACTTTGATAACCTAGCTAAAACCAACCTATTTGATAACAATGCCATTTGTACCATTATCCAAGTCATTCATCATGATCTATTTCCATTGTATTATCCCCAACTGATAGATTGGGACCAACAAGAATCCAGTCTACCGATTGATGAGTTCCAGAATGATGAGGCATTCTATGATTTCTTAGGCTTTAGAGACAATGTTATGTTGGGAGATCATAAATCAAGTTTCTCAATCATATTAGATCCTACAACCTATTTTGTAGAGTGAGTGAACACCCTTAGCCAAAAACAAATAAATAAAACATTGAGTTCCCCAAGTGAAAACCTCTTTGAGGTACTTTTTAACCAGGGAAAAAGTAAAGATAAAGGCTAGTCTAGTGGTGAAAACTTGTTCTAGGTGCCACTAGATGGGGGTGTTCATTTTTATTTGATTTTAGACCAAGAGACCACTAACAACAAACTTGCCTATGGATTTGAGTTTAGTTTTGAGCAACAACAAGTATTTGATCAAATTCTTCAAGAATTTACAACTATTTTTATTACATGGCCAAATCTACCACTAGGAGACTCAGATTCATCATGCCTAGGAGAAGTTGAAGAGCAAGTCCTAATAGAGGACCCTAATATAGTCTAATAGTTTAAGTCATTTCCTACTATCTTAGAAGATAGTTTGACCATCCTAGTTGAAGATACAACATAGGTAAACATTAGGGCTCTATTGGACCTAAAATGGATAAAATTAAGATCATATCTCACTGAGGAGGAATGCAACATATTTATAGATCTGTTAAAAGAGTTTGTGGATATATTTATATGGGCCTATTCTGACATGCCAGGATTAGACCCCACCTTGGTTTTGCACCACCTTATGGTTAATCCTGATGCCAAACCAATAAAACAAAATCTCTGTAATATTCATCCTTACATTGCTATATTAGTCAAGAAAGAGTTAGAAAAACTCTTAGAAGTAGGATGTATTTGATCCATTGACTACTTTAAATAGATCTCTAATGTTGTACCGATTAGCAAAAATCTTAAAGGAATCAAAATTTGTACCAATTTTTAAGACATCAAAAAAACTTGTCCTAAATATGATTATCCATTTCCTAATATTGACATAATCATTGACCCCATGACAGGTTATGAAATGATTTCACCCATGGATGGCTTTTTAGGATACAATCAGATCAAAATAGCACTAAAAGATCAACATAAAAAAAGTTCACCACTCCATGGGGAACATTTCGCTATTAGGTGATGCCATTTGGCCTTAATAATGTGGGAGCTACATATAAAAAAGCCATGACTATCATATTACATGATATGATGCATGATATTGTTGAAGACTATATCGATGATATATTGGGAAAATCTAAGACTATATCCAACCATCCAGTAGTGTTGCATAAGATATTTAAAAGACTATGAGAGTAAAATGTTAGACTAAATATGAAGAAATGTGTGTTTGGTGTAACTTCAGGCAAACTACTTGGCTTCATCATGTCTCGTATAGGTATTGAAGTCGATCCAACTAAAGTCCATGTTATAACTGAGATGCCACCACCAACCAATTTGAAGCAAATCCATATTTTTTAGGGTAAGATCCAGTCCATCCGATGCTTCATCTCTTATTTAGTATATAAGTGCCATCTCTTTACACATCTTTTGAAGAAATGAGTTGTATTTCATTGGGATGAGCACTGCCAAATAGCTTTTCAACAAATCAAGGACTATCTTATTAATCCACCTATTTTATTACCACCTATACCAGGACAACCATTCTTGTTATACCTATTAGCTACCAATCATGCCCTGGGGGAGCTCTTGGCTCAACATGATGACAATGGAAAGGAGCAAGTTGTTTACTACTTAAGTCGTACCATGGTTACATATGGACATAACTATGCACATGTTGAAAAAGCTTATCTAGCCATGGTTTTCATAGCTCAAAAATTGTATCATTACATGTTGAATAATAAAACCCTGGTCATTTCAAAAGTAGTTCCACTCAAGTATTTACTATCTAAAATAACTTTACATGGCAAAATAGAAAATGGATTATGCTTCTTAGTGAGTTTGACATAGAGTATGTCAATTAGAAAGAATCAAAGGACAAGTTCTTGCAGATCAACTTGATGAAGCACTTCTCATGGACACATAACCACTCAAGTTTCCTTTTTCTAAGGAATTCATCATGACCGTTATTGATGCACCCTTTGAGAGGTAACCATGGAAGTTATATTTTGATAGTTAATTCATTACGCATAGATCGAAGGTAGGCCTATTGTTTATTACACCACAGAGGGATCTAATCCCTAAATCATTCAGAATCAGCTTTCCTTGTATAAATAACATGGTTGAGTATGAAGCACTTGTTATAGGACTTCAACAAGTAGTGCATTGGAATATATCTCATCTTCAAGTTTATGGTGATTCTCAGTTAATCATCAATCAGGTCATAGATCATTTTCAAACCAAAGATGACAAGTTGGTTCCATATAAATCCATGGTTGACACTCTTAAAAAGCAAATTGCCAACATTCATTTTGAGCATATACCAAGGTTTAGTAACAAAATTATAGATGCTATGGATACTATTGGCTCTTTGATTTGACAAATAGATAAAGCTAGAGAGTATCAGTTTCTTGTCTAGAATTTGTCAGCACCGGCTCATGAACCTTCAACCATTGCCATGATTTATGATATTGTTGGTCCTAATTCTATCTAGTACTCAGATCTTTAAAACACCTTCATGACCAAGTTATGCCACCTAACCTATCTTGAAACAAACCAAAGCCTTCATTCATCATTCTACTCATTATAATTTACTTGGATCCAACCTTTACCATCATAGTTTTGATGGAACTCTACTTCATTGTTTAACTTTGACAAAGTCTACATTAGCATTAAGAGAAGTTCATGAAGCAGTATGTCGAGTTCATTCTATCAGGGTAGTCCTATCCAAAAAACTCTTGTGCATTGGTTATTATTGGCCCATAATAGATGCAGATGCCACTGCATATGTAAAACAATGTGACAAATGGAATGCTAATTTAATTCATGCCCCATCAAAAAATCTGAAATTGATGTTGATACCATGGCCATTTTCTACATAGGGACTTGACCTCATTGGGAATATTAACCCCACTTCATCTGATGGCCATAAACATATCCTTGTCACCACTAAACATTTCACTGAGTGGGTTGAAGCTATACCTCTCACTTATGTGAATGGAAAGCAAATTTACAAATTCATCTTCAACCATCTCATTTGCTGCTATGGTATCCCCTCTGACATTATATTTGATAATAAAGGATCATTTAAGAACAAAGATGTCGACTAGTTATGTACTAAATACAACATCACACAACAATTTTCTACATCATATTACCCTCAAGGTAATGGCCGAGCTAAGGCATCCAACAAAACCATTGTCAACATTCTTAAAAAGATTGTTAATGATGCCAGTCATGATTGGTACCTCTAGATATTTCCCACCCTTTGGGCATACTATACCAATCATCATACCCCCACAAGAGCCACTCCATACTTACTTGTTTATAGTATTGAAGCCATCCTTTCCATTGAGGTTGAATTGCCTTCACTATGTATCTCTTTCAAGCATGTCCTAGATGATCATGACTATCGAGTAACTCACCTATAAGAGCTAGATCTACTTGATGAAAAATGCACAGCTATGCTCAACAATCTTCAAGAATATCAAAATTGACTCAAAGGCCACTATAATTAGCATGTGAATTATAGAAAATTTGAACTTGGTGATCTTATTCTTAAAGAAAAACAAAAGAATACCATGACTGAAAAGAAACATATAGGAAAATTCAAACCAAACTAGATCAAGGCTTTTATCATCACTGTAGATTATGGATCAAGAGCATATAGGTTTGCCACACTATATGGTGATGAACTTTTAGAGCCAATGAATATTATTCATCTCAAGCAATACTCTACTTGAATGTTAAGGTGTATTTTGTGTAAGGACCATTCTAGTTATGCCATTTTATCACTATTCTTCTTTGTACACATACCATTATTATCCATCCTCTTTGCCATATTTACTTTCCATTTCTGACTTATTGACCCAACATGTTCTAAAGCCTAGCCTATTTGACCTTGGTTTTTGTCATTCATAATGTAGTTTCAACATTAAGGTATCTGATTAGTTCATCAATTGGTTCAAGTATTTTAGATAGGGAGCGTATCTTGGGATAGTGTGATATAAGTTTTGGTAGTTACATCCTTTGTTTGTTAGTCCTTTCTTACCACTAGTCTTATTACTAATTATAACCACCTTTGGGAAAATTAGTACCATTGATCTATGCCATTGTGTCTTAGTTATAACCACCTATGGGTGAAATAGGGGCAATACTAAGCCTTGACATACTAACTTACCACTTCCTATGCCATACTATGTCTTTTTACCAACTATACCTGCTTTGTTTAAATTGGCTACCATACTAGTCAAATTCCTTTGCTATAGGGGCACAACTATAGTGACTTGAGGTCCTACTCTAGGACTATGCAAGCAGTGCTCAATACTTGTTGAGGTTATCTCAATCACCCTCTAATCCATGATCTTACCATTTTGTGAGCAACCTAAGCCACACTCTCACCATTTTACAAGAAACCTAAGCCATGATCTCATCATTTTGCGAGTAACTTAAGCCACACTCTCACCATTTTTGAGCTTGAACCATTTAGTGTCTCATTATTATTAATTGAGTTGAGACACTCTAAAACACTTCCAAAAACATTTAAAAAATCATTATAAAAGCACAAAAACATTGACAACTTCTTTGCCTTAAGGATTCTGAAAACCCTTACTAAATTACAAGTAAATCACTTATCATTTAGTTTCTCCATCCTTTTTGGCCTCTTTCTTTCACACACTTGCCATTTTACAAGACCATTCCTATTCTTCTATCACATCCATTCTATTTGTCTTCCTCAATTATCATATTCATCCCATTCCTTGGGAGAACTACATTTGCCCTAAAGTTTTTTATTGGATCTTACATCAATGGAACTATGTTGGTAGCATCCAATTTCCTAGTGCATATGGAGACATCTCGACCATCACCTTCCTTTTCTTCTATTCCCCTATTTTATTTGTTTGTTAAGTTGTCACCTATTTTCTAGGGGCAATGTTCATAGGGTTTTCATTGCGTTGTTTGTTTGTTTATTTCTACTTATTTTATTTATTTATCTGCCTATTTGTTTGCTTTCAACATTGTTTCCTTGATTCAATTTATATGTCTTCATTGGGTGATTCCTTTCCCACACTTACACTTGAATCTATTCATATTCATAGGTTTACATTGTCATCATGGTTTCTATCATTGGTGCATTATTTTCTATTGCATATTGGATTACAGGAGTCAGTCCTCATGCATATTTTGGCCAAGTCTTTATGGTCTTCTATCATAAATATTGATATGACAAACCTCATCTTCAAGAAGTCTAGTCAATAATGGTGGTATCTTTTTGACACCAACATCTTGATTTCACTCCTAATCATATCCCGAATAGAGTAATTAACCATGAAAGAATTTTAATCTTTATTAGTTCAGATGAGCATCTCCCTACTAGTAAGTTGTTCCAATTCATCATTACCCTCCATGTCAAGTTATCATCATCCTCAACCAAGTTTATCATGTTTACCATAATCAGGGTCTAATGATTATAATTGCCTATGGGCAAATCATTGTACACCATCCCACTTGCATTTCTCAATGATTATAACCACATTTGGGAAAATCATTGTGTTGTCACCACTTTAATTTTTCTACATATACAAGGGTATGTTATTATATTTTTTTATCTATCCCAACTGAGGTAGCTCCATCTTCTCAATGATTATAATTGCCTTTGGAAAAATCAATGTGTTATCACACCACATTGCCACTATTAGGGTACAATGCTTATAGCCACCTTTGGGCAAACCATTATACACTATTCCACATGCATTCTCAATGATTTTGATTTATTTTTCACTATCATTATGTGTTAACTCCATCATCTTTCATTTGTTTTGTCCCCTCATTTTGTTTCTTTATTTTTGAGGGATCATTTGTTGACCTGCTTGTGCTAACCATTCCCTTAAGGGGGCATCATATAGTTAGTTTATCATCATTGCAATTATAGGCATACAAGAAATTTTCATTTTTTGAGAAGATGTTACTATGCTTATAGCTTTTAATTCCTTCCCAAATAGGAGCAAACTATAGACACCTAAAATTGGTCGTCGATAACCTCCAATCAGGGTTTTGACCAATTTCTACCCAAAATGCATAATTTGGCCTAAAAACACTAAAACATGTTAAATGATGTGAAAATGACATATTTAAATGTTTATTTTGGCCATGTTATCTCTAAATGGGGTAATGCAATTTATGGGACAAATAACTTTGATCAGTTCATTTCAAGTCAAAATGCCAAATTTGCACTTGCGTGCTCTAGACTGCTCTTCCCTATCAAATATTTTGCATAAGACATGTGTATTTTTTATTTGTCATTATCAAAATCCTAAATGAGAATATAGTTCCAATACATCTAATGTCACCTTCTAATTCAAATCCAATCAAATTTAGGACCAATAACAAGGTGTTCTGATCAATTTGGGTAACTTGTGCACAATGTGCTTAATTATGCCTAAGAGATAATTAATCCAAATCAATGCCTAATAAAAAATTCCATGAAAACTTGTTGAATACTTTGTTTTGGAAATGAATATTGAATATCTACATCATCAAATGACCTCATTTCTTAGGAAGACATCCTTAGGCCATAAATGCGACAAATATCAAGATTCATGCCCTCCATGCCTCATCAATGCCTTCCATGATGTCTTCCATGCCTCTTAATTAACCTTTTTTCAATGTCATGATGAGGATAATTACAAACTTAAATCCAAAAATTGAATTAATCTTCAACCACACATCTCAATCTTGATATGGATGGTTGAGGTTGATTTTGATCAAATCCAAAAATCTATAAATAGGAGGCCTCACAACATCATTTCTAAGATTTTTTGATGCAAAGTTATAATACCAAATTGGCTCCAAAATATTTATGAAATTAGTGTTACCATGCCAAAATTGATTCCAATCCAAGCCACAAGTCAAAGGTACCAAGGAGAGATGGAGGTAGCCAAGCTTCCATTGTTAAGGACTTCATGAGCACAAGCTGAGCAAGCCACCATTACAAAGGCATTTGGAGCATCCAAAGAAGGTGAAATGAATTCTTATGTCTTCATTCCTTGCCTTTTAGTTGTACTTGTCATTTGTTTTTGTTAACTAAGCTCTCCCTAGTGTTTAGGCCTAGAGATGTTATGCTATTAGAGTGTTTATTTCACTTTATTTTCATTTTGGAACTAAAACCATACTAACCATCCTCTCTTGAGTTAAATTCTTAGATCGCACTCTCTATCGTAAAACTTTGGGTGTTAATTTGCCTATTAATACTATCTATTTATAAACAAGATTTTTTTTGAATCAATAAATGAACATGAACTAGAAATAAAAACTAATGTGCTTATGAATAATGGATAGGTAGAGGTATTTATAAATACTTTGGCTTGATTGTATACTATCAAGTGTTTTTTAAGAAGGTAAATAAATAAATACATTTAATGAAGTAAAAACATCTCCTTAAATATATGAATACAATTTTTATAGGATCTAATCTCGAATTATGAATAAAAAACAACTAGAATGTGTTTAAGGGCCAAAACATGATTATGAATTAGAAATAACATTTATTATTTTTACATGTTAATTGTTGATATATTGAAATGTCTGATTGTTGTAGCCCACAATTCAAATACAATAATAGGATCTCTTTCTAGTGTGGGGTTGTTCTTATAAAATAACCTCCAAATCAAACTTATTATATTCCTAATTTAATGGTAATTTATCTAACTAAAGCTAATCCTAATACATAAAATAAATATTTGACAAAGAAAAGAGAAATACATATGTATAAAAGGGTGATGATGCACTAGAATAAGAAGTGTGTTGGTCCCTAATCTTTACAGATGCAAAATTATCACTATGCAAGAAAGGATATGAGCATAAAATAAATAAATTGAAGTTAAAAATAAATATGCAATTCAAATATAGGCATGTGGTTGCAATAGTATTATACTAGTTTCTAATATTGCACAATAATGTTGAAATAATAGATCAAAAGAATGAAAAATGAATAAATATCACCTTGAAAGAGAATCAATCCATAAGTTTGAAACAAGAGTTAACAAGTGGGAAAAATGTTAAAAGGAGAAAAACACCACAATATATTATATTTATTATAATTAATGAAATCTAAGTATAGTGAAAAGTAAGAATCCAAAGAGAGAGATAAGAGTGGCATCAAGCCAAAAGAGGCATCAAATGATTTCAAGATCGATATTATTCATAGCAAAGAGGAGGAAACTGCTCTTTAAATAGAGAAACAAGAAGGATAAAGGAGTTACAATAATTCCATCATAAAATACAAGGCCATCTTGGTATATGTTATGTGTCCTATTCCCAAATGGAGTAGGGGGAAGTATATGGCATGTAGGGGGAAGAGTTACTTGTGGAAGTAACTACCAAATCCTACAAGTAGATAAGAGAGGTGAGAGACACCTCATAAATTTGTGATAAAGTAAATTTATAATAATAATAAATTTACACCTAAAAGAGACTTAGGATAAACATAAAGGACTAAAAAATAACCTAAATCAGATTAATCTCTAATGTTCCCCCTTATGTTTAATTTGGAGTTAAAAAAGTCGAGAAAACTTTTTACAAACAAGGAAGTTGAAATTATATATTAATCCCCCTCAATAAAAACTTCCTTTAAGAGGAATTACAATAGTTAATAAAGAAGAGTAGGTGATGCTAAAATTTGCAAGGATGAAGATGTGATCATCAACAATCTCTAAGAATCCTATTTGGACAAGGTGGTCAATCTGTAATGAAAAATGTACCAACTAGAAGGACAAATAATTCACTAAATCCTGTAATATGAATAAGATAACATCAATATTTCAAGTTAAGTAAATAATATACCATAAAAATATGATCTACATATATAATGTAATAAAATTAGATGTATAACAAATAAAAATGAGCAAATGACAACTTATATCACAAAGTATGAAATTTTACCCAAAAAGAAGTTAGTAAAAATAAAGAGCTTCAAAAAAAGCATATTTCATTTGCAATAAAAACCAAAGAATGCATAAAAATATTGAGTTGATCAAAATAGAGACAATGAATATGTGTCACTTTAAAATTATATTATATGTGAAGCATTTAAAGAATGATCATGAGAAGACACATCAAAGTTTCTATAAGATACATTGTCTTTAGGCATCTAAATAGTTTTAATCTTAGAGGTAGGTGTTTTATTCATTTTATAACAATGCAAAGTGTTAGGAGTGAATTTACCCCAATATTTGTATGGATACAATTTCCAATATGTAGAGATATGATGCATGTGTTTTCCACAATACTCAGAATTTTTATCATTTCCAACCAAACCATGATCATTACAAGTATTATAATTAAAATAAGTTACATTATAAGTCTTTTGGTGTGAAATACTATAAGATTTAAAATTTACATTAGAAGCAATTAAATCATTAGAACTAAGACCATTATAATTTGTATTATATTTAAACAAAATAGGTTCAAGAATTCCATTTTTTCACTTACCAATACCACCACTTAAATAGCCCATAGAGTCCATAATGTATAAACTAGGGTTGGAAGAAGGAGTGCTCACATGAGTTTGATGAGAAACACATTGAACTTTATCATTAGAGGTATTATCATGTGCAAAAGATGTAAGTTTTTCATTTAAAACATCAAAAGAGTTTTAGTTTCTTTGCGTGCTTATGAAACTATTTTTTCAAAACATTGATAATATTATTTTGATAATGCACTTGATATTTAAGAGAAATAATTCATCATTTTTAAAATAATAGTTTGCATAATATTCTTAAATACTAAAAATATGCTTAATTTAAAATCCATTACAAAAAACACATACAAATTAAATTAAAAAAATAAGATCAAATAAATTGGAAAAAGTGAATAAAATCAAATAAAAACCAATTTATAAATTAAAAAAGGGTTTGGAAAATATTTAATTTACATGAATATCAAATGAAAACCAATCATTATAATTCATTAAAAAGTTCCTTGGGATTTGATCAAAAAATAATATGTTGGGATAAAGCTAAAATCTTAAATAAACTTGAACCATGTTAAAAGAAATTATAAACTCATATTATGGTGATTTTTATTTGTTTAGAGTTTGAAAAGCTTTACATAACATATATTCATTAATGAAAAAAGAAACACACTTGCTTTTTTTTAAAAAAAAAATCTCTTCGCTAATGTCTTCTTGAAAGGCATTTTTCCTTTTTTTTTCTTGAAACCAAATTTAGATTTGTCAAATCTTAAATAAAAAGGTGTTGCCACAAATCAATGAAAGTTATAATTTAATTATATAAGAGTGTATTCCAAGATCTATAAATCAAATGAGTACATGGGTTTGAGATAGGCACAATACAAGTTAGTACTTAATATAGTAGATGTAAAAAAAAATCACATATATGAGAATATTACAAAAAATAAAATAAGGTTAAAATCCTAATATTATATTACGAGGGGAGTGTATGTGTAAATATTCCTTAGAAGGTTCCATGACAAGTGGTCAAAGAGAAAAAAATAGAAGAGTAACACCCATACCCAAAATAGTTGGTCAAAGAAGTTACTTCATATTCCTCTGATTAAACTGTAACTCTAAGTACACCTAAGCAAGCTTGTCAATGAAAGTAGGAAAACTCTAAGTGAGGAGGAAAAATACCATAATAAATAAATATGGGAAAATAATAAAACCCTACTCTAACACCCTACCACCCTAAGTATAGCTTAGTTGGATGAAATAAATGGGTCCCTACAACAAGGCTTCATAAGATATCCATGTGCTGGAAATATTATCATTGATGTCAAAGGTATAGAATTATTGGTGACAAAGGCCCCATAGAATTTAATGTCTAAAGATGTTTTTTTAATGATCATATTTTGTCTAAAGTATGTTGATATTAATTAAATATTAACAAATATATTTTTGGTTACATAAAGTCAAAAGAGGGCCCATGAAGAAGTCAAAGAGTCATGAGATAAAGACAAAAGAGGGAAATGACACATTTTTCCATGAAGGGTCATCTTGAGGAATTCAAAGAGTCACCTGATAAATACAAAGGGGGAAATAACGTATTTTCCTATGAAGAGTCGCCATGCGAATATTCATATAGAAGAATTCAAATGGTCATGAAATTTTGGTGTCATTTTCCATGAGAATTGAAGGGTCACAAAGGGTGAATTCCAAAGGTCATTTGGAAAGCTATAAAAGGAGGCTTGGTTAGCCATTTGTAATATGCATAGGAGAAAATTATTTTATCTAGCTAAGAAGAGCATAGGAGAGAAGAGAAAAGATAAGAGATGTGGTAATATTATATCATTTGTTGAGAAAGAAACATTATGAGATAGTTGTGTTTTATACACAAGAGGGGTTGGTGCTCCTATGGGTTGGTGCTCCTATGGGTTGGTGCTCATGAATCATTGTTGTGTTGGTGCTTGGAAAAGGAGTTGGTGATCTTGTGGGTTGGTGCTCATGAATCATTGTTGTGTTAGTGCTCATCAAAGGGGTTGGTTATCTTACAAGTTGGTTCTTGCAAACTTTGTAATTTGAGTTGGTGCTCATTCATATACTTGAGATTGTTATCCATAGTTTTTTCCACATTGGGTTTCCACGTAAAAATCTAGTCTCTCTCTCTCTCTCTCTCTCTCTCTCTCTCTCTCCTCTCTCTCTCTCTCTCTCTCTCTCTCTCTCTCTCTCTCTCTCTCTCTCTCTCTCATGTGGTGCATGTTATTATTTTAGTTTTATTTCATATCTTGAATGTATGATTAAGTGGTTAAAGAAAATAAATTAGATTAAGTAAAAAATTTAAAAGATATATGATATACTGATTCAACCCCCCTCTCTATATATCCCATGCTTAACAATTGGTAATCATAGTAGGTTCTTTTGAAAAGAGTTTAACAGCGTTAAGGTAGATCGGGGAAAATACGATGGATGGATCACATGAAGGTTTTTTTATAAATAAAACACCTTTGTTTGATGGGACAAATTATTCTTTTTAGAGGATAAGGATGAGGACTTACTTGATGGCCCTTAGATTTGAATTTTGGAAAGCTGTGATAGAGGAATACGAAGAGCCACAGACAATTGTAACTACTCATGTAGAAAAGAAGGAAAGTGAAAATATTGCTAAAGCTTTAAATGTTATTTTATGTGGTTTATGTGAATCAAAAGTTGTTAAAGTTAATGCAAATCTACTCACAAGACTTTTTTAAAGCTTGAGAATATTTACAAAGTTAATGGAAAGGTTTAACAAGCTAAGCACCAAAATTTTAGAAAATAGTTTGAAAGTTTGAAGATGGAAGAGGAATAAAATATAACAATGTATATTTTGCAGGTTGGTCAAATAGTTAATCAAATTCAATATTTTGGAGAAAAGTTAGAAGAATCAATGATGGTACAAAAGGTTTTGAGATCTCTACCATTGAGATATGATGTAAAGGTTTTTTCAATTGAGGAGATAAAGGATCTAGCCAAGCTAAATATAGATGAACTACATGGTATTCTTATGGCATATGAGATGTCGACCGCACAATAAAAAATGTCAAAGAGGGAAGCTACTTTCAAGACATAGAAAAAAGACAAGGCTAAGATTCAATAATCAATTGATAGTTATAGCGATGAGGAAGATGACAAAGGAGCTCTATTCATATACAAGCCCAATAAGGGCACATACAACTATCAAGAAAAGTTACCCTTTAAATTTTTAAAATGTGGTAAGATTGGAATTTTTTTAGCTAAGTGCCTAAATAAGAATAATGATAACAATGAAGAAGGAAAGGCTACATACAAGAAGAAATTCAAAGGTAAATTCAAGAAGGGATTCAAGAAGAAGACTTTATATTCTAAAGATCCTAGATCAATCGAAGATAATGGAGTTAGCGACTTAGATAAAGAAGATATTTTGTTCATGACCATACATGAAGATGCCTCCACAAGTAAAAGTAAATATGATCAAGAAGAAGAACATGATGAAGCTGAGGTGAATCTAGAAGGAGAACTCATTTTTACCTTAGAAGAATTAAAATCTCTTGAGAAGAAGGATTGAATATTGAAGCTCCAAATCGAGAAGAATGAAAAAGAGTCAAAGGAAGCACACATTGAAGAAGGCAAAATGATTGAAGAAGATCTAACATCTAAATTACAAAAATCAAGTGAAGAATGTGAAAAGTATGTTATTGTAATTGCCTATTTAAAAGAATATATCAAGAAAACAAATAAAGTAGTCAATGATAAATCTATCAATGATTCAAAATTTGAGAATATGACTAATATGTTGAATAAGATATTAGAAAGTCAAAAATAAATATAAGATAAGATAGGTATGAGATTTGAAAAGAAAAAGAGCTATGATGAAACCCTTACAAAAGAGAAAATAAAAAGAGAAGAATTTAAGAATGTAAAGGACATATCAAATAAAGAAGGCTAGAAGGAACATAGCTACAAAAGACAACCAGGTCAAAGATACACAAATTAGAAAAAAAAAAATCATGTTTATTATTTTTATTATAATGGTTCTGATCATAAGAAAATATATTGTTGGATAAGAGGTAATAATTTCATAAATAAGGAGAAGGAAACTCATGTAGAGTCAAGTAGAAGACACAACTCTTTTACTCCTCTATCAGGATTTGATGAAGAGGCCTTAGTATGTTACAAGTGAAATAATTTTGGACACATACCTAATATTGTAGAATCATGTTTGAGTTAGTCAAGAAGGATCAAAGTTTTAAGGCTCCATTCATCAAGAAGAAAGTTTAGACAGGTTCATGGTAGAAGAAATAACCTAAAAATTCTATGTTAGTCCAGACAACATTGCATGCAATAAATGAAGAAAATCCATGGCTTATTGATAGTGGATGTTTGAGGCACATGACAAGAGACAAGAGTAAGTTCATGACTCTAAAGAAGATCAATGGTGGCATAGTGAAATTTGAAGACAATACCACTGCTAGATCTTGTTCACACTAATCTATGTGGACCTACAAAACTCAAACTACTCAAGGTGAGAAATACTTCATGTTTCTTATTGATGATTTTACACGTATGACTTGGGTGATGTTTTTGAAGAAAAAATAAGAATCTTTCAGCCACTTCAAATCATTTAAAGCTTTAGTTAAGAATGAAATTGGTTTGAAGATTAAGTGTCTAAGATCATATCAAGGAGGAGAATTCGTGTCAGATAAGTTTATTGAGTATTATGAATACCATGGAATAAAGAGACATTATTTAGCAACCAGAACTCTACAACAAAATAGAGTAGTTGAGCAGAAAATAGAATAGTTTAGGAGATGGTGAGGATGATGCTAAATGAATCCAAAATAATAGATAAATATTGGAGAGAGGTAATAGGCACATTAGTGCATATCCATAATAGATCATTGTTGAGAGTCAATAGTGACATGACTCCATATGATCTATGTAAAGACAAACCATCTACTAATGATTATTTTAGAGTTTTTGGTAGCACATGCTTCATAAAGAGAACTGATGAAAAATTTGGTAAATCTAAATCCAGAATAGATGAAATTATATTTCTTGGATATTCTTATAAAACTAAAGCTTATAAATGTTATAATAAAAGAACCAAAAAGATAGTTGAAAGTGAAAGTGTTAGGATAGATGAAGACGTAGCATAAAGAGATAGTGATCTAGTAGACACTCTTGAAATCATTGAAGAAAAATATTTTGAAGAATTAGATGAGGATGAGGAATAAAAGAACACCAAAACCCCATCCAAATATTTCCATAGAAATCATAATGAAAGTGACATCATCATGAATATAAATGAAGGAGTTCACACT
This sequence comes from Torreya grandis, assembly GCA_037957365.1. Taxonomy (NCBI): domain Eukaryota; kingdom Viridiplantae; phylum Streptophyta; class Pinopsida; order Cupressales; family Taxaceae; genus Torreya; species Torreya grandis. The sequence continues at coordinate 432,077 of JARHVA010000604.1, forward strand.
AGAAGAATGATGGTAAGTGAATTTGAGTAAGTAAATTTTTTTCTATTATCCAAAACTTAGCCTAATTTTTTTTCAAAAGCTAGACATGATGAACATTGAGTTAAATCAATGTATGAAGAATTAAATCAAATAGAAAAGAATGATACTTGGGAATTAGTACCTAGACCAAAAGATCAAAATGTGATAGGAACAAAATGGGTATACATAAATAAGTTGAATGAAGATAGTGAAGTTACTAAGAATAAAGCAAGGTTAGTAAGTAAAGGGTATGCTCAGATTAAGGGTATAGATTTTAAAGAAACTTTTGTACCAGTGGTAAGTCTAGAGGCTATTATAATGTTTATTGCATATGCAGTGTTTAAAATTTTCAAAGTGTTTTAGATGGATGTCAAGTCTAAATTTTTGAATGGGAATCTAGAATAGGAGGTCTACATTGAGCAGGCTGAGGGATTTATTCTCTCAAATAATAGTATCCATGTATGTAGATTGAATAAAGCACTGTATAGATTGAAACAAACTCTTAGAGCTTGGTATGCAAAAATTGATAAGTACCTATAAGATGAAAGTTTTAAGAGAGGTTTTGTTGACAGTAATCTCTACATCAAAATAGAAGGTGAGCATCAGTTGATTGTTGTGTTATATGTAGATGACATAATATTTGGAGAAAATATTGAAAAGATGACAAAATAATTTTTTGATAATATGCAAAAAGAATTTGAGATGTCTATGCTTGGAGAATTGTCATTTTGCTTAGGGTTGTAAATATTTCAGTCAGATAAAGGAATTTTCATATCTCAAAATAAATATGCCAAGGAAATGTTGAAAAAAAATGGTTTTGAGGATTGTGCACTAGTTGGCACATCAATGGGTACATGGAACAAGGTAAGGATGAAGATTCAACTATTATAGATCAATATTTGTATAGATCTATGATTGGTATTCTTTTATATTTGAAAACATCAAGGCTAAACATCATGCATGTAGTAGGCATAGTTGTGAGATATCAAGCAGCCCTAAAGGAGAGTCTTGTTCAATTGGTGAAAAGAATATTTAGATATGTCAAGGTGACATTGGATTATGGATTATGTTATCTCATAGGTAGAGATTTCATTTTGGTTGCTTATACAGATTTAGATTGGGTAGGTTGTTTGGATGACATAAAAATTACAAGTGGAGGAGCTTTCTTCCTCAGTGATAGCTTAGTATCTTGGCTAAGTAAGAAGTAGAACTTAGTATCAATTTCTATAGCTAAAGCAAAATATATTGTAGTAGTATTGTGTTATACTCAAGTGATTTGGATGAAGCAAACTTTAGAAGACATCAAAGTAAAATATAATGAACCTATCTCTATTTTTTGTGACAACACAAGTGTTATTAATATCTATAAGAATCTAGTGATGCATTCAACAATAAAACATATTCCTATTAGATAACATTTCTTGAGAGAGTAGGTTGAAAATCAGTAGGTCAAGTTAGAATATATCAATACTACATAACAAATTGTAGATATTTTCACAAAGGCACTACCAAAGGACACATTAAAGTATCTATAAGAGAAGTTGGAAGTAATTTCTTTTACTTCTTATCATTAAAGTTAAGCATCAGTTGATGGGGAGATAAGTGTTAGCTCTAGGATAACCCTTTTCCATTAATGTCAAAGGGAGAAAAGTACAAGAAAAGGTATAAGAACAAGTATAGAATGCTAGAGTAAGGGGGAGTTACTGTATGTTTTTTTGTTGGCAATATGTGCAGGTTGGCATGTGTAGTATAAGTTTTAGGATGTGGCAATTTCAGTTTGAGGTTGCCATCAATGACAAAAGGGGATATTGTTGGAAATATTGTCATTGATGTTAAATGTCTAACATAATTGGTGACAAAGGCCCTATAGCATTTAATGTCTAAAGGTTTTATTTAATGTTCATATTTTGGCTAAAGTATGTTGATATTAATTAAGTATTAACAAATATATTTTTGGTTACATAAAGTCAAAATAGGGCCCATGAAGAAGTCAAAGAGTCACAAGATAAAGACAAAAGAGGGATAGGATGCATTTTCCCATGAAAGGTCACCTTGAGGAATTCAAAGAGTCATCAAATAAAGACAAAAGAAGGAAATGACACATTTTTCCATGAAGAGTCACCATGTGAATTTTCATATAAAATAATTCAAAGGGTCATGATAGTTTTATGCCATTTTTCATGAGTATTAAAGGGTCACAAAGAGTGAATTTCAAAGGTCATTTGGAAAGATATAAAAGGATGCTTGGGTATCCATTTGTAATATGCATATAAGTGAATTATTTTATCTAACTGAGAAGAGTAGAGGAGAGAAGAGAAAAGAGAAAAGAGGAGATGCAGTAGTATTCTATCATTTGTTGAGAAAACAACATTGTGAGATAGTTGAGTTTTATACACAAGATGGGTTGGTGTTCATGAATCATTACTGTGTTGGTGCTCATCAAAGGGTTTGGTGCTCCTATGGGTTGGTGTTCATGAATCATTACTGTGTTGGTGCTCAACAAAGGGGTTGGTGATCCTACAATTTGGTGCTTTCAAACTTTGTAATTTTAGCTGGTGTTCATTCATATACTTGAGATTGTTCTCTGTGGTTTTCCCCACATTGGGTTTCCATGTAAAAATTTAGTCTCTCTCTCTCTCTCTCTTGTGTGGTGCATGTTATTATTTTAGTTTTATTGCATATCTTGAATGTATTATTAAATGGTTAAATAAAATAAATCAGATTAAGTAAAATATTTAAAATATATATGATATACTAATTCACCCCCCTCAGTATATCCTGTGCTTAACACCATGTACAAATCAATCTCTCATAAAATAGATAAAAGGAGAAAACCCATGAGAAAAAACTTCCTCCCAAATGAAAGACATAAATAAGAGGCTATGATGCCCCCTAGAAGATCACGTTATAATAGCCTAAACGTCAAAAATATCTCATAATTGAAGATACTTTCTGTATGTGAAAGGTTTAGTGAAGATGCTTGTTGTCTACTCTGTCGTCTATAAATATCTTAGATCAATGATTTTTCAATTAATGAGCTCAAAAATTAAATGCATATGAATCTCTATATTTTTTCCATTGATGCTGGATCAAATTTATAAAAATCTAAATAGTACTTTAGTTATCATAGTAGATGACTATTGGTTATCTAAACTAGATACTGAATTCTATGATATTGGCTTAGCTATGATACTCCCCTAATCCAGATAGATTCAATGGAAGAATTGATAACCCATATATATTATGCCTTAGTAGATGATACATTAATATCATTTTGTTTCTTATTTTGCAAATTAATTGGTCTTGAACCAATAAATAAACTATAGAGGACTTATGATTTTGAATATCACCAGCCCAAACTGAGTTAGTATATTGAATCAAGTTGATGTCAATTCTAACTCTATAATAAATCACAAATTTATGTGTGCCCTAAATGTAGTGAAAAATCCTCTTATATACTTTCCATTGTAGCTAATGGGGTTTCAACATGAATATAGAGACTAGGCCCACTGCATATGATATGTTAGGTCTGGTATATATCAATTAGATGAGGTTGATGAAAATTATTTATACAAGGTAACATAAACCAATGAAGTACAATCTACCTCAAACTTGATTCCAAATATAAATGAAGTATGCATTGTCTTATAATCATACATTTGAAAAAAACCAAGTCGAGAGCATATTTAGGTTGTGCAAGAGTAATCCCCAAGTTAGACTGAGAGATCTAGATCCCAAGGAAGTAATGTAACAAGCCCAAATATGTCATGGATGTTGACTCTAAATAGAAATGAAGTATGCATTAGATTAAAATCATACATTTGAAAACAACAAATTTGAGAGCATATTTAGGTTATGCAAGAGTAATCACCAAGTTAGATTGAGAGATCTAGATCCCAAGGAAGTAATATATCATGAAGAGCATATTTCACCACTAAAATGGATGAGGAATAGCTCCCAGTGATCAAAAGATAGTCAAAATAAAGAACCATAATCAAAATTGAATCATTCTCTCCTAAGAGATAAACATTCAAATCTAAATGGCATTGAGTGAATCCTACAAAAATAATTAAAAAATCCATCCTATCTTACCAAAACCAAGGGGCCTATTTGAGGCCATGGATGGATTTTTCAAGTCTTCACAAAGGAATAATTATCGACAAACCTTGGTGATTGCTTCTTGTAAATATCCTACTCAAGGTCAAAATGAAGAGAAGAAATTTTCACATCCATTTGATGAATATCCCAATTATTGTCTATGTAAATAGGAAGTGTGAGTCTAATAGAGTTCATTTTTGTGATTGGTGCCAAGTTTTTAATGTAGTCGATGCTAGGCACTTGTGAGAAAATTTTGGTGACCAATGATGCCCTAAAATTTTCAATAGAACCTTATGCTACATACTTGGTTAGATATATCCATTTTCATCAAACCATTTCTCTTCCCTTAGGAAGAAGTGTCAAATCCCAAGTATGATTCTTGATTAAGGAGTTAAAATCCTTATGCATGGTAGAATCCCACTCAAGAATACTTGATGCCTCTAAAAAGGTATGTGGATCTAAGGTAGAGTAAAAAAGTATTATACCACTCTAAAACTATAAAAATGTTCACCTATCACCTAAAGGATCCCCAACCCATGTGCCTACACTCTATAGTGTCTGCCTAGCCCAAAGAGGACTAGAAGTAAATGAGTTAGGCAGAGAAATGCCATCATTTAAAGTGTGGATAGATATGGATGGAGATGACTCCCCATCACTACTATCACTATAAAAATTATAAGAAGTGTCCTCAACCTCTTAAATGTGCTCAGGTTGATATGAATCAAATCCAAGTGAGTGAAATAAAGTGGGAATAGTGTCAAGTGTCGAGTATGTGGAACACTGCTAAAAGTAATCACTTCTCTCGATGAACAAATCATGTGTGGTCAAATGAATAAGGTGGTGCCTTTTAACATTATCTAGATAACCTATGAAGATGCAATGCTTACTCTAAGATTCCATAGCCTTATATTTATTCTTAGGTATATGGGCCATAGATAGGGATTTGAAGACTCTCAAATACTCAACTATAGGTTTCCTATTGTACTAAATTTCAAAGGGAGTTACACCTTTTAAAGCATTATGAATAACCTGATTTTGAATGTAATAAACATAATTAATTACTTCAGCCTTTTATTTTGGTGAAAGTGACATAGAGTGAATCATACAATTTTCCATATCTTTCAAGGACCTATTATTACCTTTTGTAATTCCATTTTATTGAGGACTATATGGAACTATATGTTGAAAATCAATCCCCTCTGCTATGTAAAACTACTCATGTATATTATTGACATACACACCCCTATTAACATTTATAATAACCTTGATGCATTTCTCATATTGTTTCTCTACAACTTTGAAATATTAAAACTTGTTTTAGATTAAATTTTGAGGCTAATGGATTGAATTATGCAATTACATCAAAAAAATCAAAAGTTTCAATCCACTAATTAAGATGTAGAGCCATTAGGATAAAATAAAAATATATGAATGAACATTCAAAGAAGCACTCTAATCCTAAAACTAATTTCTCTAAACCAAGATTAAAAAACAAAAGGATAAAGGATTTAGGTTGGGATTGCTCATCTTAGACTCAAATTTTTAGCATTATGATAGCTTGATTTATTGATTTAGATGATAGCATAAATTATTATATCATGGATTTGACGTGGAGATTTCATGGATTTAATAGTTGGTTTGGCCATAAAGGAGTGGCTTGTATAAATAAGCCAAAGAGGGATATCTATGGCTCATATTCAAATTTAGGCCATGAGTATCAAGGATAAAGGAATTTCCAAGTTAAAAATTCCTTGGAAGCCTCTATAATAGAGGCTTTTAAAGAGAAGGGATCAAGTTAGATGAGGTTCTAGGATTGGATAATTTTATAATATCAAGTAGGAATTAATTATTACTAGTAAGGGATTAGGATGGGGATTATGTGGGTGATTAGGGACTAGAGGTGTAGGAAAGTCTAGGAATAGGTTAGTGTAGGTGGGTAGGTGGACCATGGGAATTAAAATTTTTCAAATATGGAGAATATAAATTAGAATGGGATAAGACATGATTTAGGAGGATTAATTGATTGGTAGGGTAGAAATAAGATTAGTGAATGAAGAAATTATGAGGGGCGACATTAGATAAATGATTAAGATTAGGATAAATGAGATAAATTAGTGGGATTAATTAGAATAATTAAGGTGAATGGATTTAGGTGCATACATTGTACCCCTTTTTAAAAGGGCATTGCAAGTAGATGAAGTGGGATGAGTAATGGTCCTTAAAATAAAAACTATTTCATGGATGAATATTAATAAATGATGTTAGGGGATATGATACCCCCTTAATGAGACATTTAATAAAGAATGAAATGGATGGCCACTTATAAATGAGGGGTGGGATGCAATAAATAGGTAAAGGGATGGTATGTGAGATATGAAATAGATGATGAATAAGATGAACTCAACCTGAATAGTGAGTTACATAGTGATGATGCCCTTAACAAATACATATGATTAGGGAGTGGAAATGATAGTATCACTAGTGTCAACATGTCCCAAAGGGGAATAAATCATAACAAAATGATGATAGGATACAAGGCCATGAGATTTTGACATATCCTAAGCAAAGACGCATACAAGGTAGAACCATTGGCAAAGATAAGATAAGTATTTAATAAGATGAATGATGAGTGTAGCTCAATGCTAAAGTCTAGCAATATGACGAAGGTGATGATATATAAAATAAATGGCATGATTGAGTGACCAAAATATGAAGGGGAAGAATTAGAATACATTGCTTCAAATCAATGAGCCATAATGAAATTAATAGCAATGATGCCCCTAGAAAGGACACATGCAAGGGAGCAATAGATGATGATAAAGTTATGGTTCTGGTCATGCCCTAGTTGAGGGAGGAAATTATAAACTTTAAATGTTGAATTGACCAATCAATAACTAATGGAAGAAAAGATGGATGCTTTGATGTATTGGGACCAATCGATAGGTGTAGGCGATTGATGAAAAAGATTAGGGATGGTGATTGATCGATAGATTGATTGATTAATGATTGATATTATAACTCAAATATTAGAATAATGCATGACTTGAGAATAATTAAAGACAAGAGAGATGTGATGATTAATTATGGGGGGAGAGGATAGAGTGGCTAAGCTAACCTCATGCACACCATATGACTGAGCACTGCCTACATAGTCTGAAAAGACCTCATGATAATGTTGTTCAGACATAAGGATAAATGATAATTAATGGAGTATAATATGATAATGAGGAGGAGGATTAATGATTAGAGGATAAAAGATTAAATGTTAGTCAAATGAGTCAAGAGGATTAGATAAGTGATGAGAAATAAATATGATTAGACAATTAGATAAATGATGAGGGTGTAAATGATCAAGCCATCACATCTATCATAAGGATCATCATAGTCTAATAAATCCATTAGATATGTAACTTGGCACTATGCCCCATGATATAAGTATGACCAAGAGGACATGGTGCTAAAGTGCATAAAATGGGAAAATAATGAACTCTGCATCATAGAAGGCACCTAAAATCATCATGATATATTTTGGTGTCATCATAGCATCCTCGTTTATTATCCAATAATAAAAAATAAACATGATTCAAGACTATAGACCAATAGACAATCATATATATATATATATATATATATATATATATATATATATATATGATGCAAACAAGTCAAATAACATAGAGCATACAAGTAACATACACAAGTATCTATATGCAATGTCATTGTGTCTTGTCTAATGGCCTAGATTAAAGATGTTAGGATGATTTATTAGGTTATGAGTTGGAATAAGTTGCTTATGATGATCAGGATGTGAATTTGGATCAAGAATTAAGAAAATATATGGACGTGGAGTAGATGAGGGCCTAGGATTAGGATAAGGTTGCTGAGGACATAGGACAAGATGATTAGGATGTTCGGAAAAGGCAAGATGAAAAAATAATAAGACCATTAGGACATAAGAAAAGGCATGATGATAATGATATAGCCAATATGAGGATGTAAGATAAGACAAATGGGATGACAAGATGACACATGATAAGACAATGGAGATGTTTTTGGGATTCTATGGATTTTATAATTTTGTGGATTTTTGACATATTTCAATTTTTAGGTCTTTTTGGGATATGTATGTAGACTATACAAATGGGGTTGCTAGCAAAGAGAACACCAAGTTTAGCAACCAATAATGGAATAGTGGATGATATGAAAAAGGATGAGGATGGTGGAGAAAAAGAGATGGGGACTGAGGAAGAATAGAATAGGGATCACCACTAAACACATCATAAAAGAATCAGATATGTAGTTGCTTGAGTGTCTATTGAATGATATGCTAAGATGATTCTAGAACATTTCTCAAGACACCTTCCATTCCTTATGAAGGTCAAGATTGGAAGAAAGGATGGACATAATAGGATGCAAGATATGATGGAAGATGTTGGGTAGGAACAATGGACTAAGGGATAAGACAAAAAAGGGTGAAATGGATGGGTTTGATGGATGAAATGGATGTATTTTTTCCCTAAGTGCAAGATGCAATACATGTAATAAATTATTTTACCATGTCATTGAAAACTAGTTTTCATCATGGTACTTTCCCAAGGTGCCAAAAGACTAGTTTTCACTATTGGATGAATGTTTTTTTTATTTTTATTTTTTTGATCCTTTTGAATTTTTAGATGACATCCCTATTTATTGGATATGGGTATGAGATGAACGATGCATAATTTTTTTTATCTTCAGCCAACACCTCTTCTAGAGATATTGGATGTGAGGATCATGTTGTCTCCATTGGATGTATTAATCTCCTCATGATGTGACCTCTCTACATATCTAGACCAAGTGTTTTCATTACCCCTATGAGAGACAATATTGCCTAGGTGGGTAATGTGAGGTATGGAATGGATTAGATATTGATTTTGATGGGGGTGTATTGTTATTGAATGGAGGATATGATCATGATAGGATGGTGTGATGGGTGATTGGGGATTAAGACTAGTAGTCACATACATTGTTGGATATGTTAGACATTTTATATTTGATTGGTGCCATATGACAAAAGATTTTAGGAGATCCAAGATAATTTGACTTTGTATTTCATATTCGATCTGATTATTTGATGGATTGTTAGCCATACTAATAGTGATTTTTTGCATTATTTTGATCTTGATACATGATTATATCTTGAATTTTCCTTGGTGTTTGACTTTCACCTTCACCAGATGAGATTGATTTTTGACTTGACAGATAATGATTATTTTGACTTTGATAGTCTCCTAGTGCTTGATTTTGGGCTTCATAGGGGAAGACACTTTTGGACTAGGTTGATGATTTGACTTTTCTCGATTATGATTGATTGGATCAAAGGTGATTTGATCATTATGTATGACCTTTTTAATATGGTCTTAGACCTTTGTATTTATGGAACATATTATATTAGTTGGGGAAGAGTCTAATAATGTATGCTCCTATTCATCCCTATGGAGGGAGGTGATTAAATGATCATTGATAGGAATAAAGGGGGTCTATGATAAATGAAGGTGATGGAAAAGATATGATGAGGTCAATGAGTGGTGATGGGGCAGCATGGTCCTCATAGGGGTTTCTAGGAGACCTAGTTTTGACATCATAGAAAATCTCCTCAAGATCAACAAAATATCACTAGGACTAACTGTAGTATACACATCCAAATTAGGATCAAATTTAGTCTAACTATCTATGATAGATAAAACTTGCAATAAATATGTTATGAATTCATCATCTTGATTGGAATCAAAAGATATGGCTAGTGACTGAATTTCATCCAAATTGGAGGTATATTTAAAAGGGTACACATAATCATCATCTTCTATAATATTTATGAGGGATGGTGTTTTTAGTGAGAAATCTGATTTAGATACTAGTGTTGAACATGATCCTAATGTAGATAACACTTTTATTGAATCATATGCTGACTTTGATGTACACTATGTAATGACTCTAGTAAAAGATTCATTGTCTGCAAGTGACCTCTCTACATGGGGTATTTGATATGATGGGTGAGAGGATGATGATGGAAGAATAATGGATTAAAAAAAGATAGGCGCATAGAAGTACTCATTAGAGATGGGAGGAATAGGCTCATGGGGAATAGACTCATTTGTGATGGGAGATTTATGAAATATAGGGGGACCATGGAAGATGGATGTGGTATCTTGACCTTGACTTAGAAAGGGAAGGGCTTGGTCATGATAAAGAATGTAACATTAGCACCTCTTCTTGCTCACCCAAGGATGTAGACTCATCTTATTCATTCTTGATTTCAGTGTCACATTGGTCAATGAGGTCTTAGACTTAGTTTTTGAAATCATGACATTAATTAATGGTAGGCCCCCAGGTTTGGTGATATAGACAATAGTGGTTATCATTATACTAAGAGGGCTTAGGCTTAACAGGATTAAGATGTCATATGGGTGGATAGATCATCATGTCAGTGGTAACACGTTGGTATAAAAGGGATTATAAGGATAAAGGAAGAGGATTATAGGGGATCTCTTCACTTCATGACTTAGATATGGAGGAATTAGACTTTGGATCAGATGGTTGTTGATATGATTGGGTTAGTGGACTATTAATAGATAAGGTGGCCAAGATTGGATTCCCTTTGCTAGTGTATGAAGGGGTGGATGACTAGCTATGATTGGTAGATGGAGGATTTAAATTAGAGTCACATGGATGGTTCTGACTGGAGGTAATGTTGAATGGATGGAGTCAAAGTTTTTAGGACATGGGGGACATTATTAAATTAGGGGATTGACCAAATTTTTTTATAGGCCATGGATAAATATGGGATAAATTATAGATGATGTGATTTATTGGCCCTAATGGGTGGGTGTGGGGCATTGAATGGAAAGATTAAGGGATGAATTTAGGATGTGTGGAACAAATTTAAATAAAGTCTTACTTTAGTCCAAATTTAAGTTTGATTAGATGGTATGATATGTTTGGATGAGTTAATACAATATTTAAGTTTACCAATTTATGTCATGAGATAGACCTTGATGATTTAGATTGAATTAGGGTGGGTGAGCTATGAAAAGATCAAAGACTGGAGGGCTAAACTAGCTAGAGAGACTAATTTTGACTAGGATTAATAGGATTAAGGCTAGCTCAAGACTAATATGATTAACTAAAATATGATGACATGATTTGATTGAAAGGATTATGATTATGATTCAAACTTTATTAGACACAAGTAAGCTAATGATGAGGACTCTAATATGACAAAATCTATTTACGAATGTGGATGAGGACTAATGTATGAATACAAACTTGACATGATTATTAGTATAGATAAGGGTATGACAAGGTAAATATGGGTTGGAATATGATTAGGAATAGGTTTATAATATGGTGGATATGGTAACTAGGCTAGACAAGGTCAAAATGAAAGTTTGGTTTGGACAAGGGAAATATAATAAGTCAAGGTGATGTATGATTAGCTAAGGTAGACTTAGTCGAAGTTAGAATGTGATAAGATGTAGATGAAAATACTTGATTACGATATGTAGGTGATGGGTGTATGGCCAAATATTTATGGATGTGAATAGACTTAGAATATGACTAGACTTAGGATGAGGTTAAGATAACAGAGTGATAGGAGATAGAATGAGACAAGTAAAAGGATGTACAAAGATACTATGTATAATAAGATGATGATAAGGATGTATAAAATGTTATATTGATGAGGCAACGATATAAAAGATGATGATTATGTAAAAAGGACATATATAGGTGTGTATAGGTTTGGGTAAAAGGTTAAATTGGCTCACAAATAACATGGGTTTAGTACAACGCTCACCAAATCAGGTAAAACAAAAGCCTAAGACTAGTAAATTGATGGGTATGTAACCTGATGATTGTACCATATAATATATTTGTAGGTGAGGTTGTAGATCGATGACCCATTATGGAATTTATCAAACCATCTCAACCTTTCTTGCACATGATGGTCACTTGGGAGTTGATACTAACTCTGACATCAAGTTGCCTATTACAGTCAATGGTCTTATACTAGGTTGAACATGCTCTCTAGGTGCATACCTGATATATGCTAGGTACAATGGGGCTTAAGTGTATTTAAGGTGATGTCTAATGCCTCATTTATAGAATGAACCTCTTACCCTTAATGTATGACCTATATAGGTTCAATCACTTATCCTAATGACAACTATCCCTGATATTTATACTCCATTAGAACATAGAGTGTAGATTAGTGTATGGTGGTGAAATTCATGGTTACTATCTCCCTAAGACTATGACAAGTGTGTGAATGTAAATTATATATCATGTTTCCCTCAGAAAAAAATAGGAGGGTTTATTAGTGGTTTTTGATCTTCTAAAAATCATCGTAAGGATGCAAGGAGGAGAGCATACACCACCATATCCCTTGGTGACAAACAAGTAGATAAAAAAATATTAACCAATTAATTAGAAGTGAGATATATATAATAATATATAATATATAAAAAAAATTATACAACATGATTTAGTGATTAAAGTGATTTTAGACAAACAAAAAAGAGTTTTAAGATGTGAAATTATCTTTGACAAGTGACTTGCAAGAAAACTATTAGTAGTTTGATTGACACTCATGAAAAGAAAACCTGTAAGACAAGATTTTAGAAAAAATATATGGCCTAGAACAGAATATTTTAACAAACAAAAATCATTTCATGGGGTTAATGGGTAACACCCCTTAAGGAGTTAAGGTATAACACCCCTTACGAGGTCAAGGGATAGAGACCTTTGTAGGGTCTAAGGGCAGCGCCCCTGACACTCTCTATGTCATGATATAGGGTGGGGTCGAGGGGTAGTGCCCTTGATGTCAAATGTAATTTGGGACTTGTATAACCCTTGGAATTACTCAAAATTTAATGAAAATGACCCCTAAAAATGCACTAAAAAATGGCAATTTTGAAGGCAAAAATGAAGAACAAAATCACATTTGCAAAATGCAAATCTGTAGATGCATAGTCAGACTAATGCAATATCACTTCCAAAGACTAAAATATCATGAATTTTCTACAATATCATGACTATAAAGTCATGATTTTTTAGAAAGGGGATAAATTCTAGTGGTTACTATGCATTTTTATGCAAAACTGTAATGGTTTTGGAAATATCATAGATTTTATTGCAAAATCACAATTTTGCAATTAACAATATTTTGAAGAAGATAGAAAATGATAGATTTTGGACATGGAACTAGTTTACAAGACTAAAATGATTAAAATTTAATATGATATATACATTGACAAAATGACAGTAATAGATTCAAGGCCTAGAGTTAATACAAGGTATTACTATTATAGCCTTGTGCATTCACAATAGATATTTGAGAGGGGCTTTTGAAAATGCTTTTAGCTGATCTAGGACAATGTCCCCCTATTTCCTACAAATAAAAAATGACTAAAAAAATAGAGGCTAAGTAGTTAATAAGTTATTAGGTTGGTTTAATATTTTTAATTCTAAATACAAAATTGCTAATCTCAAGTATAATACAATAACTGTTAAGGCAAGATCACGACTATGAAGTTATGGTTTTATCCATTGACACTCAAGTATTTGATAAAAATCAAACTTAAAACACTAAAAATATAAATAAAAAATCACATATTTATATAAAAAATTTCTAATTATGAATTAGTGATATTGCAAAAGATCCAAAAACTTGTCAAAAGGTAAATGGTTAGTGGTTAGGACAATATCACTTAATTTTAGGCAAAAATACAACTTTAATGGCAATATCGTTGTTCACAATTTCAAAATTTTATGGTAGAGGGTTAAACTATAAAAAAATTAGTCATTATCAGTTAAATTTTGGTATTCAGTACAAAACCAAAACTCCCAAGGACAATATCATAATTGTGAATCAACAATTTTACAAAACAAGACTGCAATTCACCTAAGCGTGACTATTTTACAAAATCTAGCACTTGTTCCTTAACCAATCATCATTTAAAGTAATTAAAACACATATAATATGAAAAAATGTTAAATTGGGATGGGATGGTCCCACCATGGTTGTCAAAATGTAAATTAAATTTTGAGCCTAATAGATTTGATTGTACAATTACATCAAAACAACCAAAATGTCAATCCACTAATTAAGATCTAGAGCCATTAAGATAAAATGTAAATATATGAATTAACATTTAAAGTATCAATCTAATTACTCTAAATAAATTTAAACAATTAAAGGACTAAATGATTTGAATTGGGATTGCTTACCTTACACTCAAATTTGGACCATTATGATAGCTTGATTTATTTATTTATATGATAACATGGATTAGTTGATCATGGATTTGGCATGGATATTTCAAGGATTTAATAGTTAGTTTGGACATAGAGGAGTGTCTTATATAAATGATCCAAGGAGGGAAGATGTATGATTCATATTCAAAGTTAGGCCATGAGGATCAAGGATGGAGGAATTTCTAAGGAATTCAAAATTCCTTCGAAGCCTCTAGAATAATGGATTTTAGAGAGAAGGGGCCAAGTTAGAGAAGGTTCTAATTGGAAAATTGTATAATCTCATTATGGATTAATTAGGATTAGTGAGGGATTAGGATAGGGATTAGGTTGGTGATTAGGGACTAGGGGTGTAGGAGAGCCTAGGAATAGGCTAGTGTAGGTGGGCCATGGGAATTTAAAATTCTCAAATAATGGATAAGATAGATTAGGATGGGATAAAACATGATTTAGGAGGATTAATTGATTGGCAGGGTATAAATAAGGTTAGTTAATGAAAAAATGATGAGAGGGGATATTAGATAAATGACTAGGATTAAGGTAAATAGGATAAATTAACAAGATTAATTAGAATAATTAAGGCAAGTGAATTTAGGTGCATACACTTTCCAAAAATTTAAAATCTATGCCTAAATAATTGGACCCATGTGTACCTTAAGAAATCATAAATAAATATGAGAACATACTTAACCCTTGTGAATCCCTCCAAACTTTGACTTTTTCAAATTTCTCTTCAGGATGATTCCCAAGGCAACCCTAAAAAATACACTTAAAGAAATGGTCTCAAGGTATGCATGACACCATGTATTTTTTATTTTTTTGTTATAGGTAGTGATAGTTAAGGTGACTAGACCACTCATACCATAATTTTCTAATTCCATCTAAATGAGTCAGCAATGCAGTCAGATAAGAAATGGGTGAAAAATGTGAGAAGGTATATAACCTATCTTGGTGATCTTCCCTTCCCACTACTATTGTATAAACATTATGACACTCTTTGATGATAAATTAATCTTGTAAAAACTACACCCTCATGCACTTATTGATATGAGTGATTTGGTAAACTGATATATGAGTTGAAAGATATGGAATACTTAGAGCATTATTGAATATTTATCCTTGTATTTCAAAAAATCATGTCCCTAAAACTGATACATAAGTCTCATCACCCTAAGTGATTGAATATATTCTATAAAACACTAAGAAAGAAAATTCAACCTACGAAGGACCCATGTGGTGGGAAGCACCCGATTCAATAACCCATGAATATGTTGGAGCTACAAAAACTACAAGAAAATTATCATTTTATTTCTCTTTTCATTTACCTCTTGCCTTAGAAGAATATTGAGTTGATGAATTCTGGTTGATAGACTCAGTGACACCTATGTTATTATTTTATAGAAGATGTGTCAAGTATTCATTCTATTAATTCATGAATTTATGGTCATCATGCCCATTTTTATTGTAATAGACACACTTAACCTTCTCTTTCTTAGGTTTATCATTAAAAGAGGAGGGTTCAATGGTTATTTAACATAATTTGATTATTTCTTCTTTTCTTGATTCTTGTTCTTGTTATTATTTTCTTTGTTTGAAGCATTTTTTTTCTCATTCCCAACAATTAGATATTGAATTTTTTATGACTTCAATGTGCCCATATATATTAACTTATCTTGCTCCTGAGTCAATTTGGTAATAAAGACATCTAAAGAGGGCATTTCCATGTAGTAATTTGAACACTTTTAGTGGCATGCAAAGTAGATAAAAAGATCGAATAATCAGGACCTATCTTGGAGAGTATATAAATAATAAGTTGGTCATCTTTCTTCTCCATTCAACATTATTTCAATTGTAATGTTAAAGACTTGAACTTGGTGAAGAAATCTTGAAGGGTGTCAAGTTTGTTAGGACTTAGGATAATAAGTTCATTTTCTAGTTCATCGCCTCTCATCACATCTTGCTTCCCAAAGAGCCTTTCTAATATGCCCAAACTTCATTAGGTGTTTTGGTAGGTTCTATATATGAAAAAGGAGACCAGGAGATGTAGAAAGACACAATAACCCATATGATTCATCACTATGATTGTACCACTTAATATTTTCTATATCTAAAGTTGGTTTAGTTTATAACCCCATTTAATGTGATGTAAATCTTTGCTCCTTAGAATAATTTTCATTTATGATAGTTAAATGACATTAGAGAATTAATTGAACTTATATCCATTATGCAAAAATAAATTTGTTCTAGTAGTTGTTGAAGTCTTTTGTTGCATAAAATAGGGAAATGCAATAAATGCTGAAAAAAAGATGAACCATGATACAATCCCTCCTTTCCCCTAAAATTAGTTTCAATCAACCCATCCCACCCCCCAGTTTTAGCACTTTATAATTTTAGTGCATTTTACAAAATATATGAGTCTAGTGGATGGGTCATAAAAAATATGTACTTTTGAACAAAATGGTACTCAATTCTGAGTTACTAGTCAAAAGTTACACAATATATTATTTCCCATCTTTAGTGGCCTATTTTAATTAAAATAACATAAAATTTAAATTCACCAAATATTTGAAAACAAATATATCCTTGCATAGAGGTGATGTAATTTAAGTAGACGCCTCTCTAAGGCAATTTGAAAGTATTAACCAATCCTCCTATACATTTGCATATGCATTACAAAGAAGGAAAAAATTATTTGGTATTATTTTTAAATCAATAATTTTTAATAAATAATTAAATATACAAGATTTTAAAAAAAATTAGGTAAAATATTATTGACTTAGCTCTATAAAGGAGAGACTAAGAAATCACCATGGGATAAATAAAAATTATTCTCACATTTTAGGTAGAATTGAACTAGTGTGGATGATAAACTCCTTGACCAAACCAAGGGAACTATTAGAGGATACTTTAAAGATGTTATAGGTCATGGAAGTCTGAATTGGGGGTGTATGGAGGTATAAGGTCTATGTGGGAGTCATACAAACTCATGGAAGGTTGTAAAATACCCTCGAATGGCATATCAATCCATGCAGGATTTTACCAAGGGTGTGTGGAGGTTTCAACAAGTCATGTATGCTTTGGATTGATCTTGGAGCATGTTACACACCATTTTGATCTAGAATTCCATCAATGGATCTTGTTTCAAGTTTTAATCTGAGTAAAGATAGTCGTGAAATGTCATGGGAGATTCTTTGACTTTAAAACACCTTTAATGGAGTCAGGATCAGGTCTCAACATGAGCTAAAACAATGAGAATGTGAGTTGAGGTAGTCAAAACATGAGTTGAGGCCATTAGAGCTCCCTTGTAATAAAAAACACCTTCAAGCAATGTGAAACCTTGGTTCAACATGAGACCCTTCACTCCTTTGTTGAGAATGAATACATGCCTACACAAATAAGGGAGAGTTGAGTGAAAGAAAATAAAACCCACACATTTTTATATGAAAAAAATATACCTTACATTTTTTTTGATTGAGGTTTTTAAATTTTATAAAAAACACCCATAATGTTTTTGTAAAACCTCAAAAATATCTCATAGTCCACTACAAATAAAATTAAGATTTCATTTAAACTAATAATAATTAAAAACCAAACAAATGTATACCATCTTGTCACTTTGATGCCATATCATAGTGGATGAGAGGATATCTAGATCAAACAAGTATACATGCTTGTGATAGGCACAAGATAAGCTAGTACTTAACACAATAATTAAAAACAAAATGAAATCACATACATGAGAATATTTCACCAAACAAAATAAGATCCAAATCCAAATATTCTATTATTGAAGCTCACAAATTTGATATTTACATATAGGGGAGTGCATTTATAACTCCCCCTTAAAAATCTTTATGAAAAGTGATCAAAGAGGAAATAATAGAAGAGTAACATTCAAACTCAAAATAGTCGGTCAAGGGAGTTGCTTCCCAATTTTCTAGTTAAAACGTAACTCTAAGTACACCTAATCAAACTTGTCCATAAAATGAGTAAAACTCCAAGTAAGAGGGAAAATCCTACAATAAATAAATATGGGAGAATAATAAACCCATACTCTAATAAATTAAATTAAAAAAATGAAAGCATATAAGGGTTTTCAAAATGTCAATTAAAGTTCCAATCACATTGGCATATTAGATTAAACAATTATATTTTTTATATAGTCAAAGTGAACATAAAATTAAGGCATTATGGCCAAAGGGATAATATACATTCAATTTATTAGTTAAAAGTCTTGGCTTTAAATCAATTAGCACAAGATGCCATAACTAGCTGAAAAAGAATAAAGATGCCATAATAAAAACTAACCTAATTGAAAATGCCTACAAAAGACAAACTATCACGCATGGTTGAGCATAAATAATTACAAAAGGTAGAGGTAAATAAATAATTATGAATCATCCAGATATTGAAAAATAAAGAGAGGCACTTAAGGAGAAATCAGTCTATGACACATTAAAAAATGAGTAAGAGAACAAATTAAAAAACCTAGAATTCCAAATAAGATGCCAAGGCTATGTTTTTAAAGCAGAATACCACACATAAAAACATCCAAAGTATTTTTGTTGAAAGTAAGATATCATCCAAATAATGCTTTAGAAGTAAGAAAATGGAAAATAAATGTCATTTTTGAAGATGAAATCAACTTGAAGCTTCATTATGAGAAACCTATAACTACATGGTTAAAAGGTAGGAAAAGAAAAAATAAAAATTATATATATATATATATATATATATATATATATATATTAAAAAAGAGATGGATTGGAAAAAAATATGGCATTACTCCAAGAAAGGTCTATACAACACTCAAAATAAATGTTAAAATGACCAAAGCTCTGATACAATATTAGATTAGTTACTAACATCACATAATAACATTGAAATAATAGAGAAAAAGAATGTAGAAAAGAATCAATATCCCCTTGAGAGAGAATCAAGCCATAATATTGAGATGAGAGTTGACAAGTAGAGAAATTTTCAAATGGAGAAACTCCTCACAATCTATTATAATTCTTAAAAATAATTAACTCTAAGTGTAGTGGCAAGTAAGAATCCAACACACACACACACACACACACACACACACACACACACACACACACACAGAGAGAGAGAGAGAGAGAGAGAGAGAGAGAGAGAGAGAGAGAGAGAGGCATCAAAAGATTGCAAGAGCAATATTATTTATAGAAGAGAGGAAGAGAGGGATATTTAAATAGAGCACAACGAAGGATGAGGGAGTTACAATAATCCCATCATGACCTTACAAAGCTTTCTTGTTGTGTTCCATATGTCATATTCTCAAAGAGAGTGTGAGGAAGTGTGACATATGTAACTCCCAAATATCAAAAATAGACAAGAGAAATGAAAGATACCACATAAATTTAAGACAAAGTAAATTTATAATATTAATAAATGCACACCTAAAAAATACTTAAGATAAGTATAAATGACTAGAAAATAACCTAAATAAAATAAATCTCCAACAAATAAGAAAACAAGAATTATAAAGTAGATAAACAAGAAATACATAAATCATCATCATTATAGAAACTATGCTCAAAACTTATTTTATTTCAATAATAAGATTCACAGTAATCTTTCATAGAAAAATAACATAGGCTTAAATCTAAATTATAAGAATATAAGGATTTGACAAGATATTTCAATAAGAATGTCTAGAGTAATCTTTCATAGGCTCAAATCTAAATTATAAGAATATGGGGACTTTGAAAAATGCATAAAATGAATCCTTTTCTCAAATGAGCTCATAAGATATAGAAGAGAAATAAATAAAAAATAGGAAAGAGTCATTAATATGTAATATCCTACTACCATAAGTAAAGGAAAATTAATTGAGGAAGTTATGATTTTTTCCATAATTTCTTAGCGATAGTTTTTTGCTCATGAAATCTTCTCTCTTTTTCCATGATAACCATGCTTTATTGTTGTAATTTATCACTGAGTTTAAATTTGTGCTTTCTTAGATTTTCATATATAAAGAGAAGACGAAGTATATTTAAATATTTAAATAATATTGGGCTCCACTTTTATTTTTTAGTAAATGCTTCTTATAAAATCCTTTAGTAAAATTTTGGTTTACAACGCTTCCATTTAAAATAAAAAATGATTTTAAAATTTTGATAATTCTATTTTTTTAATATAAAATATTTTATTTAAATTAATGGGGTGACTCCACTAATAAAATAAAAAACTTTTATTTTTATTAAATATTTGAGTTAAGTTTAACATCTTTAAATAATTTGAAACTTAAGATAATCAAACTAGGTGTAAAAATTATTAACAGGAATGATAGGTGTTGGTATTTATAAAAAAATAAATAAAATTTCACTAATATGATATTTATACTTACACACATTGTTATTCAAAATATATTTCATTATTATAAATACATTTTTTAAAATAATATACATTTGGAAAATTATCTCTTTAATAAAGAATGGTAAATGAGTAAGAGGAGGTGTTTGGCTTCCCTCCTTCCATGAAAACCCTATTTTTAGATTTTTCCTTGATAGAGCATGGATTTAGGAACATTGAGTTTTGGGGAAGGATGTTCAAGGCACCTTGGCTCCATTAAATTAATTATTTGGTCCTCTTTTAGTTGTGTTGGTTTCCTAGTATGAAAGTGGCATTCTTGTTTGTGTGTTTGGTGTTGGTATTGTGTCAGAAATTGTTGACTATTGCCCTCATTTCTTATTGTTTATGTTCCTAATTTAGTGTAATCGTTGTTATTTTATCAATGGTTTGACCAACTAAAAGCCTAGTGGTTCTGGGGTTTGGTTTTGAACTTTTGGTTACAAAAAATGATAGTTATGGTAGTCATTGGATTTTATTCTTTGATGATAGTGGAGATTTATGCTACCTCATGTGGTTGTAGTTTTTTGTGGATACTAGATGGTTATTATCCCACTTATTCATTTGATGTTACTCTTGATTTCATTCATAATTTTTAGTTTAGTTTTTTTGTTTGATTTGATTATTTTTTCCTAGCCAACAAGGGTGTTATTGTAGATACTAAAATTGAATATTTATAGCATCTCAATCTTGTATATTTATAAAATACCCTTAATTTATAAGCCTTATCACTACCAAAAAACTTGTATTCTCCATTTCAATATGCTTAAATGATTATCTTATAGTCTAATCCATATCATTCAAAGGACTAGACAACTTGTATACTATAGAAACCTCAAAACTTGATATATATCCTTCACTATCAATTACATATCCATACCTATTTTCTAGCCTTATAGATGCTACCATCCACAGAGGGACACTAATGTCCATGCTAGTGTGTAATATTCATAATTCATCCAAATTGTAAACTATTTGAAACCTATGGGTTAGCCCATTTGTCTTATTCAACCCTACCATGAGATATTTTCAAAAGGTTTGATATAAAGACAATTTTAGTCTTTCTCATTATTCATATAGAAAATAGAAATCAAGAACCTACCAAGGATCATTCAATAAATCACACAATTGATTTATTCTACTATCTATCCTTATTTATTTATCATTTATAGGAGCAGTCATAGAAAAGGTCTGAAATATACAAATATTATCCCATGAATGATATTTTTTATGTTATAAGATAGATAATTTCATGCATATACATATATCATATTACATCATTGTTCATACACACTCCCACACATAGGGGAGAAATACATAAGTCTAAGGCCCTCCTTGGAGTGTTGGCTATGTAGACAACACTCATTGATTTAAGGTCAACTTAACACCATGAGCCTAATAACCCATTTTTAGAAAACACATCCCAATGGTGAATAAGGGTGAAGAGTAGGGTTTGATCCATTAATAAATATATACAATATGTGTTCCAAATTTGAATACATTAGTATAAAGATGAAATAAAATCTAGAACAATGAAGTTGGTCACATCACAATCCAACACATCTTTTGCATTGGACAATATCATCACATAATAAATAGTGTCATTAATGGTAGTTTCCCAAGGTCAGTGGCAGTTTCTATGGCTCCAAAAACATTATTTCTAGAATATATCAACTATCTTAGAATCTTGATCCTATATACTCCTACTTATGTACAACTTAGATCTACATGTGCATTATAAATCCATCTAAGTATCTTTTATCCTTTTCATTACAATCAATAAAATATATTTTAAATTTGGTACTTTCTATATTTCACACATCTTATTATTTTAACTCAAAATATTCATTTATCTGAGTTTTCAATTAACTAGCCTTGTATAGAATATTTTTATTCATATTTGTGTGTATTTAATTATATCTTGTAACCCTACCCCCACACTATCTAACTTTAAGGTTAAACATTTGGTGAACCTACTTAACCAATCATCTTGTATTTTAAGTTTTTGAGGGTTTTTAATTTCAATAATTTGTAGTTCTAAGGTTTTCAATTTCCATTGGAGACTATATTTGCATCTACCAAATATGGAAAATGGTAACAAATATCATTTCAACATGGAAGATAAAGAATACCTAATCAAACATTTAAATACAAATAGAAAATTGATTAATGCACTCTTACATGTTACCCAATAATATCAATAACCATGCTAAGGTTATGCATCCACATCCAATAATGATGAACCTAATTCCATATAACATAACAATCAAATGTGCCAACATAAAGAGAATGATTCTAATCAAGATAATAATTAAATTTATCTTTACAACTCTTTTTTCAATAATATTGAACCATCATCCATATTTAATAGATTCCAACATGTGTGCCCTAAACCATTTATCCATCCTAGATCCTATTCAAGTGACAACTACTATATCACACCCATTATATTCCCATGGCTTATATTGGATTTCATAGTCCATTTTGTCACTACATGGATAAGGGTAACCAACCTACTCAACAACCAATTAATATATAAAACATTTCTCTTAAGCCTAAACTTGTAATCAAATCTAAAGGATATGACTTTGTTTATTAATTACACAATACACATGTTGAGATTTCAATCCTCAATCTCTTAAAAAAGTCAACTATCTAAAAACAATGTATTATACAAAGCATTGTCTCAAACCCAAGTACCAAGTGATATAAAACCAACTTACTTTATTGATATTATGAAAGATCTTAAGAAAAATTAAAATCTTATCACCTTTGATCATAAAGATTTACCATCTAAGGATATCATCAATCAAGAATTGCCATTATTTATATAAGTCACCATGCAAATAAAATACAGTAAAAGTGTTTTTGATGATAATGGATATAGATTAAACATTTATAGTATATAATTCTTAAACACCATGGGTATTAACCCCAATATTATACACAAATATGACATGCATAGCAAAGGATTTGATAACTCATGTAGCCCATATATTGTCCAAATCACATTAGATGTGACATTAGGACCAAAAACAATACAAACCACATTCCAAGTAATGTATCAATCATTGCATTATAATTTACTCTTGTGTAGACCTTCGATACACACAATAGAAGTTGTCTCATCCACATTACATAAATGTGTCAAATTTATACATGATGGAAAATTATTGACAATACTTGCTGATGATGAGATTTTAAAATTTTGTAAAATGCTACATTTTGATACTGAAGGCATTCCTAAGATCATTCTACCAAAACATTTTATTCCACTTGAAAATATCTCCATTTATGAGATGGGTGAGTCAAACTAAACAAATCATTTATCCCATGATACTCATAATGCCTCAACCTATGAGGTACCACTTGATACCCATATTGATATATAAAACCAAATAAAAGGAACCAATAATACCAATCCATCTATAAAATCAAACATTTGACCTTAATTTATTGGTTAATACTGAACAACAAGATGAAAAAGTTTCATATTACTATGATATTGATGATAAAATTCCTCATGATATGAATGATGAACACTTACAAAAATTAAGTTTTGATCCACTTGGTAATCTATCATATAACGTATTTTGACATATAGGCCCTGGTACTTACAAGTTAAATCCATCTTCAGAAGGGATAAAACCACCTATAGAGAAAGATAAAAAAATAATGGATGTGTATGTCAATGGTAGGTATGCCATACATCCCTCTTGGTTAAAATATTTAAGCCTACCTTAAAAGGGATAAATGAAAATACATCATGTCAATAACATAGAACCTTCACATAATTCACCACAACATATTTTATAGATCATATAAAAAAGATGTTCCACATACAATACTTTCTATGTTACTTGAGCATAAGATGATAGCTTTACCTCCTAATAGACACATGATAGGGAACAACTTTGTCTTAAAATAAGGATCACCATATTACACTTATCATATGATCACCACACATGATACAGATCATTGTGGCGCCTTATAAAGCCAAATTAAAAATTACAAACATAATGGCCATATATAAAGTATACTTGAGAAACAAAAAATGTCTCCAATTTCAAACATTTCAAAATACAAGGATACAATGAGGCATGAATCAAAACATCCTAAGCCTGAATATTTAAGTATTACTACAAATATTGATGGAACTTTTTTTTACATCCCAATTTCTTCGCTAGGAAAACTTTTTAGATTTTCCATGGATATCTATAGCTAAAAAATTTATTTTTGGCTATTTTTAACTAATATTGAATATATACTATTATGCGGTAGTAGGATAATACATAGATTGCATAATCATGTTGTTATGAGTTAGTTGTAAGTATAAATTTAATTTAGGATCATGTTGATTTGTCATTTTAACTATATTTTATGATGAATATATATCATGAATATTATGGTCTAACTAGATATTTTATTGTGAGTTGAATATAGGAGAACTTAACCCTAAAAGTGTGATAGAGAGAGCATCATTGGAGAGGGTGATGTAGATGGAGATGTCAGAGGATGAAAGAAAAATTGATCGGTACCCTGCACACACCATAATATAATTAGCACATGTTATGCATAATGAGTGGTTAGCATAATGTTTTTGATGATGCTTGCAATAGAAAGATGTTTTCTTATGATTTGAT
>JARHVA010000604.1:467500-522500 GCA_037957365.1 Torreya grandis
ACTCCCCTCTAATAATTTTAATTATATTATTTCCAAGATAACTTCCATAAATAATTATTAATATAATAATATTTATTTTATTATATATTTTTAAATTTAATTATTTGATATATATATATATATATATATATATATATATATATATATAAAATTACTCACACACACTCCTACACATTGAGGAGAACTATGTAAGTATGAGGCCATCTTTGGAGTAATGGCCATTAGATTATGGAGGACTTATATGAGATTTGTGATGATTTTATTTTTTATTTTTTTTT
Source organism: Torreya grandis (assembly GCA_037957365.1). Classification (NCBI taxonomy): domain Eukaryota; kingdom Viridiplantae; phylum Streptophyta; class Pinopsida; order Cupressales; family Taxaceae; genus Torreya; species Torreya grandis. The sequence goes on from JARHVA010000604.1 coordinate 467,779, forward strand.
GGGATTGAAAAGTATTTGTGATTAATTTTTACATTCGTGTATTTAAATATATTTTAACCATGTTAAAATATATGTGCATGTATAAATATTTGAAGAATAATCTCTTAGCAATATGGTGTTTGGGTTTCATGAATACATTTATTTATAATTTATATTCTATATTTTTTTCAATATTTTTTTCTTTTATATTGAATGAAATAAATATATTTAATTGGTTGATAAATATTATTAAGTTCATTTTAATTTTATAAATTTTATATTAATACATAATATTTATGATGTTATATAAATAAAAATTTAATTGAGATATATTGTTCATTTTTGTTGAATTTTTACTTGGTATTTAAATTGTCTCAAAATTATTAGAAATAATAACTATGAATATAATTAACATAATGATATTTTTTTTCACATTTTAATTGAAATTTATAAATCACTCCCCTCTAATAATTTTAGTTATATTATTTCCAATATAACTTCCATAAATAATTATTAATATAATAATATTTATTTTATTATATATTTTTAAATTTAATTATTTGAAATAAATTATATATATATAATTTTCAAAGAAAAAATTAAATTCTATATTTTTTAAAATATATTTTTTCCAATTATTTTCAAAAATAATTTTAACTTCACCAAAAAAAAAACACATTATTACTCTTTAACCCATATATAAAAAAATATTCATCTAAACAAACTTTATATGTAAATATGTTATCTTAAATTTAAAATATAAAATATAATATTAAAAAAAAAAAAAAAACAACTCATGGTGCTATGCCATCTCATACATACAAGAAAACATATTTAATATTGTTAAACAAAATATATACTTAAGTTTTAAATGCTATCAATACACAAATAATTAATTAACAATAAATAACAATATATGTTATTATATTATAAATTTTATATTCAAATGTATTAATCTATACTCCTATAGATAGATATTTGGATTATTTAGATGAATAATATATACATATAAATAGTTAATATAAAATATTAATTTTTATTTAAAAAAATTAAAATCTATAGTACTTGAAAAACAAGAAGGAATAAACAATTAATCACACCATTTTTTTTAACGTTTTGTTGTATATATCTATAGTTACGTATATAAATATATAATATGGTTGCATTACATATATAGATCATAGTGATCTTGTAACTTTAAGTTTACCTTTATTTAGTTAAGAGTTTGCTTCCGTACATCGAGACAAAGTACTATATAGATTATTTATAGCTTATTTGAGGAGATTCTTAGCTCTCTTTCTTTATGATAAATTCAACCTTCACTAATAAATTTTCAGATATAAGTTTTTAAGGGAGGTCTGCATAAGTGTAATTACATTCTTATTTTTAAATCTATTTGATAAGGGTAAAGTTAAAGTTATATGGAAGATGAGTGAGATGTTGGAGATTCAATGATTTACATGGTGTTACACTTATCACATACATTTTTATTAATTTGAATATCAAAAATGTTTATTCAAAGTAATAAGAATAATCTCAATATACAAAATCTTTCAATTTTTGATCTTTTTCATGAAATATTATTATAATGGAGTGTTAATTTTAATTTACTCATTTCAAACTCAATTTTCTCTTTTATATAGTTTTCTATTTTCATGTGAAAGAACATCATATATAAATGTATATGTTTTATTGCTAGAAGATCAATACAAAATAAAATGTTTGGTTAGATAAACATCATATATAAATATGTTATGTTTAAATATGCTCAATAAAAAATATATTAATTTAAAAATACAATAAAAATGTAAGCTATATATTAGAAAAAAAATAGTATACATATCTTAGATAAATTTATGTAAATGACATTACAAGACATCATTTCCAAGATGTTTATATTGGATTTGTGACATAAATTGAATAGATTCCTCGCAAATGATATCTCTCGACATCTTTTAAATAGATTAATCTAAGATATGTATGCTAGTTTATAATTATTACTTTTGTTTAGCTAAAGTTGTCAAGGTTTATTGGTAAAAAAAATGTTAAATTGTGTTTGTAGAAAAGATAGATGCTTAGGCTAAAAAAATGGTTCATTTATGTAATTATAATTTATAGCTACCTTAAAAATACTATTAAATTTCAATTGCTCGTAGAGTTAACCTGAGATCCATATTAATTTAAATTGTGGGTGTAGACACCTAATAATGGCCCCAAGGCATTTAGTAGTGAATAGTTAACATGTTTTTAGGGTGTTTAAATTTTTTTAATGATTGGTCCAAATTAGGTATTATTAATGAATTTGTTAAATTTTGGTGGTTCCTACTCTTCTTATTTACCTTTAGCACTTTCTCTCTCTTCTCAAGTCCTATGGCCAATATGTCCACAATGTTTTTGATACATATTAAAAAAAATCATAAAAAAATTATGACTTTCTTATACTATTCATTAGGTCAAAGTATTGTACACTCAAAAATCAACACATTAACCTTCACATACTTGACTTCTCAAGGTCTATCCAAGACAAATGATGAATGGATAAAGGGATTAATGATCTAAATATTTGGTTGGTTAGGCTCATGTGGTTGTAGGATTTGAATATGAAGATCTAGTTGGTTGGGTTGAGGTATATGAACAAGGTTTTGAATGATGATTGGAAAGGGATGATCATAGTGATATCAAAATATCTCACCAACATTATATTTATCATTTAGAGTGGTGAACTGATAAGATATGGAATCCTAATAACCCTTGGTATAGACAAGAAGAAGGTATCAGAGCTCTTGGTTGATATTAAGATTAGGAACCATGGTAAAGTTGGGTTGAAGAACCCTTTTAATTTTTTTGGCTTGATTAGGTTGACTATGGCCAATCAATGTCATCTAAAAATCAAAAGAGATAGGATGAGGCTCAACCCAATTATAGATAAGGAAGAGAGGGTTACATTTGAAGGTTATTAACTTGGTGTTCTAGTATGAAGATGAATCTTAATACTGGGGATTCTTTTGGGTGAGTTTTCTCATCAAGATAATTAAGTTAGTTGATTATAAGGTTTGAGAAGGGAGTGTAATGGAAAAATTAAATTCTAAGTTTAGAATATATATCACTTTGAAGGTTACTAGTTTGTACAAGAGTTGGCACCTGAGGAAACATGCCTACTCTATGATGATGAGCTCGCTCTAAGAGCATTATGTAAGAGTGAAACAACATTTATTTTGACTATTGAAGCATTATATATTTTTTAATTTGGTTTTTGGTAGTTTAATTCTTGTTTTGAAATGTTGAAATCAAGGTTTATACTTGTATGCATATTGATAAGGTTTGGCTTTAGTTTTCTTTTGTGTTTTTGGCAAGGCTTTTGAAAATTGAAAATAAACCAAATTATTGTTGAAATTGAAATGTTGAAAGCAAAATAAATAAATGAAATGAAAACTCTTTATATATATTATTTATTGTTGATGTTTTGATAATGCAATGCTACTAAAACTAAAAAGAAAGTTAGTAATGTAGTTTGTTAATTTGTTTGTCTCTTTTTCCTTGATTTTATGAATCCATAATTTTTCCTACATGCATTAAATGAATACCATTATTTTTTTATTTTATATGAAAATAGAATGTAAATATAATATAAACTTAACATTTTATGCAAATGAAGAGTAGATCTAAAATTTAGATTTGTGTTATGCAATACAACTTCTACAATTTTAGGATCCAATCTATATATGTGAGTTTTTAGGTCTTTTAATGTTCTGTATAAAACTAAAGTGATATGTGGTTGAATGATTGAAAATATATAATTAATATTTATGATTTATATTAATTTATCTATAATACAATGACAACAAACTAGTTTTAGGATGCAAACTTTTATTTTTGGTTTTCCTAACTTTTATGCATACAAGTTTGTTGGTTTTATCTATATCAGAGAATGTGGGTTATGAAAAATGAAAATGAACTGTTGTTGGTTTAATATGGATTATTTTTAAATTCAACTATCTATCCTAGATATAATGAGAAAAAACTATTGTTCTTTAATATTTTTAATGTGAAGATGCAAGTGAGATGATGAAGCTATTTTTTTAATGCAAGAAGAAAGAGAGAAGATAGTTTATTTTATTTTTAAAATTTTAAAAAATTAAATATTATAAATAAAAAAATATTATATTAAACAATAAATATAATCTAATGAACAAATAAAAAAATAACTACTAGAATCAAGATTTTGAGCATAAAAATTCCATTGACCTATAAAAAGGAGTTCTAAGTCTTGTGGATATAGTAATACAAACAAGAAATTATCCCATCTTATTTGATCCCCCTTGATTTAGGAATAAAAGCATGAAATAAATGTCCCATCCAACCCAAATAAATGACTTTGAAGATCCCAAAAAAATTATGATTGAGATGAGATTCAACATTTCAAAACCATGGAACTCCTCCACATTGACCAATGTTTATATCAAGTGAAGGAGAAGAAGTAGTTGGTGTGTTTATTCAATCCTCTAGTAGCTAGTTCCTTTATATTTTTCTCAATGGTGACATTATAACTCTATAAAAATAAAAAATGAAAATAAAATGGAAGCACAATCTATTCTATAAAAATATTTTAGATGAACTCTAACTGGTTGAAAACTCATGAGCTCCATTCTCCAAAATCTGTAAATGACTAGAATATGACTAAAAATTAAGGTTAAATTATTCAAACCAATAACATGGTGGCTATGGATCTGTGAAAACTTGTAAGCTTCAATATCTCGTACAATTTTCACATCCAAAATTCAAAGAAAAGTAACATACTTTAAGGAGAAGAAGTTGTGACTTGGAGTTAATTAAAGCCTAACCTGAGCTTATTTGAGTTAACTTGGAGGTAGTATATATTGAAATAATTAATATTTAAGTTTCATTTGGAAATAAAAAACTATAACTAAAGAGAAAATAATTAAAAAAACAACTAAAATCATGAAAAATGTGTGAATCTTGAAATCTCGAGAATCAATTTTCAAAACGGTGATGATGGTTTACAAAAACACCATGGAAGTTACAAAAATGTACAATGTTTATACAAATACTAGGGGAAGTTTTTAGAACTACCATAATAGCTATGTAACTATTACAACATTCACATAGACTATAATAATAGTTTAGCCATTATTTATAGGTTTTAAAAACTATAGGGTTAAAGACTTAAAAACTAAAAACTGTAAGTTCACAAGGGTCATAAAAGAATCCAAGATATAGTAACATAGAGAGGACCAAATCAAAGTATGTTTTAGTGTAGATCATTTCATCATCAATGGATTTTTCACAAAATGTTGCATCATGTAAAATGTTTCATGGTGTCAACCTATATGACTTAAACATAATATGACATAGTTTGCAATAAAATTATGGAAAATAAAATTTTAGAATATTCAGTGTTTGACTTGTTTCAAGTTGTTGACACTCAAATTTAATCATTAATTTCTTGACAAGGTTTAATCTTGATATCCTTACTAGAGGACCAAATCAAAGTATGTTTTAGTGTAGATCATTTCATCATCAATGGATTTTTCACAAAATGTTGCATCATGTAAAATGTTGCATGGTGTCAACCTATATGACTTAAACATAATATAACATAGTTTGTAATAAAATTATGGAAAATAAAATTTTAGAATATTCAGTGTTTGACTTGTTTTAAGTTGTTCACACTCAAATTTAATCATTAATTGCTTGACAAAGTTTAATCTTGATATCCTTACCCTGCTTGGCCTATTCTCCATTATGTTAACTTGAAATCTATATTGGAGACTTCATTATTCCATTAAATATATTTAAATTACTAGTAACATCATTTAGGATCCACATTCTACTTACTGATTCCTGTTAGATAAGTCTCAATAGTATATGTCTTTCTAGGACAAGATTGCACTAGGAAGACAAGGCCATAGCCCAACCCTATCCACTAGTTCAACCTTGTCCCATACACTATAACAATAAAGATTAAGTTTGATATGTTTCATATTACCCCTCCCATTATTTTATCGAGGTTGGTTATTGAAAATATTATAAATTTTATTGTACATAAGCACACAAATGCTTCTCAGAGCATCATCTAGTAACTTGCAAGCACATTAAACAAAAGAGCACTACTATTTCTAATTTGACTTATAATTTATTCTAAAAAATATAGGCCAAGTCTAAAGTTATTTTATTAAGCATTCAAGTCAGCATATCTAGTTGCATTCATATAAAAAAATAAATATTCAAACATTCATTCTAAGCGGAAGAAGTACATCAAATTGAGGGCAATTTTTTATATGTAGGCAACACTCAGTTTACATAGGGTTTTCTGAGGATAGCCCTATTCCCTTCACTTAATTACCCTTTTTGTATTTGATCTCCACTTGGTTTATTATTAAGGAATTAACTTTTTGCTATTTTAGGTCTTCCATACGCCAAATAGGCCCTCAAATTCAAATAGTAAAGCTTTTCTAACAATCGTAGATACTCACACAAAAAAATCATTCACATAATAAACCAAAACATAGTTGTATTTAACAAATAAGGTTGCAATGCAACCCTATCTAACTACCATGATTATTATTTTATCACAAAGTCCTATTTTTGAACGTGACATAGTTTAAAAGTCTTCTCAGTCAGTTTGCATCATAGACCTACACACGCGGTAAAAAAGAGTCAGATCCAAGCTAGGATTACATATTATATTGTTTATTACTATTTATATCTCATTTCAAATTATGCATTTCACATTTAAATTATGTACATTTTACTGATTTAAATCAATATTCAATTGTTTATGATTTTTATTTCACTTCATTGATAAATCTAAAATAAACACATATAAACATTTTGGTGAACCTGTAATTTATTTTGTAGAACACTATTTACTATTTGCTTGATTTTCATATAAATTTTTATAAATTCGTAACATTGAAACAAATAAATTTTAAACTTCTAGATATAAATATGACACCATGAGTCAATCATGTTCAAACTTAGATCTTAATCTGATAATGAAGAAACTTCCTTCGACTTTGGGTATAAATTTATTGATCTATGTACACAAAAATATTTTGTTTTTATTTTTTATTTTCTTGCTACTTGTTTTTATAAATAATGTTATAGAAATTTAAAAAATAGTTAGTGACTATCATTATAGGATAAGTGGTGATATATTTTATGGACACCATGGTGTAATGGGTACTACCACATTACTTAAGCCATTATACAACACTACACATAGAGTTTGGTTTTCCCACACCTCATGGTAAATAAAAAATACCTAGGTCCCTCTTTTATACCATAGGAAGAATTTTTATTCATTTAATTTGTGGTGCACCTGAGAGGAGTATATCACCTAGGAAATTTACTTTCACCATACCCTTGGAGATGAGATAGTAGGATATAGGCATGGTTTAGTCTTTGTAGCTAGTTATCTTAAATATTAGGCCATCACTAATTTACAAATGAATAATTATATTTGAAATCCACAGAATCATTTAAACCTAGATCACCCTTTTTCACCTATATTTTTTCTTTTATTGTATTCATAATGGGATCAATGATTAAAGGTTGCTTTTATATTTTACATAGGCATTGTCACATATTGTATTAATTTTTAACATGTTATTCATTATATTTTTCATGGATTCAATGTCAAATTATTAGAGAAGATACATACTAAAAGTGTCTCAAGACCTACCTATTTCAATTGGTTACAACACTATATCATGTCATTACTTTTCTCTAATATCTTTTGTCAAATATGAAATGACTGGGGGAAAATAGAAAGCATAAGTTACACATTGTATCAAATCTAAAGCTTAAAATGATATTACATTGATTATTCCACATCCTATTGAAATAGTACATTGTGTCTCTCATTTCACAACCCAATTCTCAAGAAAATTCTAGTGAGAGTGATGAATCAAAATTTATGGAATATCTTTGTGAACATCTAAAAAAGGTTGACTTACTCTTATATGCTTCTAGAGGTGAATAAAAGAATGGTCCCCAAGGTATTCCTTCCAATGTTTCCACTTCTACTCTTACATCCATTCACATTTATACACATTTAATTACCTATATAACATTATCCCTTGGTTTGGGAACATCACTTTGTTTTCAACAAGTATACATGTCTATGCCTACGCATGCTACTTATACTCTTCTACAAACCTCCACTAATGTTATTCTTGAGCATATACTTCTTTCCTTACAAGTCAAGCTATCTCAAATTGAGAAAACTCTTTGTCATGCTATCCACTCCATGGAATCATGTTCCTTATTACATAACCCTTTGGCACTTAAAATTGCATATTATCCATTACCAATTGGATTTTTGGCTCATAAGATTCCTTTATATGAAGGCAAAGATGATCCTACACAATATTTGCATGCATTCCATGAAACTTGTCTAGACTATGCAGATAATAAAAAATTGTTGACAAAACACTTTCCAAGAAGTCTCAAATAATATGTTCTTAGATGGTTTTATGATCTTTCTCTTCAATAAATAAAGTATTTCAATCCTTTGGCATATCCATTTTGAACACACTTTTATATCAACATTGGTGAAAAGCTATCATATGGTCAACTTGTAAAGCTCAAACAAGGGTATAATGAAACAATCATTGAATATGTTATAAGATAAAATACCATGGTATAAAAATGACAAATGAAATGGTTGATAATGATATACAATATATCTTCACTCAAATTTTTCCATCTCCACTTCAAGAGTCAATTATTTTTTATAAGTTCAAATCTTTCGATGAATTATTTCATCTAGTGAAAGAGCATGAGGTCAAATTAATTACTTTTAACAAGCTCAAGTATACTTAAAATTCACCATATAATTCAAATGTAAAGTTTAAAAGAAAGCCAAATCATAAGAGAAAACATAATGAATGTAATAATGAATCTAAGATTATAGTTACTGTTATCTCACAACTAACATGAAATATTCAATTACAAGCTCCACTAAAGAGAAAATTCTCAAGGTTACCATCTCCTCCTCATGTATTGTGAAAAAATATAATTGAATGCAATCTAATATATCTTCCTAATAGGTAGATGAAAATAAAAACTAGCATCATAATGATAGATGGGAGCCTTTACCTATGGATGATGACCCCCTGATCAAGGGGGATGGAGAAGAAATATGTAAGATCCTCCCTCTTTGTTTCCTCCTCTAATAAACATGTTTGTTGTTGTTGATAGATAAATTTTGGGTTATTATGTTATTATATGCTCTTTTTTTAAGTTGTTATGCACTTATGCCAATAAGATTCAATCTGATATTTTTTATTGTGTGGTCATTATTGACTCTCTATTTGACTTGTTTGTTTCTTAAATATTTTCTAACTCAACATGATTTTTATTTTAGGGTGTGATTCTTTCCACCCATTTTTTATATGACTAGCATTGCAATATATCATTTCTTATTAATATAAGTTTTCTTTTAAATAAAAAATATCTCTTCCTCCACTAAAGGAAGTAGACATGTCTAAAATTATAGACACTATTTATGAATTATATAATGCCTCAATCTTATACACTTGAAAAATACATATCATGGATGTACATTCAATTTTTATACCTTTTACACTAACAAAAGGCTCACATACTCTATCTCTATGTTCCTAATTACTTATATTTTAGTATGGCCAATGTTATTTTAATGACTCAGACATTCTTTCATGCTTAAAATGCTATAAACCTACTTATCATCTATATGTGTCAGTTTTGGACCTGTTCTTATTTTCCAATTTCATAGACACTTGTACCCCAATTAGATGCATATGGTTACAAAAGTGTCCTACCCCAACGCAAGTGTATATTTCCCTAAGTTCATCTAATTTATAAATAAAATGTATTCATATGATCTGTCTAAGTGTTTTAATGTAAGATATTCTCAAAATAAATTAGTATAAATATAAGATCATTCCTCATTCATTCTTTACTAGCATATAGCTAGCAACTTCTTACCTAATCACAAGGAAAATTACCAAAGACATTCAATCAAGCACTCAAGTGAGAAAAAACTTCCATATTTTCTCTTATTTCTATATCAATCATAGGAACAACACATCTACAGGACTAAAGTACTGAAGGAGTATTCCATGAAAAACATTTTCTAAGTTACAAGCTATATCACTATTATACTTGATCATCACACAGTTCATGATTCTTACATTATCCAACACATAGGGGATAACTACATAAATCTAAGGATATCTTCAGAGTATTGGCTATGTAGGTAATACTCATTGATATAAGGTTCTTTGGGGAAGCTTGACACCAAGTGACCACTAACCCAGTTTTCCCACAACCACTATAAAGATGAAAAACTAGGGTTTTCTCATTTGACATGGAGTAATGGATAATGACCTATATCTGAATACACTAGAGAAAATATGACATAAAACCTAGAAGTATCTAGGTGGTTGCATCTAGTTTCAATAGGTATATCATACTAGACACCTACGTCTAATCCAAATAAAAGCATCAATGAAACCATCTCAGGTCAATATAAATGTTTGTAACTATAGAGGTACAATTTATAGAATCATTTGATTGATCCAAAATATAGAGGCAATCTAATTTCTACCTATTTTATATCCAGATCTATATTAGCATCCTAACTAACTAAGTATATTGTTTTCATTATCATTTCAATATCTAACATAGTTGTAATTTTTTTTAGCATATATTAGCATAATAAATTTAATATATGTTTATTTGAGTTTTACAATTAATTGGTCTTATTTAGAGATAATATACTAGCATTGTGCCCTAGGTTATCTCTACCCTTTAACATTAGATTCCATTAATATATATTTTTGGGTTAAACAAAACCACCATACAAAACATTTAATAGTAGTGTATAATGTGAATACCATTGATATATTGAGCATTCTAAAAATAGATGTTTGAAGCTAAATTACAAAGTTTAAGATCTCATTGATGAGATTATTATTAACTTTGGCACACCCATTGAGGAAGCTTAGCCACAAGAAAATGATAAATAAAATATTAAAATGTATAAAGATCATTTTACAAATCATGAAGCAATAAATAACAATGATCATTTTGAAGTAAATTATGCATATAATGATCATCATCCTCCTTCTACATATAGGCACCCACTTGATATCATCATTGGTATAGTTATAAAAAATAAGAGCCACATTCTATGAACCCATTTAATGACAGTGAAGCTATTGATGATTATTCATATAGACATGCAATTTGTATTCAATCATGTGTTGAAAAGCAATCCATATATAGTATTATTATAATGGATCAAGTGAAAATGCATGCAACAGAACACTCCATTGCTCTCTGGATTATACATAACAATATTTAAAAAATATGTATAGATTTTTAAAAGGATTTGATGGTCATACATTGGATAATCTTGGGCATATAGTTCTCCCTTTAAAATTGGTACCTCTCATATTTATCACTCAATTACTAGTTATACCCATCATAAAGGTATTTCATATGATATTAAGATGACATTTGATACAAAATATTAGAGCAGTACATTTTACATTGCATAAATGTCTCAAATATATTTATGGTAGTCAAGTGATCAAAATTACAGGGATCTAATATGAATATTTTTAAAAACTAACTCTATTTAATTGTGCTACACGATATTTGGTTGGTGCATTTATTGAGTAACAAGGTAATGAAATAATCTACATAACTATTTAAGATCATGACCTAGATATTTAAAAGCATACTATAAAATAGTTTTTTTCACCTTTATATGAACATGATACATTTACACATGAGCATTTACTCATGAGAATATTATATAATAAATTGATCCATCTAATTTTAGGTATGATACAGTCACGCATGAGCATAATAAGTTAGTTCCAAAGATAGTGTACATTTTCGTAAGTATCAAATGGCACCTAAAATGAGGTCTTTGTCTCCCAAGGCACCATAGGTTATTCAAAATTCTAGTTCAACACCAGTACAAAAAATTAAATATTATACCATTAAACATGAGGTTACATTTTCACATGGGTATATGAGTAGTGGTTCAGATAGATATATTACATTATATGATTCCTATTCAAATTTAGAGGCAACTACATTTGACACTTCCTCTTCATAGTAAGTCATTACTTCATATCACACCATGGGTTATGTATACATGAATACCATTAAAATTATAATATATTATCTATTTTTAATTTAATTTTTACATATATTCTTTGATTTTACTTATTTTCTAATTCTTATATCCCTTATCTACTCATTTTTCTATTCTTTGGCTTTATTTTTAATTTGGGCACTTTCCCTCTTAATTTTCAAATTGATTTAAACAATCCAAAACGCATATCTTGTAATGTTTTGAAGGCAAATTATTTATGAAAATTTTACTTACTAATTCATATATACTGTGTTAAGACATCCATTGTACTTACATGATCACATATATCTACTACTACATTTTTCATGAGAAAACATAGTGTATTGCCCATTGGGGGGCATGCCTATCCATATGTGTGTATGTATGTATATATGTGTATATATATTTGTGTGTGTGTGTGTGTGTGTAGATATATGTATGTGTGTGTGTATGTATATATACACATATACATACACACACACATATGTGTATATACATATGTGTGTGTGTGTCTACATATGTGTATACACACACACACACATCTATGTGTGTGTGTGTGTATGTATACATATATATACATAAATACACACCCACACACACACACACACACACACGTGTGTGTGTGTGTGTATCATTGATGATACATCGGTATGACTATTTTTCACATACATTAGGGGCACATTGCTTGATTTCTTTCTTGTCAAAATATTCTTTAACACCTTTTTACGAATTGTTCAAATCCTTACCATTTTTTTATATATTTATAAGCCTTACTTTGTATCATTTTTCAAATATTAAAAATTCAAAAAATATCAAATATTTTAACAAATTTAAAATATATATGTCAAAAAATTTAAATTCGGGACTTAAAAGTATTTTAAAATATTACTAGTTTACTTATTTACATATGATATTTATTTAATGTTAATTAGATAGAATATTTTAGTTTTTAATACACAATGATTTTCATAAAGTACATGAGTATGATACAGGGCATACTATTAGATGGTTTTCAATGGTGGGCTTGCTTTTTACCTAACAGCCTTGCTTAGTTGGGGGCATCTCTTCATTCTCCATAAACACTTCAACATGTTGTTTCTATCTAAAACCTATCTACTACATTGAGATATATTTAATACAAATGTTTTAATAATCACTCATACTTTACAATATGTAACATTGATATGTTATTTTCTAACAATGACATTGATACATAGGGTTAAACTAGCATAATATCATTTTATCTATGCTTATTTCTTAATATATTCCATTCTAATTTAAGACTTATGTGCTTATTGTGTGTGTCCCTTGGCATTGAGTGTGAAAAATATACATTTTATTTCTTATATGGCATCATAATGCCATGTGTGTGTCCCTTGGCCTTGTACATTTATGTAACATTCACATGTCCCGTGTATGTAGCATTTAGACATTATGAGTGACATCTTATATAAATTGCATGAAATTATGTGACATTACTTATATGTTTATTTATTATTACAATGGTGTCATGATACATATCATGCACTTTTTATAATTCTTACTTTTAATCTTTTATCATGATACATATCATGCACATGCTACTTATGCACTTTAATTATATATCTATTTAACACATGTTTCATATGAAATTCAATGTTATATTCAATATTATGATTCAATACAATTTAAATGTTCATATTATACTACATGATTATATATTTCAAATATTTTATAGTTCTCTTTTGAGATTAGTGACTTATAGACAAGGAAATTTTTAGTGGCCTATATTGAAAAAAATTAGAGCGCACTAGGAGAATTAGTTTTAAAATGGTGTTGAATTAGGCTAAAAGACATATAATAGTGTAGGAAAATTAGGAGGTGACACATGGTGAATACAATAAGGTGTTATATGATAGAAAGAAGGTGTTGGATAACAACAAACAAAATAGGTGATTGAAAAATGAGGTGTGTGTATGCCTTAAATAGGTGACTGGAGGGAGCTATTTGAAGTTGGTGGTGTAGACATCCAATTCCTAACACTATTTGTGTTGAAATTATCAATCTTACTCAAATTTCACTCAAATACCCAATTTAGGTCAAAATCACTAAAACATGTTAAATAGTTCAAACTTGTCATTTACAAGTGCCGATGTAGGCCAAAATATCCTTAAATAGGGCAATGTATTTTATATTATTCTTAACTTCGATTAATTCATTTCGATTCAAAATGACGATTTCATTTTTTTGTACTTTGGATCACTCTTTTCTTTTAATTCATTAACACACACCACGTATCTTTGTTATTTTGTGTTGGAAACATCCTAAATGAGAATATAGTTCCAATGCATCTAACATTTCCTTCTAATTCTTCCTGAGTCAAATTATGATCCAATAATATGAATTTTTGACCATTTTAATTAATTGAGGGCTAATTTATAAAAAATTGCATAAATATTGATTTATCTTATTTAAAGTTAATTAATTCAAATCAAGAGTTTAAGTGGATTTTCCATGGAGATTATTGAATATTTATTTTCAAAAATTGATTCCTATTTACTACATCACTTAAATGACACCATCTATATGGTGGCATCCAAAAGTCATAATTATAACAAATATCATGATTATTTCCTCTCATTCCTCATTAATACCCCTTCTTCCCAAATCATGATAAAAATATTTATGAATTTAATTACAAATATTATATTAATTCATGGCCACACATCTCAATCTTGAGATGGACAGTCATGGTTGATCATGAGCAATTCTAAAAATCTATAAATATAAGTCTTCACACTTCCATTTTTAATCTTAAATTGTGTATATTTATAATGCTAAAATCTCTTCATAAATCATTTGTATTTTGATTATTGTATTATTTGAATTTGGAATAGCTTCATTGATAGGCATATTTGATAGTTTATATCATGAGTCTAGGTTATGTATAGAGTTATTGAGGAAATGGAGGAGCAAACAAGCCATTTTTGATAAAGACTAGAGCTCTAAATCAAGGGGAGAACATGCTTGGAGCCATTTTTGAGTAA
Organism: Torreya grandis; assembly: GCA_037957365.1. NCBI lineage: Eukaryota > Viridiplantae > Streptophyta > Pinopsida > Cupressales > Taxaceae > Torreya > Torreya grandis. Next base: position 482,941 of record JARHVA010000604.1, read on the forward strand.
TGAAGTCATTTGAGAAGGTAATGGTTATTGCTTTATTTATTTATTTATCTTGTTATCATTAGAAAAATTCACATGAATAGTTTGTATTAGATTTTTAATTATTATGCATTCTTTTATGAGTGTTTATCCTCTTCATAATCCACTCTACATTTTGGCACCCCCGATGGGACAAGATTACACACCCTAAAAATTTGGAAAATGATGGTTGTTAAAATAGATCATATTTTTAATCTGTTCACTTTTTTCTTATGAATTTCAAGTTTTTCTTATTGGTTTCAACTTAATTCTCTTAAAATTTCATTAAAATCTGATTTTTAGTTTAGAAGTTATGACTCTTAGAGTGACTATCACTTTTTATTTTCTATTTTTATGGTAAAAATGGCTAATAAAGAGTTAATAACTTTTTTTTATTGATTTTTTGGATTTTAGTTTTTATAGAGAGGTGAGCCTTGATTTTATTAACAACCTATAAAATTTTTGTGATAAATTGATATATATTTTAAAATTTATGATTAAAATACTAACTGCATGTTTTTATGTTTTATGTATTCGGATTTATTTGTTTTAACCTTATAACTTGTTGTTTGCATGTATTATTATTATTATTATTATTATTATTATTATTATTATTATTATTATTATTATTATTATTATTATTATTATTATTATTATTATTATTATTATCATTATTATTATTATTATTATTTTGAGATTTATTAAGATTTTTGCTAACCAGTGCCCAACCTAACGTGTTTATCTTTTATGATTTTGTCTTTGGGTTGATAGGTCATTCAAACCCAAGAACATATTTTTCAAATTTAATTTGTTTCATTTAAAAAGTGCTTCAAAGTTAAACTACATACTGACCATTTTATTGTAGGACCTAATTGAAAAGTGATCCATTTGTACTTAATTAAGTATTTTTAACCTCTTTTTGGGTTCTTAAAAATAATTAAGAACATTTCCATTTAGTGATTAAGGAAAATTTTATTGTTTATATTGAAAATTTTTTAGTTTTTATTTAAAGGTTTTTTCAACTTAAGGCCAAGGGGCCAAAGAACACCACCAAACATTTTAATTTATTTCTTTAAAACTGAACTCACTTCAAAGTTTTGTTTTAAGTAAGTCATTTATCATTGTTTGCTTAGTTTAAATTTATTTGAACAAAAAAGAAGTTGTACGTGTATGCTCTCCCTTTGTCCCCTATAAGGAACTTGTGGGATCAAAAGTGCCATCTTCATTACAAAATGCTTTAGTCCAAAGGTATAGAATGGATGTTGTGAAGGCTCTCCCCAAGACCCGCATGGCTTGGGTGATCTAGAAACAACCTTAAAGCTCTTTTACTTATTTTTTATTTCATTGCATCTTGGCTTGTGAGAGGGAATTCATTACCTTCCATTAGTTATATGTGAAAGATTTGACCTAGGAACTCATTTTTTGGCATTGTCTTCAACCCCTTTCCATAGAGGAGGAGGTATATAAATTAGGATCACCCCACTGAGATGATGGCTTGAGTAGTGAAACCATCTCTTATCATTTGGGATAAGCCCAAGATGTATGGTCATGTTGGACATCAAACTACACTAAGAAAGCAACGAATTTAGTGATTGTAAAAATGGCAAGACATTTTTACAACAATCCATATGACATGGACCCAAATGATGTGCTAATACATTTTGACATGAAAGAATTGTATATCTAATCCATCTAAAAATGTTAAAAAACTTGTTAGTTTAGTTAACCCCACTTTTCCATACCTTGTCAATTTAGGTCTTAAGATGATTAATTAACTGATTTGTCTTTGTATTATATTACTTGGTCTTGTTTTTACTCAAAATTTACTTGTTAACTAAACATCATAAACCAAACACATTGTCCCCATATTTCTTGAATAAGAAGGCATTACATTTTCTAAGTGAAAATCATCTTTTTCCTTGTTTAAATTATCATCTTAAACATTATGTCATATCATCCATTTTGGGGTAGTTATGTTACCCATTTGAGTCTAGATCATTTTCCAGATTTTATTAAGTCCCTCATTGATAATTTAAATTTGGAATTAGACTTTTATAAGTTTTAAAGGTTGATGTGTTAAATTGGGTTCACCATTTTTACTTGACTTATTTTAACTTGGATTCAATTTCTTGTTTGAATTAAGGGCCATTTATAGACTCATTATCACATTATCATCTTTGGTGGACTCAAGCCATCTTGCATATCACTGACGGTTTGAGTCCTAGAACATATTTTATACTACCATTCCTATTACCATATGGTGGCATTATGCTACCCATTTGGTTTTAGATTTATACTTAGGAATTATTGCATGTTTATGCATCATGAGTTTCTTGGTTCACATTGTCTCCTTATTAATCTGAAGGTATTTTCTCTAGTTTTATAGGAGCAACTCATCAAAGTTGAACTAGCTTTTACAATATCAATGTATCTCAAAATTCTACATTTTAGCATCCTATTAACACGATAGGCTTTTTGAGTTATCATACCCTCTTCCAATTTATATGATTTTAACCCTACCCAAGGTTGAGTAATTTTTTGAACACATTCTTCTTATTTTGTGTGGTTTCACAACACCCTCATTTTATAGCCTCTTTAGTGTCTTATTCATTTATTTGGAATAAATATTAAAACACATATCTTGATTAAAATGTTTGAAAACATAGTCCAAATCTTGGAAAACGTAGAGAAAAAACCCTTTCTAGACAAGACACTAAGGTACACTCATAATGAGGTATCTTGTGGCCTTAGTTGTGAGGTAGAACATTGTTATGATGGACATGAGTATTCCATCTTGTTTAAGGATGTCAGACTATTTAATGAAAACCATTCCAATCATTGCCCATTATTGTGCATCATCCTTGTCCTTCCCCTTAGATTTATTCACTTCCCTTGAAGGTTACCATTTTAGGATATCCTCCATCAATTTATGCACCACACTTGAAGGTTACCATTCTAGGTTATCCCCCTTCAGTTTATGTGAGTGGTCAAGCTCTTCAACATGTGAAGGTTACCATTTTAGGCTATTCTCCTTCACCTTGTGTGAGAAATATAGCTCCATAATGTGTAAAGGTTACCATTTTAGGATGTCCTTTAGTTTGTGAAAGAAATAAAGCAACATAGTGTCCCATTATTACCATTTTAGGCCCATCACATGTATTTAGTGAGCCTATTATTGAAGAGCATCCATTTGACAAACCAGTTATTGTTGATCCCTTTTTTAATAGTCTAATTTTTGAAGATCCCATTATTAAACCACAAACCATTTTTCCCACTAAACCAAATGTTCCCTAATCTATAAATTCCATGCCGATCTTTGAGCCAAAATAAGAAGCATTAAATATTCAAGAACCATCTTATGAGAACCATAATATGTTCAAAGTTGATATTTTATAACCAATTGTGAACCAAATCCCTAGTTTTATTATTAAAACACCCATTGGTGATGAGCCAACCTATGATGATTCACCCATTCATATGTTACCTATTTTTAAAGAGCCTCATTTCCTTGACAAGCCAACCTCTATAGAGTTGCTTCTTGATCTTTTCCTACTCGTTGAGGAGTCTCCTTTTGATAGACAAGATTCTATCGAGTCATCCCTTAAGCAGTTCCCTCTCTTTGATGGGATTTACTTAGATGAGCCAATCTATGTCGAACCCTTATTAGATGAATTAATTTTTTAAGAGCCTATTATGCCATCACAAGTCATTACTTGTTTAATAACAAGCATTCCACATAACATCATTATAGAAGCAAACATATCAGATGATGAAACAACACTAGAGTCAGGTTCTTTTTTTGAAATGATATCAGATTTAGCATCAGAAATAGAATCGACATTAGTTATGACATCAGAATTAGAGTTCCTTGTATCAAAATTAGATATAGAAATAAAATATATTATTGATTGTTACAACATTGGTTATAATTTCCTTGAGGATCAAATTGAATATATTTGTGATCCTTCTATAATTTTTGAGGATGATTAATTTAGCATCGACATGGGTTCTCCTAGTATATTTTATGAGGATTGTGATGTCATTCATCATTCCATTATTCCCATCTAACATAGCCATTATATTGACATTCTACCACCCACAAACATTGATTGGGATTGATAGAATCACATTTTGTTGAAGTACATCCATGGTGACATACCATTTATAGAATATTAGGGGGGCCAAGATCAAGTTCATGCAGAAGAGGAATAATCTCCTAGTGAAACCTTTTTGAAGGCATTAGGGGATGATCAAAGAACAAACTCAACATCTTTTAGTGAAATCTAATTAAAGGCACTGGAAGAAAATCAAATTCAAATGTTAACATCTCTTCTCGAAACCTTCTTAGAGGTACTATGGGATAATAGAAATAAATCCATTGGTGAAAAATTCATCGAAGCACCAATAGCTGGGCATAAAAGTTCTTCACTACTTGATGAAGACATTAGCAAAGAGAAAATCAATATAGCATCTAATTTACAACATAATCAGATGGTAGATACTCTCAATATCAAATAATATAAAAATCTAGTAGTCTTATTGAGAGCATATTTAGAGGTCTTAGGCCCTACTACAACCAAAATTATGTTGAATCCAGAATCAACAACATTACATGTGATTGAAATTCTTGATCATTTGTTACCTATTCATTATACATTCCATTATCATCCACCTATTCATTACCACTTGTATCATTTATCCTAACATTATTTACCATCACTAGAAGCACTTTCCATTATAGAGGTTACAAGGATATCTTGTCTCGACATTTGAAGGAAATAAACTCAATGAACAAATAAGATCACAAATACATTATTAAGATCTAGATCAACAACAAGTTCTTGATAGAGCAATTTTTTTGAAAGGGAATTGTGTAGCAATTTTTATAATTGATCATTTTTATTATCTCACATGTTGATTAGGATGAGCATCTCCTTGTCAGCAAGAGAAATAGAACCCATTTTCCATTACCATGCCTTGTCTCTTGGGGTGAACCTTATAGACAAATTTATTTATAAGAATTTTATACCATTATATTCTATTTATTTCATGCTATTTGAACTACACTAACTTGAGGTCCTTCAAGACTATGTAGGTAGCACTCAATTTATATTAAGGTTAGCTTGATCACCTTCACTATGCTCTCACCATTTTATAAGTAATTGTTAAATTTAAATGCTCTCACCATTTTATGATCAACCTAATTCATGCTCTGACCATTTTGTGAGCACACTAAGATAATCATCGCTTGGGGGCAACTTTGTTACCACTATAGCCAATTATTTTTTGATTATTTTATTTATACAATTTTATTATACCATGTCTTTACTATTGACCAAGGCTTGTTTTTAGCCATCTTGCTTATCCCATTTTAATCATGGTTCTTTTGGTTTGTCCTACACTTTATATGGGGTGATTCTAATCTAATTTTAATAATTTTAAAATTTTGTGTTGAATGATAGTCTATGAGAGTAGTATGACATTTGATCTGGCAAGTTATCTTTCATCTATCATCTTAATTGGTATCATTGATAATAACCGCTTACGGGAAAATCAATATTATATTTGATACCCCTAATTATAACCACCTTTGGGCAAATCAAAATTATGACATTGTTTCTTAATTATAACCACCTATGGGAAAATTAGGTACAATGCCTTTTTATCATGCATTATTGCATCATCTAGTCATTCTATTATCATTTTCCTTGTATTTTACCTTTGTTTAAAAACTTATTGTGGCATGGTCAATTTTTCATAGCCTTTGTGTAGGTAGAATCACTGTGACTTGAGGTTTTAATGGGACTACATAGGTTATGTTTGATTCATATTGAGATCAAATCAGTCCACCTTTCATTATGCTCTCACCATAATATGATAATTTTAAGTTGCCACTCTTGCCATTTCATGAGATGAACCATTTTGTATCTCTTAATTCTCAATCAAGTCGAGATACCTAGAAAATTTTAAAATCATTCATAAAATTTTAAAAATCCAAAAACATTTATTTATTTGATTATTATTTGTTGTCTGGTCTTTTGTTTGACTGTTTGGTCTTGTTTTGTTTGTTTTCCAAATACATCTTGATAGTCCACATAGATCTTAATTATTCATATCTTTATCTCATGTTGTTAAGATGTTATTACTTTATTTTTATACATTCTTGTTCCTACTTAAATCCTAATTGTTCATATCTTGATTTTAAGTTTGGTTCATTTAAGTTTATCTTTTTCTTTGATTTTTTAATTAAATATCAGTTGTTGTAACTCTGGTTTTGGTCATTATTTTACCATTATCTTTAGTTATAGGTATTCACATTTGAACCAACTTCACACATTTTAAATGCCATATCTTTATGGGTTATTCATACTTATGATGCCTAATTTATTTTTCTATATCAATAACTTTGTGCTCTAGACTCAAGTCTATGCATAAACATAACTTCAATGAATAGTTCTCAAGAACACTATACATTATCTAGGCTTATGATATGAAAATAGTCATTTAGGTACCATGTATTTTAGCACTCAAATCAATGCTTAGACATGCATGTTTTTGCATACATCATGAGTCTATTCAATCTTTAGTCAATTTTTCATCATCCCTCATTCCATTCTCATCCCATTTCTTGGGTGAACTACATTGGCTTGAGGTTCATTTTGATTATGTAAGTATCACTTGGATACATGATGTATCTTGAGTCAACTCGACCATCTTCATTCTTAGTTTCCTCTCTTTCGTCACTTTGTGCATTCTCATATGCCTAGTTTTTTGTGGCTTTTTCTAAGCCATTCTACCATCACGTCTATGTTTTCACCTGCTCACTTTAATCTATGAAATTGATTATATCCCTGAGTTAATTGATTTCCAACTTTCCCATGTTGGGGTACAAATTTGAACCAAGTCACTAATCTAAATCAGCTTTACAGGGGCAAGACCATTATTTATTCTTTATCAATGATCAAAATTATCCCTACTAGGGTAGAACTATCTTATCATGATCAAATTTGCTCTAAAGGAGCACTTCTTATTATCATATTTTGGAGACAACATTTTCCTTTTCCTATAATTAAAATATCTCCACACTTTTACCCATTATGGAAATGTTTTAGTGTATAACTTATCTCAGGATTGATTAGTGTCATAAGTGCACATCTTGCACTCTCAAATTAAGTGCATTCAAAGTGTGTCCCTTACATGTTTAGATTGAATACTTCCCATTCCCTTATTTTTTGGGTCCCCTTATACCTTCAATTATATTTTGATAAATGATTGTATCAATGCATGTAAATATTATCTCATTCCGATATGATCTATTCCACAGGTTAGTTTCACTTTCTCTTTTTTTGAGAGTCCATCCTTCTCTATCATCCTAGTATGTCCTCTAGAGGGGGCATCATGGGTCATTTCCAATTTCTTCTTGAAAAATATTTTCTTTGAAAAGACATTTCTTCCCATTAATGTATCACTATGCCTTATCAAATAAGGGTAAAATGTAAAAATCCAATTCCAACACCATTTGTGTTAAAATTGTCAATATTACTTGAATTGCACTCAAATATCAAATTTAGGTCAAAATCACTAAAATGCACTAAATGGTTTGAACTTATTATTTAAAAGTGATGATTTAGCCCAAAATATCCCTAAATATAGTAATGCATTTTATGTGATTCTTAACTTTGATCAATTCATTTCAATTTAAAATAATGATTTTGCATTTTTGTGATTTAGATCACTCTTTTCTTCTAATTCATTACTACACATCATGTACCTTTATTATTTTGTGTTGGAAACATCCTAGATGGGAATATGGTTCCAATGCATCTAACATCACCTTACAATTCTTCTTAAGTCAAATTATGACCCAGTAATATGATTTTTTGACTGTTTTGATTAATTGAGGGCCAATTTCCAAAGAATTGCACAAATATTGATTAATCTTGTTTAAGGTTAATTAATTCAAATCAAGATCTTAAGTGGATTTTCCATGGAGGTTATTGAATATTTATTTTTAGAAATTGATTCCTATTTACTACATCACCTAAATGACATCATCTATGGGGTGGCATCCAAAAATCATAATTACAATCAATATCATGATTATGGCCTCCCATGCCTCTTTAATGCCTCCCATGTCTCATTAATACCCCTTCTTCTCAAATCATGATGAAGATATTTATATATTTAATTATAAATATTAGATTAATTCATAGCCACACATCTCAATCTTGAGATGGATGGTCATGGTTAATCTTGACCAATTATAAAAATATATAAATAGAAGGCCTCACACTACCATTTTAACGCTTCAATTGTGTAGACTTATAATTATAAAATCTCTCCACAAGTGATTTGTGTTATGATTATTGTATTATTTGCATTTGGATTAGCTTTATTGATAAGAATATTGGATAGTTTATATCATGAACCTAGGCTATGTATAAATTTATTAAGGCAATGGAAGAGCTAAGAAGTCATTGTTGACAAAGACTAGAGCTCTAGATCAAGGGGAGAACATGTTTGGAGGTAATTTTGAGTAATGGAGTCATTTGGGAAGGTAATGGTTGATTTTTTTCTTTCATTTGTATCTTATTATCATTAGCAACCTCTACATGAATAATTTGGTTTAGATTGTAAATTCTTATGCATTTTTTTGTGAGTTTTCTAACTAATGTTTGAATTGATACTTTTCCTAATCCATTCTATAGGTGGTCATCTATAGCATGCAGATGAATGGTTGAATGATGAAGTCAGACAACTATATCCTAAAGTCATATGACTACATGATGTAATAAAAATAAATACATGATACAGTTAGACAATTACATCCTACAATCAAATGGTTACATTTTATAGTCATATGATTATATGATGTAGTTGGATGATTGTGTATGCAAATGGAAATATAATTGATTTATAAATCAATCTTAGTTTGGATAAGATAAATCCTAATTATACTTCTAATTGTTAAAACATTATATATTTAAGGTCATGGCCAAGATGGTTCTTCTAGAGCTAGCCAAGGGGTCTATTACTAGAATAATATCACTAGGGGTGGTTCTTAAGCCTCTAGTCAAGGAAAACTATGCAATGACCTTAACTAGTACCTATGTTTTCATATTCACTAAGTATAAATGATAAAAGAAAATTAAATTTTAATCTATCACTCACCACATCTTGTGACAAAAAATGAGGATTAGAAAACATAAAATGGTAAACATGCATAAGAGAATCCTATTTAATTTATGTATAGGTAAGACCTTAATGTATGGAGAGAGAAACATATTCAAAATCCATTACGTATGATACTTTTATCTACTAAAGAGACAAGAAAAGTTAGAGATAATTACCTTGAATATGAAATCATTGAGACTCAATCTCTCCCTTGGATAAAGGTGCTTCACAAGAGGTTGTTATGGTTTGTAAGGATCATTAAGAAAGGCTAAAACATACAAGTGTTAGGATTAGGAGCACAATTGATTATTTTTCTATAAGCAATTAAACACGGAATTGAACCAGAATGATTAAGTAACTAGAAACTTGAAACAGTAAAGAATATGAGAAACAATACTATCTGTATTAACACTCTTCTTGAATATAATAAAGAAATCTTCCTCTCCTCCTCACACCTCTTGGGTGTACAGTATTTCACTCAAGAGTTCTCTCTCTCTCTTTCTCAACCACAACTAACTCAACACCCTGAGTTGTTATCCCCTCCTTGATAGCTTCAGCTAATCCCCTTGACCTTGCACCTTGCAGATCTCCTTTGACCTTGCTTTCTTACTTCAATGCTTTACTTGCCTTAATTACAATACATGCCTCATGGGTCTCTTAAATAGGATCCCAAGAATACAATAATTAGACTTCTAATTACAATAATTAGAAACACAGACTCGAGACTTAAATTAGTCTTCAACATGTAAACACTCTCGGACCTCTTAAAATTAGATGAGTCTAATTCAGGAAATGCATTTTGGAAATGCATGCAAATGCATGCACATGCACAAGTGACCGACATCGGTTGCTATCAGTCTGCTCCTGACTGACATCAGCCAATCCCTGGTCCCTACCTGACTGACGTCAGCAATACTATCGATGTTGGTTACTGGTTAAACTCAACAACCTCCTGATTAGCATCTTGGTGAAGCTTTTAGATCCACAACTTAACAATCTCCCACTTGGAGATAAATAGCTGCACCTATACAACAACATCCACTAATCATCTCAGGCACCTCCATCTTCAAGCTCAATTTTGAAGACCAACCACCACACATCTTGTGATGCTACACCTGTCATCCAAGTAACCTACCACATCTAAACCTACATACCATGTAGAGAAGTGCTTAACCCTGCATAAATACCTGCTACCGGTCCCTCTCAAATACTTGAGAATCCACTGAACTGCTCTCCAGTACTCCTTCTTTCTCGAATTGGCTCTGAACTTTCTGACAACTCCCACTGCTTGGGAAAACTTAGGTCTAGTACATACCATGTACTTAACCTCATCATGTGAATTGGGACACTATTCTGTGAACTGTCCATCCATAAGAGTGCGAATCAGTTTTGCATCCTGAATCTTGAATCTCGCCACTACCTTATTCACACAATCATCCTAAGACAACATCAACCTGTGATCTTCCCTATCTCTAGACATACTTATGCCAAAGAATCTTGCTACTCCCAGATTCTTCATGACACCCATCTGAACTAACTTTACCTTTAGCTCAACAACTCCCTGCATGTGTAACCCTGCAACACACATACACACTACATACAGTAACAGGATAATGTAGCTAATATTATCCAACCTAGTAAACTAAAACACAATGGTTAAACCTCCATTGTCCTACAACTTACTCAAGACCATATACCTTGGCCTTTCGTCTCACGTGTCCATTCCCGCTCTTCTTTATCCTGAAAATCCATTCATCTCTCAGTGCTTTCTTCCAGCTGGCAACTCCACCAAAAAATTCTCATTTGGTTCTTCTCCAAGGAATCACATTCCTCATCCATGCCAAGCTCCCACTATTTCCTAGATCTACCTACTCTGCTTCTTTAATAACTTCCTGGTTCTTTACCATCAGTGAGCAACAAGTAGTGTAAAGAAGGTGAACAATGAATATGAGGTTCACTTACCCTTTAGTCCTCCATATGGGTGTTTGAGACTCCTTGATAGCTTGCTATCTGCCCAACATCTGTTCCAGTGACTGATCTCAGCCATCTCTCAGTCTACACCCGACCGACGTTAGTTCCATGTGACTGACCTATCTACCGATGTCAGTTCCTACCTGACTGACATCGGTTCCACCTGCCTGACACTATCGACTCTACTGGTCTGCACATGATCAACGTCAGTACCTACTTGATCGATGTCGATTCCATATGACTGACATCAGTACCTGTGTTTTCCTATAAGTGATGACTTTTTCACCTGTGAGCTCATCTTAGATCAAAACCATGTCCAAACTGCCCTACTCAAAATTATTCAGCCCCTGTGACTGATCTCTATCCATCATCTCCTCCATAAACACCAAGGCTTCCATGTTCTTGTCAAAAACATCAAATTTCTATTTCCTACAATGAACTCGATGTATGCCCTCTGAATCTAAACTCATACCTTTTGACTCAAGAACGTCCATTCCCTTCTTATTCATGTGACCAAGCCTACTAATCCACATCTTTGAATCTATAGCTGAAGTAGATAAACCAGAAGGAGAATCGGTAATACAAGTAGATAGATAAAGATTACCTACTTTCTTACATCTTGCTAAAACAAGTACACCCTTGGAATCCTTCCAAGAATCTACTGTGAGGGTTACTGTGCATCCCTCATCACCCAACTTTCTTATAGAAACCAAACTCTGCTTCAGGACTGGGACATGCATAACCTCCTTCAACACCCATGTGTTGCCTGTCTGCAATTCCAACTGCACTTTCCCTTTGCCAGCCATTTGACAAGGCATACCATCCCCTAAATAAACCTCTCCAAAGTCTCCCTAGACATACTCATGGAACAAATCTCTATTTGGGGTTGCATGAAAAGAAGCACCAAAATCTAAAACCCATGATTCTAGCTGACTATCTAAAGAAAGTATGAGAGCATCTTGTGCCACAATACCTGCATCTTTTGCTTCTTCATTACCTTCATGTTGATTTTATTTATCCTTCAACCAACAGTCTTTCTTTGTGTACCCTCTGTTTCCACAAAACCAGCAGGTGATACCTCCATTTCTGGATTTGGATCTCTTTTCCATCTTTGACCTTGATTTCCCTTGCTCAACCTTCTCTCTTTGCCTTCCCCTGCTTTCAGCACTTAAAGCATTCCCTGATGATTCACCTGTGCTTTTCCTGTGAATATCTTCATTCAAGATTACACTAACTACATCATCAACTTTTAAGATTTTAGAAGCAGACGTAGTATTACTTACTACCATTACCAAACTATCCCAACTTTTAGGTAATGAGCATAAGATTAAGAGAGCCTTTATTTCATCATCAAAAATAATATTGACTAAATTTAACTGGTTTACCAAACCATGGAAATCACTAAGATGACTATATACCGATCCACCTTCCTACATTTGCAAAGTAAATAGCTACTTCATAAGAAATATCATATTTGAAGCTGAGGGCTTTTCATATAAATTTGCCAAAGATTCTATCAACTCTTCCATTGTCTTACACTGTGATAAGTTAGAAATCACAGATGATGCAAGGCTCAACCTTATGGATCCCAGAGCCTTTCGATCAAGAACATTCCATTCTTCATCCTTCATGTCTATGGGCTTGCATGCAACCCCACCCAATGGTAAGTACAAATCTTTTCGATACAGATAATCTTCTATCTGCATCCTCCAATGTTGATAATTCTTACCGTTAAACTTCATTTGTAGCTTACTTTCTTTTGCCATTGTTGTACTCCCACTCAATCATAAACCCCTAAGAATGACCTGTAATCAAACAATAACCTGCTCCCTGCAACCTTAGCTCTGATACCACTTTGTTAGGATTAAGAGCACAATTGATTACTTTTCTATAAGCAATTAAACATGGAATTGAACCAGAATGATTAAGTAACTAGAAACTTGAAATAGCAAAGAATATGAGAAATAATACTATCTGTATTAACACTCTTCTTGAACACAATAAATAAATCTTCCTCTCCTCCTCACACCTCTTAGGTGTACAGTATTTCACTCAAGAGTTCTCTCTCTCTTTCTCAACCACAACTAACTCAACACCCTGAGTTGTTATCCCCTCCTTGATAACTTCAGCTGATCTCCTTGACCTTGCACCTTGTAGATCTCTTTTGACCTTGCTTTCTTGCTTCAATGCTTTACTTGCCTTAATTACAATACATGCCTCATGGGTCTCTTAAATAGGATCCCAAGCATATAATAATTAGAAACACAGACTCAAGACTTAAATTAGTCTTCAACATGCAAACACTCTCAGACCTCTTAAAATTAGATGAGTCTAATTTTGGAAATGCGTTCTAGAAATGCATGTAAATGCATGCACACACACAGGTGACTGACATCGGTTGCTGTCAGTCTACTCCTGACCGATGTCGGCTGATCCCTGGTCCCTGCCTAATCGACGTCAGCAATACTACTAATGCCAGTTATTGGTTGAACTCAGCAACCTCTTGATTAGCATCTTGATAAAGCTTTTAGCTCCACAACTTAACAACAAGACTTTTCACAAGACAAGATTATCCTCTAGGTAGAAACTTTAAGCTAAGACTCCTCAATTAGAATGATAAAATAGCATATTTTAAAGAAGATCAAATGAATAATTAAATCCTTGTTGTCTCTTTAAAATGACAAAATGAATGTGTTTATATAGCTAAATCTAACCCTAGTCCTTTCCAAAAGTTTCACTAATAGGGTCAGTCTAATCAACTATGTATCATTATTGACTAAAATAAATTAGGTTTTAGTCTAGGTTAGCTAGGGGATGACTTAGACCCTAAATAAGTCTTGTCAATTAGAGTTTAGGGTCGATGGAGCCTATAGTGTATCATAAACCATCAAAAAAGAGTTTAGGCTAGGGAAGGGATAATAAAGGTAGAAAATGACTAGAGGCAGGTGCAAAATAGGAGGTAAAGATTAGGAAAATGTTTCTAGGATATAGTTGTGTAGATATCAAGTGGTAGTAAAGGGACAACAATCATGTAAAGCACCAATGATCTGCCCACCTCTTTCTTAGTTCACCCCTTAAGGCATGCACTTAGAGAGATTGAGATTTGATGGGTTCCTACAAGAGAAAAAACATCAATAATTGATAAAGTTATAAAATATTATGTGTATACATATGTCCCACTTGAATTTAATCAAATGTCACTCAAGTGCAATAAGGGATGGTGCTTTGAGAAATGAAAATAGAAACATATAACACTAAAGCTAAAAGTTTTTAGTATTTAAAAGCAAAAATAATTGAAAGTAAATTATTAAAATAGAAATAACTAAAAATAAAAGTAATATATGCGTACCTTGAATTACATTTATTTTTGGATGGTTATCTATTGTGTTTATATATTTTTTTATCATGGAGGGTGTAGAGACTAATTTCGATAAACTCAAGGATACAAAACTAAAGAGGGAAAATAAACAAACACAGTGAATCCAAGATAATTGATTCTATGTAGATGGGACGTACTTAAAAATTTGGTAACTTGAGGTGACAAATGCTATGTTAGATTAAATTACCAAGTCAAAATTGAAATTAAATTGAGAAACCAAAAATGCAAGGCTACTAAACACTAAAAAACTCAAACAAATAAACCTCAGGTAAGAAAGACAAACTCACCAAGTCAAACCAACGATACGTGTCAAAAATAGAAATCAAACATCAATGTGAAATCAATAATAATACTTATTTAAATAAATATGGACAAGTAAAAATGGTATAACAACATTAATGAGTGGGTAGTAGCAATCCTTACTCAATCATTAATGAAAAAAGTGCATTAAAGGGGAAATAACATTGGAGAGTGAGAAGTAACAAGCCAACTGCACTAAACAACAAAAAAAATACATAAAAGTAGAAACAAACCTAGTTGTCCAAAAAAAGGGGTAGGATAACAATAATAAATGGTAAAAGAAAGAAAATATATGTTGGGATGTAAATAAATGGTGTAGAGAAAGTAATCCATAGTGGCTCAAGCATATTGTTTTATTCTAAGGGTAGATAAAACCAAAATAAAGTGGTGCTAACATGTTTTAAGATGTAAAGGAAAGGGAATAAATAAAAGGGAATATTAAGGTGGAAATGAAATGGGTAGAGGGAATAAATAAGGGAAAACCAAGGTAGAAAAATTCTTTATCTAAGTTAAAACACTCAAATTAGGCTTGTCAAAATAAAATGACTTTCGATATTAAGAACTCTGAAGAACTTCTCTCAACCACACAAGTCTTAGGTTAAAAAATTAAATATGTAGATCATCATACGAAGGCTAAATGAATGAAAATTAAAATAGACCTACCATGCTTCCCATTTCTCAAGACCCCTTACAAAGCCATTGATCTACTGTGAAGATTGGGTTATATAATAGTGTTATATTGACTTTGACCTTGGTTTATCCAATGTGGAGTGAAAGGAAAAGATATCAAGAGGAATGAGAACATAAAATGATTTGAATTACTTCAAATCATAAAAAATGTGATAAAAGGTGAAAAAGGGATACAAAGATAGTAAAGTGTGATTACTTATCATAAGAATGAGTAAAGTGTAGGAAAACATGCTAACTCTTTATTGTTGTGTGAGTTTTATCTACAAAAGAAGAAAAATCTAATGCTGAGAACAAAGATAAAAGAACTCATACCCATTGAAAAATATATTTGAGAAGGATTAAATAATTTAAAGATGGTGATTTTATGTGGAAGTCCTGGTCCTATCCATGGTCTTTTACTAAAAATCATAAAAAATAAACCCATGAGGGTTCACAAAGCATGTAAAAAGTAAATGGGATAAAGATGGTACTTGTGAGGAAGGTTATGTCCTATCCATAGTCTTACACTGCAACTCATAAAATTAAAAACCCAAGGGGTACCAAAAAGTATTGGAAAGCAAGGAAATAAGGAAAAAAAAAGAAAATCATGAAGAAGATTGGGTCTTATGTACAATTTGACAATTCAAATCATGAGAAAAGAGAAACTAAAAGACTAGAAGAAAGGACTAGGGTTTGTGAAAATAGGGACTAGTGTAGAGGGTGAGACCCATGTAAGTATCCTACAAAAAATGTTAAAAGAATAGAATATTTAAAGCATGATAAGAAGGGAAAGATATATGCTAACATCTCTATCAATGATGATAATGTGAGATTCAGGCCTATGTGTCTCAAGAGGTTTCTTGAAGTTGAATTAGTTTGGTATCATGTAATGTAGAATGAGAGTGGGTATGATAAAAATACCTAATGTGTAATTGGAGGTAAAAATGGACATCGTAAGATGACCCAAAATCTGAAGTGATATGAGGGTGGGCATCACAATATGCCCCAAAAGATAAAGTAATATGTGGGTGGACATTACAAGATGCCCCAAAGGTTGACAATAGGAAGAAAATAAAGAAAGGAATAAGAGAGCACCCCATATAGTGTCTAAATGGATTTAGGTTGTCTAAAAAATATTTGATAAGAGATTTAATGATGCTTGATGAAAGAAACAAAGATTAAGGAAGAAGAAGAAGAATCAAGGATAGAGTCAGATAGATAAAGAATAGATTCAGCTAATAGATACATAATCAACTGTATCAATAAAGTACCTATTAGACACAAGTTGAAAAGAATACATAGTCATATGAATTGACAATGTAATGCTTAATAGGGGACAAAATAAAGAGATAAAAATGCATAATCATGCAGCTCGATTGTGTATTGATGGTAGGAAGATAGAATAGTCTATAAGACACTATATTGACTAAGATGACAGTGTTCTAAAATAGGAGAAAATTTTGCAAGATAATTTGAAACAAGAATAAAATAAAAACACACAAACAATTGGATCAATGTGATTGATCCAATTGGGTCACACAACACAAATCTTATACCAATGATATGTTGATGGTTGAAAATGTTACATCAATGAATCATCTCTTTCACCTCTTGCAGAGGTTAAATTGGAATTGTGCCAGTCTAATATTAAAGGTCTAATAGGTCACAAATGATATAAAATATGTGCAAGAGATATTTAAATGTTTTGGGAATTAATAAGTAAGCCAAATCCTGAACCATACCTCATTATATTTTAAAAATCAATATTCTCTTTATATTTAAAGGAAACAAATATGAATATGTAATCAATCTATCTGATAGAGAAGATTTATAATCAAGATAATTTTTTAAAGAAAATATTTATGTTCCTTATAAATATTTTTACTTTGCTCAAATACCTTTTAACTTCATGAAAAACCTCAATAAAGATCAAAATAAAAGTAACACAAAGACTTAAAAGATAAAAATAAAATGTTACAATTAAATTCAATGAAAGAAATCAAAATAAAAACTAACATAATCACTTAAGGAGATAAAAAAAAACTAAATAATGATAATATAACTAAATAACAAATTAATCAATACACAATTTGAACATAAACAAAACAAGATTAAGAAAAAAAAACATAAATCAAAATTTTTAGAAATAAACTAAGACCAAACAATTTTAGAATAAATTAAGATTAAAAAACTCAACAAAATTTAATATTGAATTAAATCTAAAATAAATCTAAACAAAAACTAATCTAAACTAATCAATTAATCTATAATTAAACTAAAATAAAGAAATGAATAAATAACCTAGAAAACGTAATTAAGATTAAATTTAAAAAATAATTATAACAAATAAATTAACTATTTAAGAAGATTACAAAAATCTAATAAACAAAAAATTTAGATTGAACAACTAAACAAATAGAAAATAATTAATCTAATCTAAAGTGTTACTAAATAAATTAACAAGTAAAATAAATAATTATGAGCCTACAAGAGAGTCATCATAGCAAACATAAATGTTTTTTAATAAAAAATAGAATATTCAATATAAAATATTTGATATAACAATCAAACAATGTGAATGAATTAAAAATGTCACTTCAAGTGATGTCTTCATCAATATTCGGGTCAAGTAGTTCAGATTTCATTCATATGACTGCAATTCTGCAATCATCATAAGATGTTTAAACATAATAGCTTTTAGATAATCAATTTATAAACTAAACAATTAAACGTAGATATACTTATCATAATTAAGCATATTAAGTAATTGTTAGAGAATGTGTCCTTGATCTATCTGCAAAAATTGTTTTATCTAAAAGATGTTGCATAAAAAAAATATTATGATGAATTTTGAAGTAAATTAGAGTCTTCAAAAATATCTATGTAATGTTCCTCCCTTTGAAATGTCATTTTGATCTTTTTATATAACCCTCCTCTCAAAAGATATTTAAGGAGTAAGTTATTTCTAACCTTAGTTATTAGTTAAGTCTTAATTAAGTTTAATTAAGTCAATTAAATTTTAATTATGACTTAACTTGATACAAAACATTTTAAGGATTATTTTAAAGATCCAAACAAATATTTTATAGACCAAGGAGATAGACTCTAACCAGTGGGAGCCTGTAGACAAGACAACATCTAAATGAACCTATTATGCAAAATATTTAAAAATAACCCAAATCATTTAAATAAAATTACTACATTTAACATTATCCATATGCATTGTATATAATTTCATATACATTCCACGTGAAAATTATCTACATATCTAAAATTTGTAAAATTACAACAGAACCACTATCAAAATAATTTTTGAAATTATTAACATATTATAAAATATTTGGTAATGTATCAAACAATTTTAAACCTTCTAATCCTCATCTGAATCTGAAAGCATATCTATAAGTGGATAAACTTTTATCAAATACCCCATTTAGTTCATAGTAGTGGCTAGAATATTAATTAATTTAACAACATCCTCATTATCTTCATGATGTACTTCTAGTTTAACCTTTTGATGGCTGGTGATATTGAAGGAATAATTTCCTATCTTTTGTGGTTAAGCATTACTGTTCTTTCTTTATCAAGTAGGTGATGAGAAAAATCAACAAGGTTCAATATTAAATAAATTACCATAGGATTTACTAGTTCAGGTAAAGGGATTTTATGATTCAATGGCACAAAGGCATGGAAATGCAACGTAAAAACTTGTTGTAGGTTATTTTTAGGCAACTGTTCATTACATTGATGTGAATAATGGGTAATTAAGATGTGAACTGATTGTAAGGTTGTCTGCATTTGTTTTGTTGAGCCACTTAGATTCCCACATCCATAGGAATGATCTCTCCACTATGGTCTCCTCAACCCATGATTTTCTCTATTCATAGGGTTAAATGGTAGAGCATATAAAATATCTCCTAAATTAATATCTGAAGCATCAAAGTGAATAGACATCCTAGTTCTCCTATTAAAACGTCTTGAAATTTTTTTACCATGCCCTCTACCACCATAAAATTGACCTCTAGTGACAAATATGAGAAGATGAATCTTCTTTATTTCAAGCTTGGCTAGTTATCCATACGTTACCATGAAAATTATTTGAATTAAATGGTGTCCAACCTGATATTTTTGTAATAAATGAAATAAATCAAACCTTGATTTCCTCTTTACAAAATTGTTCCCAACATGTATAAATTTATATAAATTTCAATAAATAGATTGAAATTTGAAACCTTATGCATCAATGTAATCTAAAAAATGATTAATAATTTACTTTCAAATCAAAGTAAATAAATTTTCCTAAAACTTCATTAAATAGATGTTAATATTATAACAAGTGACAAATAATTTTAAAAATAAAATAATCAATGCTCAAAACCAACTGATATGCAAGCTTGCTTAAACCACTGATCTTTATTTTGCAACCATTATCAACAAATATGTCAACTATTAAAATAAATAATAAATATCACATTGTCAATAACTTTGAATAACAACTGACCAAAGTTTAATAAAAACACAAACCAAATAAACAAAGGAAAACAAAACAAAAATAAAACCAACAAAGAAAGAATTATTGATAAAATAATTTTAAATGATGTCCATTAACTGAATAACACAATCAATTTCTTTCCATATCTTGTAAGTGAAAAACATTTTTCTCAAGTATAATACAAATATTATATGGTCCCAATCATAGTGAATCAATATTTTGATGCTCACCTAGATCTTTTTGGGCTTTATCCCAATAAATTACAAGATCTCCAACTTTAAATGTTTTTTTAGAACCCTTTTTATCAAAAAAATTATTTAATTTCTTTTTAGCTTCTTCTAATTTTTGCAAAGAAGTATTCTTACTTTCATTTAAAACAATTAGATCACTAAGTCTTTGCTCAATTAATTTTGTATCTTCTGAAAAATATTGCAAGATAGTATGAACAGATGATATTTGCATCTCTATAGGTAAAGTAGCTTAAAAACCATAAGTTAACATGAAAAGAAAATATCTTGTAGCTACCTTTACAATTTGATGGTTATCCTATAATGCCTCAAAAAATTTAAGATGCTAATTTATTTTATTTTCACAAACTATTTTCTTCATAATGGAAATCAAAATTTGAGACATAGATTTAACTTGTTCATTCCCTTGAGGGTGATATTTAGATGAATGACTGAAAATAATATAATATTTTTCTAAAAATTTAAAATATTCATTCAAAATAAATTAAGGACCATTATCCAAAACAATATCATAAGATATGTCGAATCTATAAAAGATATGATTTTCTAGAAATGAAATAACTTTTAATGTAACAAAACTTTTCAATGTTTTTGGTTCAAGTCATTTTGTAAAGTAATTAGTTGCAATAAGTATATATCTATGTTTAGTAGAATAAAAAGGATGAATTTATGGTATAAAATATATATTTTATTTAGTAAATAGATTTTCAAAAGTTATGGGATTCAAAGTGATTGTTGATAATTTATCTTTATTGACAAATAATTGACAAGGCATACAAGAATGTACCAACTTACAAGCATCTTGTAACAATATAGACTAATACTAATCTTCATGTAAAATTTTATAAGTTGTAGTTTTTGTAGCATAACGACCACCACAACCACCTTCATGACATCCCCTAAGTACCTTCTAAACTTGATCATAAATAAGACATCTTAACAAAATTTTATCATGATTTCTATAAAATAAAAAGTTTTTAAGCAAGTAAAATTTTAAAGCTTGCACTCTTAATGATCTCCTTTATCTTTTATCTAAATTTTGAAAACAAGATTGATTTTGAAAATAATATACAAGATCATGGTACCAATCATCTTTAGGTACTAAATAGCCTCAATCTTTCCTTTCAAGTCCAAACTTAAACATTTTTAAAAATCAACAACTTTTATTGACTAAAAATGATATTTAAAATTTAACAAATCATCATCAAATAAAATCAAAACATTAATATTAGAAGAAGCATTTTCAGCCAAATATTTTTCTAATTCAATTCCTTTAGTTTCTTAAAAAATTTAAAAACCAAAATCAAATTCTTAGATTCTTAAAATCTACTTTGCCAACCTTCCTTGAATAGTATATTGTTTTAAAAGATAAGATAAGATAGGTACATTAAATCTTATGATAAACTTATTTTCCATCAAGAGATAAAATTTAATTAAAAAAGAAACTAAAGAGAACACAAATTTCTCAATGAGAGGATATCTAATTTTTGTATCTTTTAAAACCCGACTCATATATTTGATTATTTTTTATCATTATTTTCATCTTGTTGTGTGACTAAAGTGCATATAACACTATTTTTGCATTAATGTAAAGAATAAAGGACTTTGACAAATAAGGTTTAGAAAGTATTGGTGCATTTTCAATAGCATTTTTCACATTGTTAAAAGTAGAATTAGCTTCTGGATCCCACCTATATGACTATTTTTCTTGAGCAAAATCTATAAAATATTTTATTTATCAACAAAATTTGATATAAATTTACACATAAAATCAATTTTTCTAAAGAAAGACCTAAGACTAAATTGATCTTTTGATGGATATAGTTATTTGATTTCTTAAACATGTTTAAGATTTATCAAAATTCCATATTTAGAGATAATATGTCCTAATAATTTGCTTTCAGTAACACTAAAACTAGATTTTTTAAGATTAAAAAATATCATATTTTCTACATCTTTAGAATACTTCATGTAAATGATTTAAATGTTTCTTTATCATTTTTGAATGATTTTAAAGACAATTTAAATATACTTACATGTAAATGTCAATTAAATCATCAAATGTTACATGCATTACTCTTTGAAAAGTTGCACCTATATTCATAAAATCAAAAGACATTATATTAAAAGTAAAAATTCCTCTCCAAGTTGTGAAGGTTGTCTTGTGCCTATCATCTAGATTGACAAAAAATTACTTATAAATAAAAAATCCATCAAAAATAGACATCATTTCAAATCCCATAATTTGTTGTAAAATTTGATTGATACTTAGAAGAGAAAAATTATCTTTTACACTAGCCCTATTAAGGTCTCTAAAATCTACATAAAATATGATCTCTATTTTTTGTGTGTGTAGGTACTAGATTTGCTACCCATTTAGAATATGTTATAGGTAAAATGACACCACCATCAAGTATTTCATCAAGCTCTTTGCTCATGGTGTCTTTTAACAAAGGGCTTATCCTTCGTATTTTCTGCCTAACAGGTTTAATATTAGATTTAATAGGAATATCATGTTTTATACAATTAGTATCATACCCTTTTAAATATTTATACAACTAGACAAAAATATCAAAAAATTATTTAAAAAGTTTAATAAATTTACCTTCTCATGAGGATCACATTGAATTCTAAAGTAAACAAATTTAGATTCTTCTTCAGTTTCAAGATTTATTAGGATAGTCTTTAAAATAATTTTCCTATAACATTCATTAGTACATGAGATTTTAAGTTGATCTTGGGGAGTAAACATAGATTCAAAACTCACTAAACCAACTGATAACTTATTAGAATTTAGATGTAAATAATCTTCATAATTAAGATCATAATCATCACCATCAAAAAATGTGCCTTTAATAAAAGCATCAATGTTTATAGTAGTAAAAAATATGTCAATTTTCATTTAGATTAGAAATTTTAAGTCTAAATTTGTTTAGAAATTAAAAATTAATAGCAAAATTTAAATCATTCATGGTAAGATTAAAAGAAAAAACAACAAGTTTATCTGTTCACATATTAATATCTCTAAAAATATGGGTAATATTAAAATATTGAAAACTTTCAAGGACCAAACCTTTTGAGCAAATTGATGAAGATGCATTTGATTTGTCTTATAAACCTTCCTTACTTGTCTGATAACAAATTTAGAATCTCCAAAAACCTCTAATTATTTTATATTCAATTTTATAACCTTTTCTAAACCAAGGCATAAAGCTTTAAATTTTATTGTATTATTTGTAGTATCAAAAAATAATTTTTAGGCATAACGAAAAATCTTACCTACAAGAGAAATGAGATAAAATCTTGCACCACTTCTAGATTGTGAACAAACACCATAAAAAAATGAAGTCCATAAATTATTATTGAAAAAAATATCTTGATATTATTATCCAGGTTCATCAAGAGTTTATAACTCGTATATACCAATTCTGGTTTCAATATAACCAATTATTAGTGGTTTAGGATCAATAAGATTACTAGACTAATCTTTTCTTCAAATGAAGGCGATTTCATTTCCAATTGAAACCAAAGTATTATGTTTTCCAACATATACTCCAGTTACTTTAGACTAATCTCTACCCAAAACAATTGCATGATTATTAGGAATATCTAAAATTTGAACATTAGTCATACATTTTATTCTTTTATTTTGTGTAACTTTAATTACAGTGTTTCAAAAATTACCACATCTTTTTGTTTGACTTGAATCAAAACTTGTAAGTTTTCTATTATCAAATTTCTAAGAAATACCTAATTGATTAGTGATAAATTTTGGCATCATATTCTTAGATTAACCTATACCTAAAATGTAATTATGTATGACCTTATCAACAATTTTGACAGATATATAGAAAGGTGGTATATAATTTGTAAGAAGATCATATATCTAAGTAAAAACTTTTGACTGATTTAGTTCAGTATTTTTTTCCTCTTGAAATCCTAAAACATATTTATCATTTGGATTTTTAATGGTTTCATTAATTTTATCAAGCTACCTAAGAAAACTAGCAGCTTGCAATAATGAAAATCCAATTTTTATGGAAGAAAAACTATCAATAATATTATAAGCCCCTACATATGAATTATGAATATTCTTATAATTTTTAGGCTTATCTTATGTATATTTTGATTTATTAAAACATTTTGATAAAATATCATTATATTTAGAAGTTGTAGTAGTATTATCTGATGAATTATTTTATATATTCTTATCTTTATTTTGATTTTGAATAAAATTTTGATTTTTTTAGCTGTATTAGAATAATTTTTTTGTCTAGTATTGACAACATAAAATTTTTTAATTTTGATATCATCTAAATATTCACAAATCTCATACATATTTATATTATCAGCTAATCAATTGAAATACTCTCATTTTCTTGAACGTATCTCTTAAATTTTTTGAACTATGCAAGAATTAGGATCATGATCTAGTTCATAAACATTGCAATAAAGAACCTTTTTTTAAAATTTATTTTTATAAAAAAATGATGACTTACCTAATGAAGATGGCTTATAATTTAATTTTTGTTTAATGGCGACCATCTCATTACTAAGATTATGAATATATTTTAATTTTTTTGTATTATTTGAATTTATATATGTTATAATTCTATAATTAAAACCAACATGTTTTAGTTTCTTTTCATAATCTATGTATAAATTTATAGTTTCATCATAATCTATAATATCTTTATCTTCAAAATCCATTTTTTATTTTAAATGTAAAATATTACAAAAATATAATCTTGATAAATTTTTAGATGGTCTAATGTTAGGTGGAAAACTTTGACGCAATATAGTAAATCTAATTATGAACCCATAAATGGTTTCACCAAGATCTATCAAAATATTTACTAATTTATTTAATACATCTAAATATTTTTTAGGTTTACCAAAATACAATTCTAATCAATCTTTAATATATTTCTAAATGTTAATAATACTTGTTGCAAGACTAATAAATCTTTGGTATGTTTTCCCTTCCAAAGTCTATGAGAAAACTCTAAGAGAATTTTTTTCATTAACAACACCAAATGTAGAACAAACTAATTTGAAATTATCTAAATGATCTTCATATGACTCAATAGGACTTCCAAAAAATTAGGGATATTGATTTCTTTCAATGAAGGTAACTTAACTGGAAAAACACCAATATTAATTAGATTTCCATGTATTCAAGGATTGACTAAAGGGTATACAATGTCTTCATCTAAATTATTTTATTTATCAGTTACTTTAGCTTGATCTCTATTATTTTGAAGGCCTGAAATCAAATCCTAAATCCTCTATTGTTGTATTTGTTTATCCTCTATCTAAATTTTCAACTATCTTTATCACTTTATTAGATTGATCAGCATGAACACTAAAATTTTTAGGATGAAAATAATCTAAAAAAATGGATCATAGGCTTAGGATTAGTGCTAAAAATTTCTTGAGCCTTAAGTCTAATTCTATGGATAATTTTTTGAATATGAATTTGAGTTTCATGTGTAAGACTTGTGTGAACATCACTAATTTTTACTTTTTCTAATTCTTCATTAAGTACTTCGATAATATAAAATAAATATTGAGGTTTACTATACCAAGCAAAATCAGTCAAACTAAAACTAATGTTAACCTAATCGTCAACAATATCAACTAAAGATTGAATAGTAAGGTGTGGACCTATAATGGTCATAGGCAATATAAATTAAAATAGACAATAAGAATAAGATTTAAAAAAAAAAATCCATAATGGATTCACCAAATTCGTTAATGGTTGAAAATGTTATGTCAATGAATAGTATCTTTCACCTATCATGAAGGTTAAATTGGAATCATAATAGTATAATAGTAAAGGTGTAATAAGTCATAAAAGATATACAATATGTGCAAGAGATTTTTAAATGTTCTAAGAATCAATAAGTCAGCTAAATCCTGAATCATATCTCATTATATTTTAGAAATCAATATTCTCTTTAAATCTGAAGGAAATATATATGAATATGTAATCAATCTTATTTGACAAATAATATTTATAATCAAGATAATCTCTTAAAGGAAATATTTTTGTTCCTTATAAATATTTATACTTTGCTCAAATACCTTTTAACTTCACGAAAAACCTTAGAAAAGATCAAAAGAAAAGTAATATAAAGACCTAAAAGATATAAATAAAATGTTACAAGTAAATCCAAAGAAATATATCAAAATAAAAACTGACATAATCACTCAAGGAGATAAAAAAACTAAACAATGATATGATAATTAAATAATAAATCAATCAATACAAAATCTAAGCATAAACAAAACAAGATTAAGAAAAAAACTTAAACTAAAAACTTTAGAAATAAATTAAGATTAAAGAAATCAAATAATTTTAATATTGAATTAAATATAAAATAAATCTAAACAACAACTAATTCTAAACTAATCAATTAATCTATGATTAAACAAAATAAAGAAATGAATAAATAACCTAAAAAATAGAATTAAGATTAAAACTAACAAACAATTATAACAAATAAATTAATTATTTAAGAAGATTAAAAAAATCTAATAAATATATAATTTAGATTAAACAATGACCAAACAAAAATAAACTAATTAATCTAATCAAAGTGTTACTAAATAAATTAACAAGTAAAATAAATAAAAAATAAAAATAAAAGATTGTAAGTCTATGAAAGAGTCATCATAGCAAAGATAAATGAATATTTATTGAGAAACAAAATACTCAGTACAAAATATTTGATATAACAATAAAGCAAAATGAATGAAACAAAAGCATGTCATTTCAAGTGATGCATTCATTAATATTTGGGCCAAGCAGTTTGGTTTCCTCTCATGTGACTACAATTCTACAATCATCATAAGATGTTTAAAACTAATACATTTAAAATAATTAGTTTATAAATTAAATAATTAAGCTTGGATATACTTATGTTAATTAAGCATATTACTTAACCATTAGAGAATGTATCCTTGATCTATCTGTAAAAATTATTTTATCTCAAAGATTTTGCATATAAAAAATTACTATGATGAACTTTGAAACAAATTAGAGTATTTATAAATCCCTATGTATTGTTCTTCCCTTTGAAATGTCACTTTGATCTTATTATATAATCTTCCTCTCAAGAGATAGTTGAGGAATAAGTTATAAGTAATATTAATCAATTATTAGTTAAGTCTTAATTAACTTTAATTAAGTCAATTAAATTCCAATTATGACTTAACTTGATGCAAAATATTTTAAGAATTATTTTAAAATTAAAATAAATATTTTATAGATCAAGGGGATAGACTTTAACCAAGTGGGGAATTGTAGACAAGACAATGTCTAAATAAACCTATTATGCAAAATATTTAAAAAAACCTAAGTTATTTAAATAAAATTACTACTTCTAACATTATCCATATGTATTGTATATAAATTCATATACATTTGGCATAAAAATTATCTAAGTATCTAAATATTGCCAAATATTACAGAAACACTGTCAAATCAAGTTTAAACAGTATTAAACCTTTATAAAATATATGGTAATGTATCAAACAACATAATAAAAAAACTTTGAACCTTCTAATACTTATTTGAATTTGAATGTATCTCTATTAGTAAATAACTTTTATCTATCAAATACTTTTTATAGCTCATAGTAGTGGCTAGAAACTTAATTAATTTAACAACATCCTCATTATCTTCATTGTCTACTTCTATCTTAACTTTATTTATCATCCTAGTGATAATGGATGATGTTTAAGGACTAATTTCATGTTTTTTGGCGATTATGAAACACTATTCTTTCTTTTTCAAGAAAGTGATGAGGAAAATCAACAAGGTTTAATCTTGAACAAGTTTCGATAGGATTTACTAGTTTAGACAAAGGGATTTTATGATTCAATGGCACAAGGGCATGGGAATGCAACTTAACAACTTATTGTAGGTTGTTTTTAGGTAGTTATTCATTACATTGAGGTTAATGATGAGAAATTAAGTTGTTCTCTGATTTCAAGGTTGTATGTATTCACTATGTTTAGCCACTTGGATTCCCACGTCTATGGGAATGGGCTCTCTAATGTGGCCTCCTTAGCCCATGATTTCCTCTATTCATAGGGTTAAATGATAATGCATCTAAACAACCCAAAAAGTAGGATCTGATGCATCAAAATGAATAGACATCCTAGTTCCCTTATTAAAAGGTCTTAAAATTTTTATACCATGACTAAAAACTAGTATCTAGTGGTGAAACTATAAAAAGATGAATCTTCTTTGTTCCAATCTTGGTTATTTTTTAATGCATTACCATAAAAATTATTTGATATAGGAGGTGTCCAACCCAACATTTTTGAAACAAATCAAACCTTGATTTTCTCTTTAAAAAAATATTCCAACTTATATAAATCCATATAAGTTTCAATAAACAAATTAGAATTTGAAACCTTGTGCATCAATGTAATTTGAAAAATGATGAATAATTTATTTATGAAATCAAAGTAAACATATTCACCTAAAACCTCCTTGAACAAACATTATCATTCTGGCAAGTGATCAGCAATTTAAAAAATAAAATAATCAATATTCAAAACCAATTAATATGTAAGTCCACTTAAACCATTAAAATTTCTTTTAAAACCATTAACAACAAATCTAACAACTATTAAAATGAAAAATCAATATCACACTACCAATAATTATGAATAATAGATGACCAAAGCTTAATATTGCTAATTAAAAAACAATTTCCTTTTCAAATTTGATAGCTAGACCAGAATTCAATTATTTCAACCAAAAAATATAAACCTTGTGTGACATTAAGTATGAATCTCAAAACCATCTAACAAAAATCCTTCATATTGATTTTATCATAAATTTTTTTAACCATACAAAGTACTACTAAAACTCAATATTATCATGAAGCTTAGAAGAATCATATTCAAGTATCATATATATCTTCAACTATACAATATAACTAAAATATCAAAAACTTAATCTAAGTATCTTTTCAAAAACATCAACATGCAAAACCAAAAATCATTATATTCATCTTATCATATAGCAGAACCCAAAATATTATATTCATCTTGCCATAAACTTTCCTAAATTTATAATGACCTCCATGACATCATTATTATTTTCAACTTATAAAAAATAAAAATAATTTTATCTTTGAAAACTTAACACCCAAAAAACTCTATTTTATTCGATTTAAACTAAACAACCATTCCAAATTTATAAATAAAACAAAAATTATTTTGACTCGATAGATAAAACCCTAATAGAGATCAAACAAGTTGATGAATACCATAAATATTTTCAATCCCAACTAAGGAAATACCAATTCTGAAAAGTAGACAACATATGGTGAGTGTTCATCAAAACTAGTCAGACATCAAATTTTAATATTATTTCATCAAATTTTTTTTTTGAATAGTGTGGAAATCATCATCCAAATATAATAAAGACAAAAATAAACTTTATTTCAAAAAACCATCAAAATTTTTATACTGACTTGCCCATAACCAGTATTTCATAACCCAGTATTAACGAAAACCATCCTGCTCTTCCAAACATCTCTTCATTTTCACTAATAATCAATCCAAAATAAAAATATATAGCAAGAATAGACATTCTATAACTAAAAATCTTTAAAACTTTGTAAACTCAAATCCCCAATGATCTTTGGTAAATACATATATCATCTTCGAACAAAAAAGTAAAAGAATGCTGCCAAAGTTTCTATTTTTCATATTCACAATTGACAGGAAACACAACATCAAAATAAATTTTTGAAGACTCAAATATCAATAAAATAAAAAACTTGCATTGGAAATATTTAACATATTTTACACCCAAAAAACTAAATTGCATACCTTCAAACATAACTACATGAAAAATGAATTCAAACATAACTACATGCCTTTCATAATATTAATTTCATTATTGTATGTATTCAAACATTATCAAATAATCTACACCATTTAAAACACCTATTGAAGATGATAAATAGTATGAATAACTCACTTGAGTTTGTAAGTTTCACTATAAACCCAAATATCTTGTCACTTCAAGAATTTCATCACCAAAATTTTTCTTTCGCACCCAAGCTTTATCAAGAATAACCATAACTAAAATAAAAAAGCTTTTAATATTTTATTGAATTGTAGTTACACCCAGTGCTTACGTTTCTCATACACATTGGATGATGAACTATAAGTTTTTACCACCAACCAAATTTTTATTTTATCAAATTTAGCTATAATCAAGATTTTTACCAAACTGCCAACCAAATTTCCCTTGGTGGTGCATGTACTACTTTAAATAGATTATATTCTATAGGCTATGAATGGATCCCAATTAATTTTCCATATCTCTGACTATTAACTTCATACCACGTACCATCTAGAAAATTGTTAAAACCCAAGCTTTGAATAATAGTGAACATTAAACAGTTTGCCACCTAGGTAGAATTCTGCCACCCTAGATTCTTTTCATTTCACATAGGTCGATAATATTTAACCATTTAGAGTTACCACCCTTTAATCAAAATAACTTCTTTCCCTTCAATATAAAATAACTTATAAAATGCCTTCACGAGTCCCTCAAACTTAAACTTAGATCATAGGATAGAAACATTAGGTTTTAAAACCTTAAAACATTTTCATTTATTTCAATATAAATAAGGTTATCTTATTTTGAACTTATGAATATTTAGAATAAATTTAGTGATCAACATAACCATTTATCAAACAAATTACAAATCTAACCATGACTGATCTCAAATTTATACTCATTTGATTTATAAAATTGAAGAACTATTTTCATACCACTTCTAGTCTATCCTTATTTTTCATTAAATCTATAAATACTTTTGAAACCACTTTAAAATACAGAGTAATATTTCATGAAATGAAAATATCATAATAAATATTATGATAGTGATGCATATTTAAATGTTGTAATGAATTAGGACCCCCTATTTAATAGTTTTATATGTTACAACAAAGTCGTCAATATGACAAACTCATTTTAGAACTCTTGGCTAAAAAATAAAAATGAAGGGGTATCGAAAATAGGCTCCACATGCTGGTCAATGTAAGTTTTGAAATATAATACATAATTATCAAAGAGCAATAAATCATCTAAAAAGTAAATGATAACTAATTGGCCACCCTAAGTGTTATTAGATTAAGAAAAAGTTTTGATTTTAATGTGATAGGAAAGTTGGCTGAAATAGGGAACTAGAAAGTAGTCTTAAGTTGATTTCAAGACATTTGATATTAAAGGGATCTATATTAGCAATGGTACTAGCTTGTTATTGGGGCCTACCTCCATTTTCACAATCTTTTAGTGATAAGGGTGTCAGGTTCTTTGTCAATATATACCATTTAACCATGTATTTATATTTGGCTAGAAAAACAAGTTGACTTCCCCCTTGGTGATGAAATCCAAGTAGGTAAGCCTTGGAAAGATAAATGTTTAAATACTTTGTGAATGTTAAGTGATTTAGTAGTGTGTTCAAAAGAGTAAAATAGTGTGATTAAAATGGTAATTTAAAAAATCAACTATTTAGACTATGTGAGTTACTATAAGCATGCAAATAATTGAAAAGAAAATGTGAATTAATTAGTAGTAAATAGATGTTAATTACTTGATTAAGAATAGTATAGAGTTAGTTTAGGAGACATTGTATGTAAAAAATACAAAATAAAATTTATTGGGCCATTATTGTTTTGTAAAATTAAGGTCTTTAGGAACATACTCAAACTAGTCGACTATGTCTCTCAGACAAAAGATAGATTACAGAACTATGTCAACCAGGTCGACCTAGTTAGCTATAGGTTTGTAGTTTTGAAGACTGCTAACTTGTAAAAAATAGAACTGAAGGAAGAACTAAAATGATAAAGAGAGATGACAAATGAGCCTTTGTGGGCTTGAAGATGATTTAAATTGAAAATTTTTATGGTGTAGTGCTTAATTATTACTTTTAAATTCTACAAACTAGGTTGACTACTTTGACCAAGTTTTGAAAAAACTTATATGTTGAAGAAGTTCGACAGTGTTTATTGAGTTATATATTGATAGAAGAAAATAGCAGATAGAGTTGACATATTTGATAGTGTATGCTTATCTAGAGCTCAAGAATAATATTGTGTCAAACTATTTGATTTGGTAACTTGTAGTTGATGAATACCTACATAGATAGAATAGAGTCATTTTGAAGTGAATGTGTGTTGAATCTACACATATAAATTTATAACTATACCAAGTGGTTCGATATAGTACTATAAATATATAAAAATATTAAAAAATGATTTAAAAAATATGGCATGAAATAAAAATTGCAAGGGTTAGATTCATGTTGGGTTCACCAAAATGTATGCAAAGAAAAATACAACTGATCTTTAAATCAATCCTAGCTTAGAGAAGATAAATCATACTTACAATTCTGATTGTTAATACATTATATATTTTGGGTCATGACAAAGATGGATCCACTAGACCTAGCCAACATATATCTTATCATAATAATATCACTAGGGAGGGTTTTGAAGCTTACAGTCAAGCAAAACTATGAGATAACCCTAACTAGGTACTTTTCTTTCATATTCACAAAGTATAAATGACAAAAAAAAAGTAAAGTCTAATCTAGTGTTCACCAAAGCTTGTGGCATAAAATTGGGGTTAGTAAACATAAAAAGGTAAACATGCATAAGAGAATCTTATTTAATATATGTATAGGTAAGACTTTAATGCATGTAGAGAGCAATATATTCAAAAGCCATTACTTATGTTATTTATATCTACTAAAGAGAGAAGCAAAGTTATATATACTTACCTTCAAGATGAACTTGATGAGACTCAATCTCTCCTTTGGCCAAAGGCACTTTACAAGAGATTTTTATGGTTTTTAAGGATCACTAAGAAAGGTCAAAACATCCAAGAATTTTCCACAATACAAGATTCTTTTCCAAGCATAAACCCTAATCTAAGACTCCTCAAGTAGAATGGTGGAAGAACATATTGTAAAAAAGTTCAAATAAATAATCAAATACTTGTTATCTCTTTAAAATGATGAAATGAATTTGTTTATATGGATCAATCTAACCCTAGTCCTTTCTAAAATTTTAGCTTATAGGGTCAGTCTAATCAACTCTATATCATTATTGACAAAAACAAATTGCGTCCTAGTCTAATCGAACTAGACCCTAAACGAGTCTTGTAAACTAGAGTACAAGATCGATGGGGTTGAAAGTGTATCGTAAACCATCAAAAATGATTTTAGGATAGGGAAGGGATAATTAAGGTGGAAAATGACTAGAAGAGGATGCAAAATAGGAGGCAAAGCTTATGAAAACATTTTTAGGAAATGGTTATGTAGATAACAAGTGGTATTAAATGAAAAACAATCCTAAAAAACACCAATAGTCTGCCCATCTATTTCTTAGTGCACCCCTTAAGGCATACACTCAGAGAGATTGAGACTTGATGGGTTTATATAAGATGAAAATCATTAATAACTGATAAAGATTGAAAATATTATGTGTATATAGACTACATGATATAGTCAGATGACTGCATCCTATAGATGGATGACTACATAATATAATCATCTATCTACATTCTATAAATGGCCACCTGATTTAGATATCCCCCTCTAATCACCTATACAAGGCATCCACACACCTCATTTTATAATCACTTACTTTGGTCATTGTCATTTGATACCTTATTTTTATCATCTCACACCTGATTGTTATCATTTGATTATTGATCACTATCATTCAACACCTCATTCCTATCACCCAATACCATGTTACTATCATCCAACACCTCATTATTATCATTTAACATTTGGTTTTAGTTTCCCAACTTCTAATTGTATAATCTTGACAACAGATACCAATGTTTGAGATAGTTTAATATACTTGAGGAGAGAACACCACTAGAGTAGAAAGTTGAATATATTATATATAGTGGCAAATGCCCTTGAATTGGCATTCTTGGTATTGGTGACATATATTTATAAGAGGAAATTTATTTTTAAACATAAGTGATCAAATTTTAAATTTAAACTCTACCCTAAAATTTAGAAAATATCGCGCTATTGACTACCCTACAAAATATCTAAGTGTTGACTTTAAAAATAGAATATTCATGAATTAATGAAGATTCATCACTTAAAAAATCCTTGCTTATAGGGTATGTCTCTCCTATCAAAGGGGTTCATCATAATAGGCATGTATTTAGAATTCAAGTCCTCATGAGAAATAAATTTCATATTTATGGAAAAAAATACATTTGATTTAGAATTTCTAGATTATGGGGGTGTATGACATTCATGTGCAGTCATTCCTATAGATACTTCAATACATATTCATAAACACTTAATTTATATTCATGTGCATGTAAAAACTAATTTAAGTTACATGTTTCAAATACTTACAAGTATAATTATCATTTAATATAAAAATAATATAGATACATGGGGCATGATATTCATTCATGTTCATGTTTCTACATGGTAAATTTAAATATTCAAATTTCAATAGTTTCAAATAAAATATAGATCCATCTACAATGGTGTGATTCACCTCATTTTTCAAGTGGGCCACATTTGGTAGTTTCACCCTCTTCTCCTATGACATTTTAGTATAGTAACACTCAACATCTATGGTGTAATGTAGTGAGCCATATTTTTTGGCTTCACCCCTTCAATTATTCTACAAGAATACTCTACATATTAAAATGAGATTTGAATAATACAATATTCCCAACTCAATAACTTTCACTATTTTTCAAATTAAGACTTGATCACTCTCAATACACCATAGGTTTGACATTTCTATAAATAACTAAATAATAGGTAAAACACTTATCCATATTCTAAAATATAAGGAAATTAAATTATATACACTTTCAGATGTATTTTTTCCTTTCTCTTTTCAAATTTAAAATTACAAGTTTTAGAGTTTCAATGTTCAAATATAGATAGTAACTAATATCAGTGGCATTGTTGAGGTTTTCACATTGAGGTAACTTTCACAATCAAACTTCACATCAACAGATAAAGTGTGTATACATACTTAGGTTTACATCTCCTAGACACTCAAATGTTCATTAAGTATTTGATAATATTTAATATTGACAATCTTAACTTTCTTGGCCTATTATCATTCTATTAACTTGAAATCTCTATGGGAACCTTCATTATTCTTATTCCATTTATTACCTTAAAATTATATAGAAAATCATTCATGCATACCTATTTTTCTTACAAATTCCTATCATCCAAGTCCCAATAGTCTATGTCCTTTTGGGATAACACTGCACTAGGAAGACAAAGTCGTAGCCTGATATTATCCCCTATGCTTCAAGGTAAAAATTTGAATTAAATGAATTTAATATTACCCATCAATTCTTTTAAATTTTTTGATTAATATAAATAATCCAAATATTTATCTATATAAGCACATCAAGGCCTCTCAAATCATCATTTAGCAACTAGAAAGCACAATAAGCAAAAGATGTTGGAAATATTGTCATTGATGTCAAAGGTCTAGCATTATTGGTGATAAAGTCCCCATTGCATTTAATGTTGTTTGTAATAGATATATCTTAGCTAATGTGAGTTAATATTTATTTAATATTAACAAATATATTTTTGGTTGCATATGAGACAAAAGAAGGGCCCATGGAGAAATCAAAGAGCCACGAGGTAAAGACAAAAGAAGGATGAGATGCATTTTCTCATGAAGAGTCATCTTGGGGAATTTTAAGAGTCACCAAGTGAAGACAAAAGAGGAAGGGTGCAATTTCTCATGAAGGTACACTTTGACGAATATGAAAAGTCATCAAGATAAGGACAAAAGAGGGAAGGACATTTTTACTCATGAAGGGTCACCACATGAATTTTCAAAGGCAAGGATATGAAGGGTCATACAAGTTTGGCATCATTTTTCATAAGGATTGAAGGGGCACAAAGGAGGAAGGCCAAAGGTCATTTGGAAATCTATAAATAAAGGCTTGAGAAGCCATTTGTAATTGTGAGTGAGAGAGGTTGATTTGATATTGTAATATCTAGCTTAGAAGAGCAAAAGTGAGAGAGAGGAAAGAGATGTTGTAATGAACTATCATTTTTTGAGATAACAACATTGAGAGATAATTGTGTGGTATACACAAAGGGGTTGGTTCTCATGTGGGTTGGTGCTCACGAATAGTTGTTGGGTTGGTGCTCGGTAAATGGGTTGGTGCTACTATGGGTTGGTGCTCATGAATTGTTGCTGGGTTGGTGCTTGGCAAAGGGGTTGGTGCTCTTGTGGGTTGGTGATCATGAATATTTACTGGGTTGGTGCTAAATAAAGGGGTTGGTGCTCCTATGGGTTGGTGCTCGGCAAAGGGGTTGGTGCTCTTGTGGGTTGGTGCTCAAGAATAGTTGTTGGGTTGGTGCTCAGCAAAGGGGTTGCTTCTCCTACAAGTTGGTGCTTGTGAATATTATTTGGGTTGGTGCTCATTCATATACTTGAGATTGTTCTCCATGGTTTTTCCCACATTGGGTTTCCACGTTATATCTGGTGTCTCTCTCTATCTTGTGTGGTGTTTATTGTTTGAGTTTTATTGCATATCTTGAATGTTTGATTAAGTGGAATTTGGTTAAGGGAAAGTTTTATAAGATATATGATATACTGATTCACCCCCCTTCTTAGTATATCTCATGCTTAACAAATGAACATTAATCATTCCAATTCAAATTCTACTTTAGTCTAATAGTCATAGGCCAAGTCTGAAGTTATTTTATTGTAGGTTGATGACACCCTTTGTCAAGCATTAAATTCAATATATTTAGTTGAATTTACATAAGTTAAATATTCACACATTCACTCTAGGAGGGAGAACTACATCGAATTGATTTCCTATTGGGCCATGTAAGTAGCACTCATTTTACATGGGTTTTTTTAATGATAACTCATCTATTTCATTTACATGATTCCCCTCTTTGTATTTGATCACTATTTGGTTTATTGCAAAAAAAATTAGGGTTTTGTTTTTGTAGATCTTCTATGCATAAAATTAGCTCCCAAATGCAAATACTTAAACTTATCGAATAGCCTCAATTGCTCGTTTCGAATAATCATTCACATATTCAAATAGGATGTAGCCATAATTAGGAGACAAGGCCATAATGCACCCATGTCTACTTAGTGTAGTCTTATCCCATTTCATCACATAATTATATTTTCAGAAGTGACATAGTTCATAAGCTTCATAGTTATTTTTACAATAGATATCTACCTCCATAGTTAGAAAAAATCAAGATCCAAGCTAGTTTTACATATTTTATTATTTATTACTATTTATAACTCATTTCAAATTTTATTTTACACATTTAGATTTTTTATATTCTATAGATCTAAATCAATATTCAAAATTTTAAGTGTTTTATTGAATTTAATTGATAAATCTAAAATAAATGCATGTTAGTTTAGGAATAAAACTCATAAATACATCATAATACATGAGAAAATGTGATTTTTGAAAGAAAATAGCCAAAAATGGAAAGTTTTTGAAATAAAATGGCTATTAAAATGAATTATTTATTTGAAAACTTGCCAAAAATGGAAATCATTTATGCATATTAAAATTTGAGATTCTGAGCTCTAGGATCCCTATGATAAAATTAAATGAAAGAGTAGTCGAATTGAATAAGAAGAATAGAGCATGGTGGTTGTACTAGTGGCAACATGCATTATGTAGGCACAAATGATTTGTATTATTTTTTCTACCATAGTCCCAAGTTTAAATTTTTAGTGAAAAACATGTTTATATATATTAAATTAGAAAATTTATTACATGGATGGGTTGGTGTTAGTGTTTACAATGTCTATAGATTATGGGATAGTAAAAATGTCATTGGGTTGGACAACCTATTATGTGGTCATGAGTAGATGAAGACACATCCACAACCCATGCCATTATGCATTAGGTCCTTCATAGAGGAGGAGGAGAAGGTGTCTAAGAAACTCAATGTATATATGAGCTCAACATTTGGGGTGACCTAGGACTATACTTATGTATCATTTTTTGGATTTTTGGATTATGAGACACAATTTTCATCTATGGGATATATTATAATGATACATTAATGTATAAAAAAATTTATGCACATAGAAAGGGGTTTTGACCCATTTTGGTATGATCTAGCATATTGTAATATCTTGTAATTTTATGTATTTTTTCAATTCATGCATCTTAGATGACTAGAAATATGATGAAATGCTATGCTTATATTTTTGATAATGTTATAGGTATGCTTATATTTTTTAAATGTGATAACATAACATATACAAATATAATGTAATGGATGTTTAAAAAAATTATAAATTTTCTAATGGCTATTTTATAAGTAATGATCGCACTAGCTTGTTCATGTGACAAGTGATTTTAAAATGTAGAAGAGGAATAAAGGAGATACAAGATAAATGAGATAATGAAAATGGAAAATTATTCATCAAAATTTCACAAAGAACAATAGGATGGCCTAATAATTAAGAGCAAAGAGGGGGATTTGTATTTCTTGTGGGGATTAGAAAATGCTAATTTTGTTAGCTTTGTATAGACTCACATCGAGAGATGGCCAAATATGATAGAAATTTTAAGAGGCATGAGATTATCATTTTAGTATTTATTACTTGTTTTAAACTTTTTATATTATTATTTTTCACTTTTTTTTATTTGTGGCCCCCTTCACTGAGCCTGATGTGAATAAGAATACATATGGGCTCATCACTAAAGGTTGAGTCTAGGTTATTAAGAGTATCTCCCCCCAATGCTAACCCCACACAAATATTAAGAGGCAAGGGATCAAAACCAAGGATTAGAGAAGGGATAAAGTTGTGTATTTGATTTTTTTCCACAATCTTGACTCTCTCTCTCTCTCTCTCTCTCTCTCTCTCTCTCTCTCTCTCTCTCTCTCTCTCTCTCTCTCTCTCTCTCTCTCTCTGAGAAGACTCTCACCCCAAAATTTTGGCCCCATGTAACTAATAAGATGCAAGGGGTCATCACTAAGGACCAAAAAAAGTGGATAATTTTAGAGAATGTTAGTGTGTTTTATTAGGGGGAATCGTAAACTGAGTATTTTTTCATGGACAAGCTTCTAGACTAGGTTGTATCCTACAATTTCTAAGATTACAAGAAATTGTATGGGGATGAGGTGCATAGTGCTCATAATAACTAATAGAAAACTCCTATATTTTAATGATTTTGAAAAAAAATTCTAAAAAGGATTAGGGTGATATTAAAAGGTTAGAATGAGATGGTATGCTAAAT